>ML120484.1:86655-165207 GCA_003788595.2 Choiromyces venosus 120613-1 | reverse complement strand
CCTCTTCACCGGAAACTACCTTACTATCTACTATCGATGCCTTCAAGATGCAGCAAACTTCTCTACATAGCGAAAGACGTACTCGTCAAGAAAGGGTCTATACATACCCCTGGATACATAAACTTCCTGAGTTTTAGTATGAAATATCACCAATTAGTGACTCTAAACCTTCTAAAATCGTTCGAGTTCCCCTGCTATCGTCAAAGCCTTCAGGAATAGCACCAAACACCAAGTCTCGAAATCTGCTGTAGGTATGGGTCCCACCAGTTAACCCTTGGCCCATCACATTGTAACAATACATCCCATATAGAGTCATGAAACCCAACTTCGTCTCGTCCCCTGATCTGACAGGAATGGCCCAGTATGAATTTGCGGCATTTGTAGCAAAGAAAAACCGCTTCCTCTTCTTCAGAACAGTATAAACTATCTGTTCAAGTCGTGGACATGGGTATTGTGACTCCTCAGTCACTTGATTGAGCGGAATGAAATTGTGCACCATTCTCAGACGTGCCTCTTTCGGAAGTGTCTCTGCCTGTAGCTTCAAGGGAAACTTTGTCCTTGCACCCCACTCAGAATTACAACGATATATCAAGCCAGCTTCTTCCATCTTCGGCAATAGACGGCAGCAGAACACAATATCTTCTTCGGTATAAAGGGGTATTCGAGCTCGGTACGGTTTGGCTCCTGGTGTAAGAATAATAGCATGTTCGATAAGGTCAGTTCTCCGGATCCATAACAGGTCAGTCTCGAATACATCTCGCCAGGTATATAACATTCTCTTTGCCTGTGATAATTGGATCTCTGAAAGATGCTGCCCCAGGTGGAGTTTTGTTGATACAAACCACGCATTCACCTCGTCTGAAGTAATAGAGCTTTCACTTGGAATCTCGCGTTTTTCAGGCCTGCGAGTTGTCGGAAACAGCTGGGCCTTATTTCTTGTCAATGCTGTTGTCCCCAAGACCTTCCACTCCTTGATCACTTCAACTTCTATTTCTGCCCCTTCTTCTCCATCTCCAAATCCCCTCAACTCCTTCGCGCCAGTCAACTTCTCCTCCTTCACCTCCCTCACCTGTTTTCCTTCCTCCTCCTCTTCATCCATCTCCCCCTCACTCTCATCTCCATTTCCTCTAGCATTCCCTATCCCTTCTACCACTTTGTCCTCAACCCCTCCTCCATCAAACATCCAATCATCAATCAAGCAACCATTATCTTCCTCTTCAATTCTGCCAGGGTCATACATGTGTCGCTCCTTTCCCTGATGCCAAAGCGATGCAACTAGTTTTCCGAAAGTATGACCTTGCTGTCTCCATTTTTCCAGTGGTCCAGCTCGTTCAAGAGCGTTTCAATTGCATCTTCAGCCTTGTCATCATCAACATCAATGACAGATTGTGAGTCTAGATTTTCCATTTTCATATGAGTTCCACCAATTGGTATACCAGGAACTCTTCGTTGGACTCGATCGCTGCCTTCAATAAACAATGTACGAGAGTCATGGTATTCCACAGCTCTAACACGTTTCAACCAACGACGGGAAAGTAATAATTGGTATGTCTGAGACACAGCAACTTCATAGGCTTTGATTCTTGTGAGAACACTGGCAACGACGATATCCAGCCAGACATAATTTTTGAGAACCACCAAATGATCATCAGCCAATCGCATTCCCAACCCAGACACCGGAAATCTCTGTAGGCCAAGCTTTTCCACCAATTGGGTAGAGATTAAATCGAGCATTGCACCAGCATCTACAAGAACATCCGGCAATTGAATATTACCAACCCAAGCTTCGATATAAAGACACTCGATGTTGTCTTCCACTCCGGGAGCTGCTTCACTAATGACCTGATTGCCAACTGTCATCTTAGAGGAATGAAGAGTTGCAGGCTGAGACGGTTGTGTTGCACCAGATAACTTTTTCTTTCGAATCCTTGGGATAGATGATCGTAGAAGCTCTGCCAAGTCACGACGAAGACGTGGTGAACAATTGAGTAACTGCGGTAATGTGATCTGTAAACTGGGAGTTGGACCATGTAGTGCATCTTGTATCATGAAAGGTGTCTGACCCTTCATCCAATTGATTGGTGCAACAACACCTTTCCCCTTCATCTTTTGCGAAGGTACAAGTAAAGACTGGAACAAAGGAGCTTGCAGAACCTGCTGCTCCCTACTGCCAATATCACCCAGCATCTCCACTTCTCATTGTCTATCATCTTCAAAAATGTCAACTTCATCTTCCCTGTCTGCCACAGCAGTGATCTCAGGGCCTCTCCCATATGCCAATGGGTTATTAGTAGGCCGAAGAGACTGCTGCGGGCCAGAGCCTTCTCCCGTTTCCGCCATTCTTCTCAACACCTTCTGGGCCCTCTGCCCACTACTACTCTCCACATCCCCATCCTCTACTCGTGCTGTTTTTTCTGCCAAGGCATTCTCAAAAATAGTCCTTACTGCTGGGATCCGGGCAAGGACAACACAAGCATTTCCAAGATCTTTCCTGCTCACCAAACAAGACTGAACACAAGAGACAGGAGCCAATGATGATGTCGTATTGTTCCCAAGGTCATTTGCTGGACGTTGCAAAATTGTGCGTGGGGTAATCTCTGAAACGTTTGCACCAGAAAGTGGAGGCTCCATTCGGCGATCCGGAACTCGGTAATCTTGGTCCTGCAATTCACGTTCACGGCGAATACGGTCTCGAATCTGTTGTTGTTCGAAGGCTGAAATAGGTGAATTCGGACACGCATCAGAATAGTGACCTCTTGTCCCACAATTGAAACAAGTGACCCTGGAATTGCCATGACGAGCATTCATTCCCATTCCCTGATATCCAGATGACTGTCTTGGTCTGTGACCCATTGATGTCTCATACGCAGACATGAATGCATTAAACTGATCCTGAGTCATAGCAGACGAAAGGACTGAACTTACAGCAGACAATTGCACCACATCAGCTTTTCCAACCGCATTGACTTGGGGAATCGGTGGTGCAGAATAAAGAATTGCTGGAGGCTGAACATCCTTTCCCTTTTGGCTAGGGCGAAAGGGATCTGGTTCTCCAATTTCCTGGAAGGAAAACTTTACTACTGCCAGAGCTTTAACAAACGTAAAATTTGGTGAATCTTTTAGGTCGAAAGTGACTTGTTGATGGCGTTCCTGGTCCTTCATGCCTTTGATGAAGGCAATCGCAAATAGGGAATCCATATCCTTGGGAATTTTTCTCGACAACTTTTCAACTCGGTGGACATAATCGCGAATGTGCTCAGTCTCCCCTTGGAGCAACGAGAGCATCTCATTCTGTACCACAAACAACGAAGATGCCTTAGTCGCTTTCACTCCATAGCGGTCCTTACACTCTTCCACAATCTTGGAATAACTCTTCTTATCTCCCTCAGGCAATACATAGTACCACCAATGCCATGCGTCACCATCACGCTCGAGATTCTGACGGAATAGGCGAATCTTTGATTTATCAGTAGCTTCTACGATTCCGGGGGAAATGGTAAGGTCCCATGAAAGAGCAGCAGCACTCTTGATGTCGTCAAGATATTCCTCAACACTTTCAGACAAGTCTGTACTACCCCCATTAAAAGGAGTAATTTTAATAAAAGTTGTCATCCTTGGAGCTGTTAGACGAATAGAGGGAATGGCAGGGGATGACAATTGGTTGTCAGTTTTATTAATCGAGACGGAAGCCGGAAATGAGAAGATAGATGGTATTGATGCCGATGATGAATTCGAAAGCTGACGGTATCGGCACAGTAAATCTTCGTTGATATCTATTGCCTTGCTAAAGTAAGGTGGAGTATTTCCTTCCAGGTTGCGGAAGCGAATATCAGTCGAAACCGAAAGGAATTAAAAGAAATTTGTGAAATGTAAATGTAAACATAAACCAGAGGAAAGCCGAGGGCACAACTAAGTCTCTCTGGTATAGAAACCAAAGAATCCGTTTCAGAGTACCAATGAAAGAACCAAAACTGGTCCGGACATAATACTGCAATAATAGAGAAGGTTCACTTCTCTAAGGGAAAAAAACACAGAAAGGGAAATCGTCAGTCAAAGGGTGAGCAAACACTACCAGGCGTGGGCAAAACGCCGCTCGCACAGCTGGAAGTTGAATGTTCGTCCTTGGAAAACAATTCCGTCGAAGGAAATCACACTCAAGAAGGAAAAGAAAATAAAGTCTGAAAGAGGAAACAAAAATAAATTCGCATTCGTTGATGCTATCTCCGCTGTCTGTGTTCTTGTCTCCTGTCTTCGTCTCTCATTCTCTCTCTCTCCAAAAGAACTACAAGTGGTTGTCCCTTATAAAGGCATCCACCACACAACAACCCACTAACACTAAACACAGTCCCATCCATGAAAACCTAGCTACAATTTCCTAGGTCTATGAAGTAAATACTAACTTTTCCGCCACTATCCCTAAACCGATTTCCATCCCCACAGTACTGTATAATTTCTATATAAATGTGATTTTCTTTTTACTGATTGTTTTATCATCAGGCTTTGACCAAATACCAGCACAATAATGATCCTTCTACTTCATTACTTTAATTAAGCTCCAAGTTAATACTTGCTCCTCTCCTTCCCAGTTAACTGCAGGCTAGTTTGTAATTTTTGAAGGTGTTTGAGTCCATGGCATTATGGGATTAAATTTTTTGCTGACAGTATTGTGTTAAATAAATGGTATTATAGTAGTATGCATGGAGGAAAGATATAATTGTGAAGAGTGTATCGTGATGCCACTATGGAGATTTTTAGTTTATACTTGTACTTGCATGATGAGGTAGTCATCTTAGCTGCTCAACTTTGACTTGACTATATGAGTATTTAGGGTGAAAAAACTTTTCACCCTGCTAATTTGTTATTATTTTAGCCTATTAATTAGTAACATCTTAATCTATCTCCTGGTACCAACTTTCAAACTAGAGTACAGACTGCACTACACTCACACTGAACTACTAAAATGATACTATAGTTCCAGTTTTGTTTCTAAGTATGAGTATGGGGAAAGCTAAAAGCATGGGTATTCCCTTTGGGTCATAGAGGATAGGGCTTCTGCATATTATGCCCACTACACTAAAGCTATCCAACAATCCCACAAAATGTCAACTATACAATGACCTACATCATCCCTTGACCTCAACTCCATATAAAATGTTTAGTATATTCTGAAGGACAGGTTAAACCAACATTCTCCCCAGCTGAATGGAAAAGATAAAATGGCTACCACAATTCAGAATGAGTAGAATATGATATCAGAGGCAGATCTGCTTAGTTTTCTGGATTCTATACTACAATGAATTGAGGTCATTATTCAGGTACAGGGAGGACATACATGCTGGTGATTCAGGGTTTTTTTTTTTTTTTGTATCTTTATCTTTGCTTCCCTTTGAGTTATCTCTTAATTTTATAATGTTTAATATATCTACCTATATTTTTTTCCTTCATAAAAGTATGTTTACCATTAGAATCCATAATAAAACCCTACTGTATCCCTCCTACTCAATTCTTGCTCAACCCTAGCTCAACCCCTGCCTAAACCTGGCTCCTATCCCTCTATCCTACCCCTAATATTCATGTACTCGAGTGTAGGGGTATCTTGGGCACAGTAGCACAAGGCTGTACTCCTGTAATTTTGCCCCTATAGTGAAGCTGATGCTGTGAATTGCAACCACACTCCAGACACTGCATAAATACTATGACCATGAAATATGAAGTAAAAAGGCATATGCAAACAATAGCCACAAGGTATCAGGCACTGTAAAATAACTCGAGATTAATGTATTAAGGTTATAACCTTACAAGAGGCTGAATAGAGTTGGACCAAGATTGGAAATTTTTAAATATTAATAGGCGAACATGTCAAAAGGTAAACAAAAGGTAAGTATAACTGAGTATGTAATTGCTAACCAGTAGCAAGATCTATCAATGTGTAGGAGAGACAGAAACACCCTCTAATTGTTACCAGACTGGCTGCCCACCAATATTTGATGATGCCAAGAAGCAGCAGCTTAAAGCCTTTGTTACATGCAATGCAAGAATGTGACATATGAGCTGGAATGTTATCTGTATTGAAATAAATTATGCCTGCAGTCTGGATACTATCAAGTGAGTAATGTAATCTATGGGATATCACCAGTGGATTCCTTGGCGAAAATTTGTAATCTGATCATACAACTATCTTATTTGAGTAGCTTCGTATCAGGAGCATTTAAATTGAATGTGTGATAATTGGCTGCAAGTTTTGTGGACTGATGAATCAACATTCTCTACTGCTGGCTTCAGCAATCAATCCTGGGTAACATGAAGAGCCTCAGGAGAGTATCATCCTGACTGTATTGATGATACCTATGAGTTAGAATGTTAATCCAAAAAGGTATAGAGTGTCTTTTGCAGTACTCTAAAGTCAGATTTGGTTTTTATACCTGGTACAGTGATGGTAGATTCTGTGCTTTATGTGCAAATAGTCATGGAACCCTATTTGGTCCCATTCTAGCATTAGGCTTGCAAGGAATATGGATGGGTTGCCATTATGGAGGATGGTGCTCCCAGCCATAAAGGGTCTGATACAAAATACTGGGAACTCAATGAGATGGAAAAGATTAAATAGCCAGCACAGTCATCAAACCTGAACCTTATAGAGGCACAATGGCTTGATATAGAGTCAGAGCTTGGGGAGACCTGGGGAAGGATAGGAGATATACCTGCTTTAGAGCTGGTTTTGAATATTATTTGGTAAGGAATTCCTAGTGAATAGTTGCATCAGCAAAAATAATGTCTAGCACTAGGTGCATCCTGTGCATCTGATGCACAGGGTGCACATAACGATAACTGTTAACCAGGATGTGACATTGAAGTAAGATTTCGTCCTGACATTGAGGCATGCGCCAGGTGTATTTAGACAGAATCTGGACATAGACCCCTATGCCTGGTGTATCCTGACAATGCCTGGCACTTCACGGTTGCATCCTGATGACATCTGCTCCTCAACTGTTGCATCCTAAGGCCATCTGGTCCTAAGCGTGTACATCATAATAACATCTGAGGATAGTGTCTAAAATTTAAAACTCCTGATACTAGCATACCAGCAGTGTGACCCATATGTAGGACTTAGGTCACAAAGTTTCTTTTAGTAAAACTATTTCAATTTCAGCTATTCTATATAAATTTATAACTAGTATACATGAGCAAGATAGATTTTACATGAGCATTCCTTTAACAGACAAATACTAGTTTCTTAACAGGCTATACCTCCCCAGAGACTGATGCCAGGAGGTTGTGGGAGGTGGCATTGGGAAGCTGGCATTGAGGGGATTCAGAAACATGTCTGCTGGGTACGAGGAAATGTTTGGGCATCAAGATATCCATCTTCAAAGTTAACAGATATTTACTGGTAAAGACCATTTCTATAGTAGCCTGTAACACTGTGGGAACTGATGCCAGGAGGCCATGGGAGGTGCCATTGGAAAGCTGACATCAAGGGGATTCCAGAACATGTCTGACAGATATGAGAAAATAGCTGGGCATCAAGATATCTGTCTTCAAGGTTAGTAGAAATTTACCAATAAAGACCAATTCCATAGCAGCCTGTAGCTAGGCAGAGACTAATGCCAGGAGGCCGTGGGAGGCACTGTTGGAAAGCTGGCATTGAGGGGATTCCGGAACATATCTGACAGGTACAAGCAAATAGCTAGGTATCGAGATATCTGTCTTCAAAGTTAGCAGAAATTTACTACTAAAGACCTATTATATAGCAGCCTGTAGCTTGGTGGAGACTGATACCAGCAGAATATGGGAGGCGCCATTGGAAAGCTGGCATCGAGGGGATTCAGAAACATATCTGATGGGCACAAGCAAATGATTGGGCATCGAGATATCTGTCTTCAAAGTTAGCAGAAATTTACCAGTAAAGACTATTTCTATATCAGCCTGTCGCTTGGCAGAGAGTGATGCCAGGAGGATGTGGGAGGTGGCATTGGAAAGCTGGCATCGAGGGAATTCAGGAACATGTCTGAGAGGCATGAGCGAATATCTGGTCATCGAGATAACTGTCTTGAAAGTTAGCAGAAATTCACTAATAAAGACTATTTCTATAAGAGCCAGCGACACCATCAGGAACTGTGCTAGAAGTTAGCTGAAGGTTGCCTTAGAACTCTGACTCAGACATCACATCAGGATATCAGGGTGTCAAGATATTGGTCTTTGATGTTACCAGATTAGAGTTTGCTCAATTTATTAATAGTAAATATAGATGTTAAATGTAACTAAAAAGAATGATCAGAAAACGCATGTATGAAAACATAACAAGTTGTGTTACCTAAGATATCACAACTATCACTCATTTTTACAATGAAAGCAACTGTCATATTCACTCCCTTCAGAGTTATGAGAATGAAATAGACTTGGATATCAGTGTACCATATTATTTCATCAAATTGAGGATCTCTATATAGGGTTCTAATCTCTATTTCAAGACAACTAATCCCCATAGAGTGTACGATTTAACAAAAAGGGGCAAAGGAGATCATGTTAACTCCTGTTAAGCAGCCTTAACTTTTGTTAACCTATTGTTAATTATGTGCTTGGGTGATCAAACCTTGCCCCAGCACTACCCAATTTGACAAGATAATATACTATTCAAGTCTTCTCCTTTTTTCATGCCTAATTTGGTTTAGCTTTCACAGTCAGTGGCTAATAGGTGGCTGGCTGCAACCTTATGTCCAATCCAAACTCAGGAGGCAAGTGAGCATCCCTGCAGAACTCAGGATGCAACTGAGTGTCCCACACAAACTCAGGATGCACCAGGTGCACCAGGTGCATGAGAAATACAGCTTGTGTCAGGATGCAATGCCCATGCATCAGATGCCAGTTATTTTTTGCTGATGTGATGGGGTTGATAGATACCATGCCTTAACAGCTGCAGGCTGTGATCGATGCTGAGGGGGGACCAACAGTATATTAGTTTGTGGCCAGTAAATCATGTATTAGTTTAATGTTTGTGAACTTGTATACCTATATATTACATGCGACCATGATCACAGGATATTACTCAAATCTCTTAGGCCTATTCCTGTAGCATACTATACCAGAATCAGAAGTGCGCCCGACTTTTGCAGGCCAGTGACCATAGTCATTGAATATCACCCGACCTTCCTAATCTGTTTTAGTTCCCACATAACTACTCTCCCCGATTCGGAAGTGCGCCCGACTTATGCCTACCCCCGAGTACTTCTTGCTGGGTACTTGTACAGTACAGCATCTTGGAGTTCGGTGGGCCACTCCTACCTAAGACGGGGCTGAAAACATGTTTCTGGAGTTCCACAAGCCTAAGGTTGTCCAACCATTGCTTGCCAAGAATTATCGACCAATTCCGTCTCACTAATTAGAAACTATCCCTTGGACGGATGAGACTCTCAAATTTGTTGCATGTCTCGTGCACATCTTTTTCAGAAACTTGATTGGAGAGCAGAGAGGTCACAGCCACTTCGTGATCAGAAATTCTTGGGAATCATTCCCGGTCACTAAGAACTGTGAGGGTGCACAGACCATGCAACAAATTTGAGAGTCTCATCCGTCCAAGGGATAGTTACACAGTACCCCTGTAAACAACCAGCCAACACAGAAAACCAGAGGGGACCAAGAGTAACCCGGCATTATCTCCATGAGAGGCGTCTGGTAACCAGCAACAGTTACCGCTGGCAGTTGGAATAGTGGGTTTGATACAATTACTCAAATAGTGCCCATATTCGACCTGAGGTTTAAGAAGCTCCTGACTATTGTTATTCTGTAGATTCTCTGTGTCCTCTCATACATGAGATGGTATGTATTGCAAGTTGGAGCCGATCTCAATAAACCTTTACACAAATATGCTGGATTCCAGCTGGTCACAGTGCACCATAACAACATGACTAGAGTTGTGTAACTCAAATTTGAGCGGTGTTGTGTTGATCTTAAAGCGCGGTGTACTATTCTGCCCGGTAGAGATTATTCCATGGAGTGGGCTTAAAATTTGAATTTACCTTTCAGACACAACTTCTTCAATACAATGTGATAATTGTGCGCGAACTGTTTAGTACACACAAGTGTCTACTCGTACTCGAGTAGAAGATGGTAATCTCCACACAAAGAGTTCAGCCTTAGGCTTCAAAGAAAAGCAAAAGGTTATCCCTCATTAGCGGTTTCGACAAACAAGGCCGATTCTCATAGATCAAAACTGTACTTCACAAATACTGGTAGTTTACTGTGAGAGACTCGTCATGTACAACGCTGAGAGGAACGTTGTTATTGATAAGAGCTATAGGAAAAGAACGGTTTTAAATACATGATCAATACCAACTGTTCGTGTCTCATAAGTAGACCGCACACTTTGGTCGTAATCTATGTTGTGGCCACTTACGTGCCCGACATTACCGTGCTATATCATGAACTTAAATCTTGGAGTTGCCAAAGGACACTGCTCTCAACCAACACAAGAAACCTGACGCCCTGACTTGTCCAAGCCAATACAGAAAAAAATACTACAGATTCAGAGAAGATACCTTAACCTTGGTTATTAAACCTTTTTTACCATCCGCTAGAGATGTTTTGTTATTTACTTACTCCGTTTGCCCCCCTCGTCGCGTAAACTCCCCAGGTGCCTACCCGCATAGCAATAGGCTAGGAGTTGAACATATCCTAAAATATCAGTATAAGCATTTAACTACATTGTGTGCCGGAAAGCAAGTCTTCAGTTATAGAGACAAAAACAAGGCTTCTGTATGCAGGCTATCGCCGAGGACCCAGTGACCCAAATCAATAAAAGCAACAAATTCAAATGCACGACCTGTTTACTGATAACCAATATAGTTTCTGGCCCCCGATATCAGGTTTTCTTAAATAGAGAGTCTACTTTGTAGGTAAACTCCACTGTACTTGCAACTGCTCTTTCCTGGAATAAACCTCTCTTGACCCCAACCTCCATGTTCACCGCCAATCACTCGCCTAAGAATACAATTCATTGGAGGAAAGACAGAGCGTCTCGGGATCTGCGCATTAACCATAGTTTCTTATAATTTTCCACAAAGAAGACAAACACTTCAAAATATCTAGGTTGCCTGAGAACCCTTAACTTAGGGGATTTTAGAATTTTCCATTGACAGGTAGAAATCAGAAATAATCCTACAGCCAATGAATTCAAAGGTTGATGCTGGGCAGGAGGGAATGGGGATAGCTGGAGGGAATTTCTTGATTTCTTGAAAAGTGGATTGAGCTATCAGCGGACGTAATACATCAGGTTATACTTGCTAGTGGTCCCCGAGATTCATGGCACAGTCCTTGCGTGTCGGCCGAGTCCTCCTTCCCGTTCTTCAAACATGCTGCCAGGTATTATCTTAAGTGGCAATATCCATGAGCAATCGAAGGTATCTAAAAACAGCTCAGATACACTTGCGGGTGGTGTGATAGTATAGCATTAGTACTTGTAATCCGGCAATAATTGTTGTGCTTTTTTCTTAATTTTATTCACGATGTGATGAAAAAACATATCTGCAGTTGGAGGGTTTTCCGGTGGAGCTGGTATGCCTAAATAATTCAGTGCCGATTGATCCCTCCTCTCTCACAACTGCGAACTAACACTTGTTCATAGAGTGTCGTGATAATAACGTATAGTACGAGACCAGTATTCCTGAGTATGGCTCCAGACTGTGAAAAAATCATCAGTAGGTTGAGAGCCAACCTATTTCCGGGGAGTATCTAGTAGATTCACTTTAGTTCTAGTTAGTCCCTTCTCTCACCACTATGAGCCATATCATGCCTCCCCACAGAGCATCGTAGTGGGAATCCAATAACAGACGCGCACGCAAGCGGGATTCTCAACCAGAAGGATGGACAGTCCAACAGCCCAAGGATATAGGCATTTTTCCTAAAACTCCAGATTAAACATTATTCCCATCCCTTCAAAGAGCTCACTCACGCTACCTGGAGCTTATGTACCAGCTCTTTGCAGCTTATAAGTACCACAACGTTACTTATATAAGTCAGGCCCAGCTCTATATTACTCTTGCTTTATGATATCAATTTCTTCTCTATTTTGCATCTACTGTTTTCCCACGGGATAGAGCACTGTATCACTCAACCCTACGCTTGATACTGAATACGAGTGAGACAGTATGATCGCCAAGCACTATCGATACCATATCAACCTCATCCTGCATAGCAACAGAGAATACCAACAACCAAATACCCAAAACACCATGGAATCCCCACACGAGCACCAGCAAGGCATCTTCCCCCATTTGCACTCCATGCTACTGCATTTGGCCAAGTTAAAGCTAACACCTCCCAGGCCTCCTCCTCTCCCGCATAATCACAAACGTTGTGCGTAGCCGGCGCTGTCTCCCCTTCAAACCTTGCCTCCCCGGTCATTATCTGACACCCGTCTAGGAAAAACTCAACGAAGCCGTGATGACGCTGAATAAAACGCTGCATGTATGTCTGCTTTCCCTAGAAGGGAGAATGGTGAGGATGGGAGGAAAAGTGCGAGGCTGATAGTGGTCCTGAACAGGAAATCAATGTGCAAAATATGAACACCGAGCTTGTCGCGCAGATGTTCAAGAATTACCAATCAAATGTGTTATTCCATCTTGAAGGTGTGTTTACTTCCCTTCTTAGGAACCGGAAGTGGTGGATGGGGTTAACGGGGGTTTGTGATACAGCTACGGATAGTTTGAAGGAGCCGGTTTAGACCCGGCCGGGCTTGTGAGGTAGAGTGGAGGGGTTCTGATTAATCGATTGAATAATTGATACTGTGATTGTGATAATATTATGATTGGGAATGGGTGAATGAAGATGCAAGCTCGAAATACCGTAGCTTGAACGGATCGTGTTGAAGATATCATACCTGCATACCGGTAATAGCGTCATAACAGAATGTGTTATGTCGAATCGAGCCTATTTTCTTTAAAGCTCCCGCACGAATCCGTAGACATGATAGCCTCGGCGGCCAGAACAGCATCCTCGGACGGATGATGTGGACAAGTTGCCCTCTCATGGTATCTCGAGGTGAGAATCACGTCGGGTACCAGTAATTCCTTCTTGATAATGGCAAAGAGGCTCCGGTCACAACATCAGCCAGTCCCAACCCGGCTGTTGTGTAATGCTGTAGGCTAGCGGCATCCCCCTGCAGCGGCAGCCATGAGGCTTGAAATTCAATTCCGACCTCACAACCACCCATCCATTCTTGACCCTATAGTAAGCTCACTCACTCACCACCACCTCCAAATAACACCACAACAACAAAAACACACGACACGCCTCCCATGAACTAAACATCCTACCACCACCATCATCATCATCAACACCTACGAAGAAAAACGAAGATTAATGAAAATGCCATCCCCGTCTACATCCCCTCCAGAACCTGCCCCCCTACCACCTCCAAAACTCTATGACATCCGCGAGGCACCGACCTACGCTACCTCAAGTACTACGACTTGGGATGATTCCTACAAAAACAACTCTGAGATTGCCATCGTGATCGACAATGGTCCTCCTCCTCCCATTTCCTCCTTCCTCCCCGTCCATATACTAACACTATCACAGGCTCCTGGCAAACCCGCGCCGGCTTCTCTCATGACCATCTCCCCCGCTTAACCTGCCCACCAATGGTGTCCAAGTACCGCGACCGTAAAGCGCAGAAGACATACACGGTAGTCGGGAACGATGTGTTCGCGGATCCGAATTCACGCGGGCAAGCGAAGACCCCGTTCGATTCAAATGTCGTTTCCAATTTTGACCAGATGGAGACGTTGTTAGATTACTGCTTTATCAAGCTGGGCGTTGGCGAGGGAGGCGGTGGAGTGGGACATCCGGTGGTCATGACCGAAGCGGTTTGCGTTCCGGGTTATAATCGGAAGAGTACGTTTTACCTATATTTTTATTTATTTTAATTTTATCCTACTTGGGAGGTGGAGTGAGTGAGTGGCTGACTGGGGGGAATAGTGATGAGCGAATTGCTCTTTGAATGCTACAACGCGCCTTCTGTAATTTTTGGCATAGACTCGCTCTTCTCGTACGATTACAACAATGGGAAAACCGGCCTTGTTATGTCCGCCGGGCATACAGCAACGCATCTCATCCCTATGGTAGACGGAAAAGGCCTCGTCAACCTCTCTACAAGACTAAACTGGGGAGGTTCCCAATCTGCAGACTACATGCTCAAGCTCATCCAATTAAAATACCCAGGCTTTCCGGCGAAGCTCCAAAGCTGGCAAGCCGAAGCCCTCATGAAAGACCACTGCTACGTAAGCCCCAACTACAAGGAAGAAGTAGCAAACTACCTGCGACCGGAAACGCTCCTGGAGAAAGACCGAATAATCCAATTCCCCTTCACCGAGACGATAAAGGTGGAAAAATCCCAAGAAGAACTCGACCGAATCGCCGAGCGGCGCAAAGAAAGCGGTCGCAAGCTGCAAGAGCAAGCCGCGAAAGTGCGGCTCGAGAAGCTCATCAAGAAAGAGCAAGAGCTAGCCTTCCTAAAGACGCTCCAAGCGCGGCAAGAAAGCGACTCAAAACGCGACTTCAAGCGCCTCCTCGAGCAAAACGACTTTCGCGATGAAGCAGCACTGGAAAAGTCCATCCGCGAACTCGACAAGACGATCCGCCGCGCGCGCAAGCAGGACGTGGGACCGGAGGATGACGCAGCGAACAATGCACCGCCAACATTCCCACTCCTGGACATTCCAGACGAAGAGTTATCCGACGACAGCAAGAAAATGAAGCGCCATCAGAAACTCATGAAAAGCAACCACGAAGCGCGCCTGCGCGCGAAAGCAGAGAAAGAAGCTGAACGCCAGCGCCAGGAAGACCTAGAACGTGCGGACGCCGCAAAGCGAGAAGCCGATCTCCCCGCCTGGCTATCCACCCGCCACGCAGCACGCGCTGCGGTCCTAACAAAGATAAAAGACCGCACGCGCCTCCGCAACGAACTCTCGGACCGCAAAAGTCTCGCGTCGCAAATGCGCATGAAGTCAATCGCAAACCTAGCCTCCGACTCCCCGCCATCCAAAAAGCGCCGTCGGGGGCCAAACGTCCCCGGCTCCGGCGCCACCGGCGGCGGAGGCAACGGAGGCGGCGGTGGAGACGACGACAACTTTGGCGCAAACGACGACGACTGGAGCGTTTACAGAAACATCACGATGGGAACCAACTCGGACGAAGACGAAGAAGACAACGAACTCGCCAAAGAGCTGAAGGTAATCGAGGACCAACTCCTCCTGCACGACCCGGACTTTGATCGCAATGATACCCAAGAGGCGAAAAGCGATTGGCGCTCCTCCCTACTCCACGCTTTCACGCGCGGCGCAAGAGAGCACGACGTCGACGACCAAGCCCAGGCGAACCAAATCCATTTAAACATGGAGCGCATCCGCGTCCCCGAGGTTACCTTCCAACCCGGCATGGCGGGGCTAGACCAAGCCGGCGTAATCGAGATAGCAGGGGACATCCTCCTAGAGCGCATCTCCGACCAAAGCGTTCGCGAGAACATCCTCAAGGACATATTCCTCACCGGCGGCGGCGTCGCATTCAAAGGCTTCGACGAAAGGGTGCGTAGAGAGATGCGCGAGATCACCCCCGCCGGAAGCGAGATTCGAGTACGCAGGGCGGGGAACGTACTCCTTGATGCGTGGTGCGGGGCCGCGAGGTTCGCAAAGATGGAGAAGGGCGGATGGGTCACGAGGGGGATGTGGGAGGAGGCCGGGGGGGAGTATATATTGGTTTGTCTTTTTCCCTCTCTTCTCCTTTCTTGATTTATTGTGCTGTGCTGTGCTGTGCTAATTGGAGTAGGAGCACCGACTCGGTAACGC
Source organism: Choiromyces venosus 120613-1 (assembly GCA_003788595.2). Lineage (NCBI taxonomy): Eukaryota > Fungi > Ascomycota > Pezizomycetes > Pezizales > Tuberaceae > Choiromyces > Choiromyces venosus. Next base: position 149,368 of record ML120484.1, on the reverse strand, counting down.
TTTCTAAACTTTGCATTTATTTCTTCTTCTACTCTTCAGTTTGTACCCCTCTAAGCGTACCATACCGTAGTTTCCGTAATCCTCCCCCCATAGTCTACAAACCACAAATCATCACTCGCCCCACAAACTGTGCGTAAAGTGGAAAAAAAATAAAAAATGCGCCACTTTCCCATCACATCTACCATACCGACGCAATCGAAAAAAGTGTGAAGAAAAAAACAAACTTCATGTGTTATGTACTTGATTACCACCATTTCTCTCCGCTCTGCTACCTACTGCTAGCTAGCTACTCGGGTATGTCTGTGAAAAACGGAAAAACTATGTCTGTCGATCCCATACAAATCTCTATGGAGACAAGCGTTATGTTTTCCGCTTTTTATGGACACACCCCAGTACCTATCCATCTCTCCATCCGTCCATCTGTTTGTCCGTCTGTTGCATAAACATCACATAACGTCATGTCGACCCATTCCATTCCATCCCGACCAATCAACCATCCATCATGATCATCATCAATGACTAAGAAAATAGTAAGAAAACAGAAAACACAAAAAAGAAAAGAGAAAGAAAAAAAAAGAAAAAAAAAAACTACTTACACCGTTTCCATCCCACCCCATCGATCAATCAATCCGACAACAGCATCAATTACATCACAACCAACTAACAGACCAATCAACAAACTAAAAAGACAAAACAAAACCATTTCAAGAAAAAAAAAGCACAACGGAAAAAAATAAAAAAGTAACAAAAAAATAAATTCCCGGAGGGAATGAGCGGCGACGTCAACTACCCCCCAAATTCATACCCGGAAGAACTTGGAGGAGATCATCCCTAAGAGCCATTAACCCCACTTTCGTCCCCATTCTTCAATCTCTTGCCTCCGCCTCCACCAACGTTTGAAGATGTCGCTCCCGCTCCGGCGATTACAGCTGCCGCGGCCGCCGCTTGCTGTTGCGCTTGTAAGAACCCGTTTCCGGCCGCTGCTACGTTTTGCAGAAATGCGTTCGCCGCGTCGTCCTCGTGCGCGCGCTTAGCACCACCGGCGGGATTGCTGACGGCTGGGTTGGTGTTTGAGAGCTCAACGACGGTGCCCATGTTTGCGGTTGGCGCGGAGGGATCTGTGAGAGGGGAGTGTGGGGCTTGTTGCTGCTGGGAGATGGTGACAGCAGTAGTGGTAGTGGTAGTAGGAAGAGCCATGGTGCCGGCAGCAGCGGAGGAGGATGAGCCTAGTAAAGGTAGGGGTGGAGGTGGGACAGCTTCCTCGCCTTGGTGCTCTATTAGACGGGATTGAAGGTTGATGATGTAGTCGCGGAGTTGGTAGTTCTCGGCCTGGATCTGTTTGTAGGATTCCTGCATTTGGTTGAAATCCCTGACCTGCTCTTCCAGCTTCTTGATGTAGCCTTCTTTGCGTTGACGGAAAGCTCTCTACAATCATTCATTTATCCAATTAGACCCTCCTAACCTTCCTCTTCGCACATCCGGAACAGATAACACATACCTGGGCTGCACGATTCTGCGCTGCACGCTTACTGGTTGACAACTCGCGTTTACCGCCACGACCCTTACCGGCAGACGATCCCTCGGCTTGTGTTTCCTCCGCACCACTATGTTGTTCCATCGCCGCCTGCGAACCCGGAGACATGCCTTGAATCGCCATTGTTGTTAACCCCGGACTCTGCGGAACACTACTGACGCCCCCGGGAGCGCCAACACCACTGATAGCCGGATCGATGTTCAGGTCGGGACTTGCCGAGTCGGACGGTTTATTATCGGGGCTCGTAACGTTCTGCTGTTGTTGGATCTGCTGCTGCTGTTGGGGAGAGTGAATGTGAGGGAGCAGGTGCGCGCGGAGAGCTATAGTTTAATTAAAAAGGAAGTTGCTTCGCTGTTAGCTTCCGTGTAATGATAAAAATATCCGTGGACTCGAAGGAAGAAAGCTCGAAGAAAAAAGAATAAATAAAAAAAAAAAAAAAAGAAACTAAGAATTCATGAATGTGGGGGGTGATGTGCACTCTCTGGGGTAGTAGCAATAGTAGTGATAGTATTGCTTAGAAGGTGAGGAGGGTACCAACTCTGCTCTGCGGTATTCGCTGCTTCCTGCATGATTCCACCAATGTTAGCTTAGCTGTTGCGCGCTTTCAGTTTGTTGGGATGAGATGGTAGTGGTGATGATGATGATGAGTGTGATGACGACGATGGAGGAGAGAAGGAGGGGGAGGAGAGGGGAGTGGGGTGGGTATGTTAAGTGTGCAATAGGTTCAAAGGGTTTAAAAAAGTAACGGGGAGAGGTAGGGCTAGTGGGTATAGAGTAGTAGGAACTAATGAGAAGGACAAAAGGGAAAAAGGGAAAGAAATACCTGTGCGCTAGGCGACTGTAGTGGATGAGGAGCCGGAGCGAGCGTTGGCTGCTGCATTTTATAAAAAGGGCCTACTTTGTGTTTCGTTGTTCTTAGAAAGTTTTGTGTAAGAGAAGGTACCTGTTCCTGCACTGTTCTGTCGGCGCGGGGGGGTAAGTTTTTGGGTTGGGGGTGCAGGATTATTATTTGACTAATGTGATTTTTTTTGACGTTCTAACTATCATCAGACAAAGCATTTAGTCAGTCAGTCATTTCAGTTGAGATCAGTCATAGTAATAAAAAAATAAAAAAAAGTTCAGGTCGGGTGGGTAGCGGTAGGGTCGGTCAATCTTAAGAGAAACCGACCACCACTACCAAACCAAACGCGAGGGAGAGAGAGGGAGAGAGCATAGAAAACTCCCCCCCATCCAAATGACATTCCAAGAACAAGAACAAGAACAAGAACAAAAAAAAACAGAAATTAAGGATAAACAGATAGGTACCTTTTTCTCTCTCTCGTTTTAAAATTTTTTTTTTTTTTTTTCAAAAATAAAAAAATTGAAGTTTTTGTGAGTTAAGAAAGAAAAGAACAAATGTTTTATCACACTTTTCCGTTCGTTCGTTCGCTCGCTCGTTCTTTGGGAGCAAAGAGAGGAGGGAAAAGGAAAAAAGGATGTGGTAAGTTGTGAGTAAGACGAGGCGGGAAGGGGTTCAATGATAACATAAGAAAAAAAAGAAAAAAAAAGGGAATTTTCGAAAAATCAATTGATTAAAAAAAAAAATGAAAAAAATGAGGGGTGGGTGGGTATTAGGTTTGATTGGTTGGGGAAGGAGGGAAAGACAGGGCTGATTAATCCATTTCGAAAGAGGAAACGATTTGTCATCGACCCACACACAGAAACATCAGACAAGCAAAAAAAAAAAAAAAAAAAAAGAGACAAGCACGAGCAAGAGAGGGAGGGAAGAATGAATGAATGAATGAATGAATGAAAGCAGAAAAGCCCCGCCGGACGCGATGGAAACTCGTTGTTGCCGATCAGTAATCGCCGAGCCCTGCGTCTTCCTGCTCTGGACTTTGGGAGGTAGGTAAGTCAGGTAGGGCAGACAAGGTATGCCATGAGATGACATTTCAGGCCCAGGTAGGTAGGTAGGATAGGTAGGGATGGTGATGATTGGGGGAAGTGGAAGGAAGAGAAAGTGTTTCGGTCATACGATAGATAAATTGTGGGGAAAACAAAATAAAAAAGGGAAGGGAAAGAATAACGTTCGGTGTTAACATTAACATTACGAATATCATAAAAACCGTATAATAGCGGGGAGAGAGAGAGAGAGAGAGAGAAAGAGAGAGAGAGAAAGAGAAAGAGAGACAGCGATAGCCCGGATAATCAGGGTCCTGTCACATCCATCCATATCCATACGGTATTATATACATCTTACTCTGCTTCACTTCACTTCACGATACAAAACCCGTATCCTAACATGGTATTCTCAACTGTGCGAAAACGGGTTTATCGGTGATATGAACTAGACTAAAACAATCTTCGCGTTCCATTCCATTACCATCGTCACTACTGTACTCCGAGGAAACGCATCATCCCCCCAATTTACCCCCAGTAAATAAATACAAGTACCGTACGGTAATATGACTCCATCACACCTACCTACCGTACTTGCATAGACTACATAGAATACTAACATCTACAGTCCAACACAATCAATAAATAAATACAGTACACCCCCTCCGCGCCTCCTCCCGAGCCCCGCCTCACACCAACTCACTCGCTGACAAAGCCAACAACTAACAACGAAAAACAAAAAGGAACGAAACCCCCGGCAATCACTCCCTAAATCGGTAAAATACCAGACTAGGCTATACAGGGCCTACCCCGGTTGCTTATCTCACCTGTTTAAAATAGCCACAATATAATAAGGAAAGGAGAAAGGAGGGGGAGGTGGGGCCTGCTTACCCGAAATACATGTCAGCAGAGGATGATGATGATGATGATGATGATGTGATGATGCGGTATGTGTGGTGATACAGTACAGGACAGTCACTACAATGCGAAGGAAAGGAAGTAGATTGTGGTAATTGGAGAGGAGGAGGAGGAGGAGGAGGAGGAGTGCTTTTAAACTAGAGTAGAGTACATTATAGTATGTTTCTCCTAAGGTATCGAACGAGCATTATGACACAGTAGCAGAAGAGAAGACAGGAGAAGAAGGGAAAGCAGGAGTGTGAAAGTACAGTAGAGTACTTTGTTTGTACTTTCAAAATACCAGTACCGTACGACCACAATGCAATGCAATGCAATAAGCTATATACTGTACCGCAACTCACATAGACTAGCAAAACAGGCACAGTGCTTGTAATATGGATGGATGGATAGATGGTATGCGGTACTGTAGGTCAGATTCTGTCCCTGTTGCTATTTCAGTCTCAATGGATGAATCACGATTCGGACGGACGCCGTACTGTACTGTACATAGACACAGCTACACGCGATACTGTATCATACAAGTATCATATTTGTATGGCATTATTATTATAATATCACCGTGGGTCCATAATGCATTGTGCTCGCAGGGGTTTTTTTTTTTTGAGAGGGTTTCTTTATAAGATAAAAAAAAATCATACAATACGCTGGGGTGTGCTCAACAATGATATGTACTTGGAGGGGTCATTAAAAAACGGAAAACATAACCCTTGTCTCCATAAAGATTTGTATGGGATCTGCAGAAATAGTTTTCCATTATTTAGTGTACCCCCCCGAGTATAGATAGAAAAATAGACTACAGCACTCTAATCTGGTTCGGTGTGCGCCATGCAGGTTTGTGTGTATGCTTGTGTGTGAGTGTGCATTGCATTGTCAGCAATTTGTCCTCAATCTGTCCTCAATCCATATTTATCACTCGGTCGGGAACTGAATCTTGCTCTCTTTTCTTTTTCTTTTTCTTCTTTCTCTTCTTCACTCTCTTACGAAACATTTCTGCTGCCGCCGAATCACCATGTCTTGCCCGGTCACAATGATATCTCATGCTACACTCGCTCAAATGCTCGCCATTGCTTTCTACAAATACAAACATCTACCTATCGCTTATCAACAGCCCAGTAGCTACAAAATCCTCAAACAAATATATATCGAGGGAGACCTCAATGCCGATGCAAATGCCACAACTGGCAGTCCACGGGGCTAGCGGTGGCCGTCGGCCAAATAAAGGCGGTGATATTCAACCAAACTCTCTCAATATATCATTTCCGCCATAAACTTCCCCAGCCCATTAGGAAGTTCCCGTGCGTTCCAGTCTCGAACCACTCGATGTGCCTCCGCCGGGTTCCGGCACCGCACAATCCACTTTGATTCCGCTCCTCGAGAATTGCCATCCGCTCTGACAACCACCTTGAACCCATTATCAGTGGTACGAAACTGCAATATTCTCTGCACCCCGACTCCTCCGTCTTCCCGGTCCCTCGCACAGAACTGGACGTCCGCCTCTTCGAGCATCTGCCTGACTTCTTCTGTTCTTGGGAGTTTGCCATTTTCTTTTGAATCTCCGCCTAGCCCGGAAGCCACCAGTAATACCGAGCAGCCCAACTCACAATTTCCGCTGGTTAAGGTTCCGCGTAGTGTTCGTAAGTCATTCTTCACTTGCTCGGCCGCCTGAGTCGGGAGCGAAAATTTTGGGATAGATGCCGGAGGAAGAGTGGTTACAGTCATGGGAGGCGGATTCGCCAACTGGTAGTCAAGATTAAGTGAATATACAAACTTTTCCGCACTAGCAGCATCAGAAAACTCAATCGTGTATTTTGGCCGCTGCTGCAATGTCACGGGATGACGATCCGGGGTGACTGATTTTTCATGTATTAGAAAAAAATCACATACAATTCATCATTGTTAAAGATAGAAAGGAGGAGGGGGTGGAGGAGTTCATACTACGAAGAATACCGAGAAATTTGCCAAAGCCTGGAAGGCTGACTTCTGACGGAAGAAGACGCCTAATATCGCTTTCCAGCATCGTGGTCCCAACACCTCTGAGAAATACAATTGATGCTTCTGTCTGCGCTAGACTAGTGTAAGTTGGTAAGAATTGAAATAAAGCCGACAGAACATCAACCCAACAGAGGGGAAAAATAATCAACACGCTCAAACAAAGTTGATACACAGCTTAACTGAAGCAGCCCGGAAACACCGTTTCGAGAATTTCAAATGGTGGAAAAATGCGAGGACGGGGCCGGGGAGATGGGGGGAGTCCGCAATTGTAACTAGAGGAAAAGAAGAAAAAAGAAAGAAAAGAAAAACGGAAAAAGTTCTAAGGGGAGAAAATAAAAATAAAAAAGTAGCTCGAGCAATTCTATGGAGGCTGGGGGAGAGATCCTACGTGTGGAGGGAGCGGTGGTCAGTCTCCCTAGCGGCTTTTTTCTCTCCAACTCCAATTCTCCATGGCGAGACAACTTTTCCTGGGGCTTGTACGTTCTGGGCTTCGCCCAATTCCCAGTGTCCACCCTTCTACGGCGTGCCAACCCCTCCATCGGATCCGGCAGATACGTGGAATCCTCAGAGATGTCTAGTCTGCCGATTGGCTTATATCGGATTGGCCTAGAGGCATCCTCGGGGAATAGGGAATCAAAGAGAGAGGATTGCCAATTCCCAATTCTGCTGCTTCTGATAGTGCTGTTTCTAGGATTGCTGGTGCTTGAGCTGATTGTTTCTTTGCTGACTACGCTGCCGTTGTTTTTATCTCTCACCTGCGATGGTTCCGATTCTTCTGGCACTGGTGAGGCATTTTTAGCAGACCGAGTAGAAGAAGACGATGTGGGACGATGTGAGCGGGATTGGGATACAGCTGTGGATGAGAATGAGCAGCGGGAGGAGGGTGAAGCAGAAGTTGAAGCAAATCCAGACCCTGAATCGACAACGCGGAGGAGCCGGAGGAGCCGAGAAGAAGGGATAGGCGAGCGGAAGGCGTGCATGTGGCCGGCGAACCCGTGACGGAAATAATATGATCGGTCGGGAGTGATGTAAAGATGGAAGGTGTAGGATTGTGTTTATCGTAATTGTTGTGGTGGTTCAGATGGTGTTGGTGGTATTTGCGGCAACGGGGGGTCGGTAGTGGGGGGAGAAAGGGAAAGGCAGGTTGGCGGGGTTGGAAGAATTGTCGTTGAGGGGTTTAGAAAGGGAGTGATAATTAAAGCGTACTATAATGATAACAAAATAAATGCACATGAAAAATAAAAATGCAAAAAATTAATGAAAACATAAAAATCGTCAATCAGGCATCGGAGGGCCAAAATACCGATATTTGATGATGGACTATTACAATCTTAATGCATCCTATGTTTGCCGCCCTGTCAAGTAAATGACTGCCTGCCAGTAGGATTGTTGCGATATCGCTACCCCGGTCAGCTCTTTTGTTTCTTTTCGTCCGAAAAGTCTACCATAGTGATTGTTCTTTGTGCCACTGGTAAAAATTCTGCCGCCGGTGATACTCTAATACTTGGTGCTACTGAATGCTGCGTGGCTGCGGTGAAGAGGGCGGAGTGATGGTAAAACGTATAGGGTGGGAACAGGCGGAGACTCGTTGGCCGTCTTTCACCTTCTCCGTCGTGCTGGAGAAAACCCCGTTGGCTATCTTGAACGAACTAACAAACTGAACCGGCTCTGATCTCACACCCAGTCTTAATCTTGAGTCTCTGACTCTCATTCCAAACACCTATTTCAGCACTGTACCTTAATGGTAGTTCTGAAGCTTGTACTTGTAGCAAAAAGCGAAGTACTTCTTTGGATCATCAGGATCATCCAGGAACATGAAAAAAAAAAAAAAAAGAAAGAAAGAAAGAAAGTTACACCAGATACTTTATGTCAGGGTTCAGATTTTCTCCATGCTTAGAATGTCCTAAGTCTGCGTGAAGAATAGCGGGTGCGGCTCTGGAAAATGCGCTGTCTCGACAAACCATCCATGACTAGTGTGCACTCGTTCCGATCCGTCGATTGACTTCCGCAGCCCGCCAACCGAAGTCACAGCCGCAACTCGCAAGGTTCCTGGTTTAACTTGAGCTATCCTTCTTCAAGTGAAAAGGAAAAGACAAGAGGGAAAAAAAAATATGAGGAAAAAAATAATAAAAAAATAAAAAAGTGAGCAGAGGAAAGGAAAGGATAAGAGTAAAACTGCCGTTCTCTCCGATCAGATCACCACTGCAAGAAAAGAAAAGAAAAGAAAAGAAGGCAGAGAAGAAAACAAGAACGCAGATTAACCCTCATATTATCATCCACTATCATCAATTGATCATATACCTCTTTAACCAAACAAAAGTGAAGAGATAAAAAAACCGATGAAGGGAAGAAGCAATGAGAATCGAGCAGACCTTTTTGTCACTGGCTTCGTCTCTGTTGTTCTATACCTTCCTTTCCTTGCTAGTTTCCCATCTTCCTATCCTCTATCTATTTTAACCAGATTTCTCAACACCCCCCAATTATCCATCCTAGTCCTCTTATTATCTTTTTTTGCCTGGCAATAGCTTGTCTATAATTCGTAGGCCTAAACTTAACTACCAACACCACCGAGACCCCTCACCTTCACCCCCCAACCACTGCTGTCACTCGTCATTTTCGTAGCGCCTCAGTTCGCCCAATTCTTCATTGGAACCCACGACAAGCCTGCCCTGCTTCTACTCACACTTTGTTTCCTCCTCTCATCCTCTCATCCTCTCCCGTTCCATTTCTTCATTTCTCACTTCTCACTTTTCTCTCGCGCGCATTCCCCTGACAACACACGTCCTTTGCTTGCCACCTTCTGCGTTAGTGCTTCACCTCCTAAAGAGAAGCACAAGAAAAACGAAAAATTGGAAAGGAAGAAAAAAGAAAGAAAGGGTTAGAAAGAAAGGGAAGGAGCAGAAGAAAAACTGAAGAAAAAGAAAAAACCCGGGAGGGAAGAAGGTGGGTGGCGGAGGGGAGGAAACACAACACCGCAGATCTACCGGTCCCGGGATTCTGGATGGCCCAATGATCATCGGCAACTCGAACATCAAAACAATATTTCTTCCCTCCCCCCAAAACTTCCCATCCTTCAATATAAAAGTCTGTAGATCCCGCCTTCTGGCATACCCCCTACACTCAACACAAATCTTCATCAGCAACAACAACAACTTCCTTCACTACTCCAAGCACAATCCCCAATTCTCCACCATGAGAACAGTATCCTTGCAGAGAAATGAGAAAGAAGTACCTTTCCAGCTTTGACTCAGTTCATTGTTGGGGCAGTTTTCTTACACGTAAGATGGGATCGAAGGGTAGGTATACCTCACCTTTTCGATGCCATCTTAACGTGTAGATTAAAGCCTACTATTAGGTACTTTTATCTCTTCTTCCTGCCAGGTTACAGGTAGCAGGTAAAAAGTGTAGAAACATTAGGGCGTAAACGGGGGCGAGATCGGGTGGTAAACAGGGGGTAAACAGAGATTTGGCCTAATAAAGAAGACTTTCTTGGCAAATACTACTTGGTCTTATGTTCTGATATTTCTTGCCTGTTACTTGTACTTATTTCGTGTGCTTCGGAAGGGTATTGTTGAGGTTAGCATTGAGGAGGGTATGTGCTAAAATGATGAGGTGTGATACCTTTTAACTAAACAATACTTGATATAAGGATCGTTTGGGGATTCAACTAATCCTTACTATATACTAATACTCTCCTGCCTATTCTCTACTAAAATGCTTGTTCTTAATACCAATATAGGTACCAACGTTACTCTACAACAACAGAAACAAGTTAGCTCGCAACCAACAGCAACCAAACAATACGATTATGACATTACTAGCCTCACTCACCTTTTCACTGCCCCAAAGTGACTTTGGCGAGAATAAAAATAGAGAATTATCACAACTTCTCATCCAAAAAAATATCTCGAAGATGAGTGGTAACAAACAAACAAGAAAAAAAAAAAAAAAAAAAGATAAAAAAAAAGGAGTGGGGAATCACGTTACCTTACTCACGCCTTGCCTGTACCCCGCGGTAATCTCCCAATACCCAGGTTCACCTCCATAATGTGGTGGCACCAGTCCGGGAAAGTACCCCAAAGAAGGGTGCGTGTAAAGTAAAGTACCTTTGAAACTTTTGTTTCGCGGGTATGTATATTCCACAGGGTTTCGGTTCAAAGAAGAATTTTCATGCCAACTGCATAATTACGGAGGGCCTCAAAATAAAATCGCGATTTAGACTGCAACAAAGTTTCGCCCGGGGTAGATTCAACCCTCTTTCGCCTTGTATCCCTTTTGGCTCGTCCGCCACGTATTATAGAGAGAGAAATGATTTTATGTCACTAGGGATAGCGAAATCTCAATTCATGGGTGCTTTTCCCCCAACTTTTTATTCCGAAGAATAACTGTACCGTTCAAACAAGGTTAAAAGTGATACACAGAAAATACCGGTAGAGGGGGGAAAAGGGAAAAGAGGAGAAACGAGCAAAAACCATTTCATGAAGTCCACTCTTGTCTGGACCCTTATCAGCTACCGTATCATTTTTGGGGCAGCTTGTGTCGGGTAATGCCGTATTAACCCCACTCCCTCCTCCTCCTTCTACTCCTTCTTCTCCTCATGCGGTTCAAGATTGAATTGCATGCTTGCGTCATTCCCGTAGCCCACGAAGAATGAGAAACAATAGGGTAGGATGTAATATCACCAAGTGAAGTCAACAAATTCCTTCCCGCACTTGCATGCTTCCGTTTCAGTCTGAGGGAGGATACTCGAGTACTTGCAAGGAGTAGAGAAGGTCCAAACTATGGATAGGGATGAGGGAGCTGTTAGCAATCAGACAGAAAGGAAGAAAAAAAATATCAGAAAACGTGGGGAATCTCGGTAGTGGCCATGGTTGGTTGGTGGGGCGGTTGGTTGGCTGGTCCGGATCCCTCATTTTCTTTCTTTTTTTGATCCTTTTTTTTCTTTTTCTTTTTTTCCTATTTTTTCCTTGCTTCTTTTCCTGACCGGGGTTTTGAAGTACGTGTAAGGGAGAAGTAAGTGGAGTAGCAAGAAGGGACAGGGAGGAGAAGAAGGAACCGCAAGTAACGAAAGAAAAAGGGGAAAGCGAGTAACTGGGAGAGTTGACGATAAGAGGTTGAGGATGTTTGAATCAAAATTACCTTGTCCCAGAGAGTGGCGGATATCGTAACATGATAAGGGATATTGTTGGGCTCAGTTCGTTCCCGCACAATCGGCAACCCGAATCCTTGCTCGTGTTGAGCCAATGCTAAGAACGGGTACGGTACCTGGGCTGCCTACCACATCTATCCTGGACTCCCCAACCAGGGACTGCAGATTGTCGTCATTCCCGTAACTAGTCAAAGAAGGGGTGATTCCTTGCGGGTTGGAAGGGGTGGTTCCGTTGGAAAAAAATAAAAAAAAAAGCATCGCGGCGGGAGCGGGTACCACAACCCTTGGGGTGCATCACCCGGTGACACCAAAAGGGAAAGGAAAGAGTGAAGCTTTTTTTTGGCTGTTGGCGCATGTGTGAGAGCTGCTTACATAATTAAGAGTGTGAGATTTTTTGTGGGCATCTCAGAATCTTTGCTTTTTTACCTCTCGAGTAGGGAGATTGATCTAGTGCTCTACAGAGGGCAGTTATTGAGTGTATTTTCTTAACCAAAATCACATGTTGCCCCTGCCGTCGTTTGTTACTATCGTGACTATAGCCATATCACTAGCATAATTTTATTCAAAAAAAAAAATATTCCGTAGATATTTACAAACAAAGATATGGATCATGTGTCAGATCAATTGGGAGTGGTTGATACTGCTAAAGAGCCTACTTGTTATTGATTATCTTGAGCCGCCAGTTTATCTCCGGCCTTTCTATCCGAATGATAAGGTGAGGCAAGAATTACAATGTCATCAAGTTGGAATGCATCAGAGACTTCGATGTGGTGAAACGTTGTATGATAAGTAAATATGAGGGGTCAATACCATGAATATCTTCCTCGTATACCGCATATCCTGCAAAGGTGTGTTATTGCCAGCTGGCTTCAGAATTACCCCTCCCTCAAGGGTTTCGAAGCTAGTTTCGTGGGGAACTTCAAGGCTGTAGGCTTGAGGTTCACTGAGTCCAGTGCATATAACTAACTGCCGCTCATCCGCTGGATCTATTTTGACCAGCGGTGAAAAAATAAACCCTGCAACAGCCGAGTGATATCTCATGATGTATTCTATTCGGAATTCGAAACGTGTCTCATCTTTCATACTGTGTTGTCGAGGGTATGCGCCGGTAATTATCGCAAGTATGTCGGAGCATTGTCCTTAGCGACCGGTATTAAATCATGGACATCTACGATACGGACGAATGCTGTTAAAAGCATTTTGTGATGCATCGGAAAAATCATACTTAGCCCTCTTCCTCTTCCTAGTCCGATCGAAGGACAGAGAGAGGCGTTGCGCCATTTCTTCAATTCATGATATGAACCTACTTTAATGTGACTGACGAATATTTTTCCGTTACTTGGGGTGGGAGTTAGCAACAACCCTTGCGTTACATTACAGGAGTGACGTGGGGGGACACAAACGATCAACAAATATCTGCATGCGTCCGACACCCATTAATCAATCATATGGAGAGTCCATGCGTCAGGCTTGCGAGAAACTAGAGATGAATTATCATACACCTCAAGTTTCGTTCAAGTTTAAAGCCCTCTCCTTTATCAGAGAACCTACTTGGATATATTGTTAATCGATAGTGCATTATTATTACTGGAGCAGATCAGAATACGGGGGACGAATTTGTCATGGTATAAAACGGCACGGCAATAATAAGCACTCGGAGGGTGTCGATCAAACATCATGATCATAGATCGTAAGGCCTTGCTACCTGCCCGCCCACAAAAAGGCTGGGGGCACTTTGGTGCTGTGCGCAGAAACATCCAATGGCTGGGAGACAGGTGCGAGTCCCTACAAACACTCTCGATATGTATAGACACCATCATTTCATGCCAGCGGTCAGCCTTGAAATGGCCAGTAGAGGCATCCCTCGAGGCTTTTGGCAGAATCCCCGAATTAAATAGTCCAGACACTAAGACCAGGAAATGACATTCGCACTGCCTCTGCCCAGCATTAGGAAGGTAGTAGCCGACCATCGCAGTGACAGAGCGTCGGGTTACCCTTCTTGGATGAGGGGATTGGGCTTGAAGGTTTGCTTCGTAGCCTCTGCACCATTTCAGCCAGAATTTTTGTTGCCCCCTCACTCGCTTGTTCTGCGAGTCAGAGAGACAGCTTCCTCGCCCGATTCTCCCAAAGATAAGCTGTGCAAGTCCAGATTGCTATGTTATCGTGCCATGTTAATAACTGTCTCGTTCGACAAATCCGAACGAGTGGTCACTGCGCATAATAATGTCACACGGCGGAATCTCAACTTGCTGAATGTAGAAATAAAAATAATAAAAAAAAACATCCAGGAAAATTAGCAGCCATCCCTCATAGCTGTTTGGTCATAACATGGGCTCTATTAGCGGTGCCCCCACAACCCTCCACGGAGTTCGTATCTCACCATTTGGAAAAAAGCACAGACTGTTCCGTTTGCCGGTTTCAATCCCCCTTGGGCATGTGGGCATCAAGACACATAAGGATACAGCTGTCCATAATGGCTGGCTGTTTAAGAGCACCTTTACAATAGCACTCCCATTTCCCTCCTCACCTGACAAAAATAAAATGAAAAATGAAAACCCTGTGCATAATATAGGCAAATCATTACCATAGCTGGCATTGTTTGTTTGCATGTGTGTGCTGCATAATTCTCCATAAAGGCTACTGTTCATGAGACTTTCCTACTCGTTGTCAGAAGTAAAAGGGGTCGAGGACCATACATTGTTGGAGTGGATGATGATTGTGAACTTGAACCAGTAAACAGGCAACCTACAACCATGACCGACCTTCGTAGCCAGGTAAAACACGGCAACGCTCCATTTCCGAAGATACTTCTTTCGGAGGAAGAGAAAAAAAAAAAATACTTCTTTAGTTTGTCACCCCATAAATTCAGGGGATCCCCCAGTATGCGACGTATCCCTTACTATGATCCAGGCTGCAACAGTCAGTGCATCTTCACAAAAGATATTGGTTGGTACGAAAGGTTCATTGGATGTACGGTAGAGCACACGCACGAAAAATGGAATAAGCCATTTGAAAAAGAAAAGAAAACGCCAAATGTAAGACCAGGCGTAGTCAAACCCCAAAAATCGAAAACTCTTGGAATTCCGGCTTAATCGTGGTCTACCAGAGAGAAACCGGCAGACAAATGCTAGCTCTCTGGAACTGCTCTCGTTTTAAGAGAGAAGTCAGTTACTTTGTGCCCCACCAGTTACCGAGATACTACCATGAAATAAATCAGTTACAGACCTCTCAAGGAGAAGCTGTGGGTGGGGCCGATTGATTCTGTAAGCAGAGTGGAAATTAGTGATGGTTTTGGAAGAAATTAATGTAAGTGTTCGTATATGTACACATATTGTCTTATCCTCAAAATCAGAGTAAATTGACTGGTTGAAAATTCTGTTTTCGTATGATGGATGGTGTTGAGGGAAGAAGTGACGTTGGGTTCCTGAGCTTGCAAATTTCAAGCGCTTAGGGCAACGAAGGGCTAAGGGCCAAGGGTTAAAGATGAAGGGCTGTACTAAAACAACTTCTGGCCTCATAAATGTTAGTGCCGGTATGATACCGAGGCAAAAGGGAAGAGCTGCACGGACCAGGTTCAATTTATACAGGTAAGTGGTACGGTATTTGAGCAGTCTGTCATCATATTGCCCTTTTGTACTAATATGGCTCAATAGTTATCATCAGGATGCCATTGCTCCTTCACCACTTACTTCGAGCACGACCAGCTCTGATCCAACATGGCACTTTGCCTCGCTTCACGGTCTTGAAGAAAACATCACGCCGTATGTCAACATCCACATTTGAGAAACCACAGGCTCTTGCTGAGGCAATGGAGCCTCGGTGGTCTTCAAGGACGGACGAAGCCACAAAGAGGGAGGCTTTGGAGTTAATCTCTGAAGGAAAATGGTCGCTTAGCACAACTCGAATGGGGATAGAGCGAAAGTTCGAGTTTAAGACTTTTGCAAAAACCATAGTATGATACGTGTCAACTGCTTTGCATCGTGCAAAAAGGAATTGTTGTGTAATGGGTTGAGAACCTAGTGTTTATTGACTTAAGGGCGATAGGTTTTCATCAACCAAATTGCAGACCAATGCAAGATCAAGAAACATCACCCAGAGTGGGCAAACGTGGGTAAAAATTCTCTACCTGTCTTGTCGAATAGCAATTGTATGGGGACACTGTAGGTATAACGAACCACAGTCACAAACTAACTGGGGAAAATCTATTCTTTTTGTGGGTGAGAATTAGGTCTACAACAAAGTCGTTATCCGCTGGACAACTCACAATCCGGAAGGGCTATCCTACAAAGACGTAGAGATGGCCAAGTTCTGTGACGATAAAGGTAGAGAGTTGGGGGAAATTGGTGAGGGGAAGCTTGAGCGAAGGCAACAAATAGCAAGTAGTGAACAGGGAGAAAATGTCCTGGACAATCTGTTAGGAGAAGGGGTGCAGGAATGTGGGCCTTGTTCAGGCCCATCGAAGGACTCGAAAAGCTCTTGAACGAAGAGGAGGAGACATTGAACAGCTGTCCAGTTCAGCCAGATGATGGTAATAACAGCAGCAGCATTATTATTGTTCTGTGTAGCTTCCTTGCTTCTTTTCTGTAGAAAAAAAATGTCACCATCAAAGATGCAACCAACGACTCTTCGACGAATCCCGAGAGATCACATGTCACGTGACTTTTCTATGCGTAATGACACGCGGAACCGCCGCCGTGGCTTCTTTACCACAAGATAAACACCAAAGCTTCTTCTTCAACAACCCTCCCCCTTCATTCAGTTATTTGTTCACTCATAACTTCCTATCCACTGTTAAAACCTTACTTTTTATTTGTTGGTGCGAAAATATTTGAGCCCTTGATTTCTTAGCTACAGGTTGTCCATACCTGCTGGTTTTAGAGAGATCAAAATGGGTTTGTTCTGGCCGTTCAGTAGGGTGAGCTTTCTTCCTGGATGGAGTACTTTTGTTCTCAGATGTCTGGGTAATCTCTTACAGAATACTAATTGAAATTTCTAGGGAGATGACAACTCTCCTGATTCGTTCGAGCGCATCCTTTCGAAATTGGCTAGTCAAATCCAAACTCAAACGGCAAAGCTAACTAGCCTTCGTCAACGCTCCCGTCGTTTCAAAGGGCTATTCACTCTATATGGAGTGATAGGATACATTCTTTACGTGGTGGTTATAGTCTTAGTAGTGGGCTGGAAGGAGGTGGGGCCGGTGGAACTTTCGGGGGCGACAGGTGGACCGGTTTGGTACGGCGCTTTGCCCTGCTTTACAGAAAATTGTACTAACTCAACACCTCTGAGTAGTATCTGGTCGGTAAGGAAATTATTCGATCTTTACTATAACTATCGTATCGGGAATGCGGAGGGTGCTTTGGAAGAGCTACAAACGAAGCAGAAGGATACCATTGAAAAACTTAAGGCCGCCACCAAGTACTCGACAACACAGTCCATCATTGAAAAATATGGTGGGGGATCTTCCCCAGGACCATCTTCTGCAGCAGATACGGATAAGAAGCAGCAGCAACAGCCTGGCACACCACAAGGAGGTTCCGTCAATCAACAGTTACGTCAGCGCCTACAGGGTCAATCAGGACCCCATGGACCACCGCAAGTTGCTGGACCGACTGCACCGGCAACGCCCCAACAAATCCAGCAACAATTGGTTCAACAGCAGATGATGGCTCAGCAGCGTCCTGGATTACCTTCTCCGGCACAAATGCAACACCAGCTACATACCGGAGCTAAACCAGGCATGCCCGAAATTTCAGGCCGACCAAATCCAAACGCTCCCCTTCTTAACCTCCCGCAAACTCAGCCTTCTTCCCAGCAACTGATTCAGCCTGAGGAAGTAACCTCTCCGAAATGGTACGATCGTCTTTTAGATGTGATAGTTGGGGAGGACGAGACTAGTGCGAAAAACCGGTATGCCTTAATTTGCAGCAATTGTCGCATGGTGAATGGCCTTGCTCCTCCGGGAACTACGAGCTTGGCGGATATGGAAGGTTGGGGGTGTGCAAGGTGCGGAACCTGGAATGGTTCCCCGCCTGGCCAGAGAAGGTATGCCGGTAGTGAAAGAGAGGCTCGTAGGCTTACGCCTGATATTCTCGACGGGGGTAAGAAGGCTAAGGGTAGAAGAGCAAGCCGGAGCCCATCACCCAACCCTGAAAACGTCAGGACTACAGGGGGCAAAGCTAAAAAGGAGCAGGAACTGCAATCAAGTAGCGAGGAGGAGGAGGATGACACCTTAGAAAAGGAGGTTAAGCTGGAGGGGGATTCGGGCGATGAAGAGGTCCCTAAAGTTTCCCAACCAAAGACTAAAAGAGGGAAAGGGAGAGAGAAGGCTTAAGTTAAATTAAATGCTACAGCTTTTCTTTTCTCCCTCTCCTTTCATGTTTTGCTCTATACTTTCTTCCTGTCGTGGTTTTCCTTGGGAGGAGTTATGCTAGGAATTTAAAATTCTATTTTCCATTCCATTTCCTTGTTACTCTGGTAATTGGGTCAAAATACTGTAAATGCTAACCTTTGCATCTATTTCCTTGATCGTTTTTCATTTTCATTTTTTTCAGTTTCTTTCCTGTGGTCGGTATGGTGTAGAGCGGTGTCTGTCTGTCTTGTCTGTTTGTGTGTCAAACTGTGGGGTGGTGGGAAGGCGATATCAAATTTCCTTGGTTAGCATTATCATCATTATATTTCCTTTTTTTATTTTTATTTTTAATCAACGCTCTGTATTGATGATATAATACTCTTTTTTTTTGTCCTTAGGCGAAGGAAAAAAAAGGCCCCTTTATTAAATCCCGCTTCACCACCCTAGACCGTACAGTAAGGAAAAAAAGAAAAAAAATTGGAAGGATTTGGTGGCCTTAAATTTTTTTTTTGCTTCGAGTGATTCAAAACACATGCCGAAGGTGCCCGTCTGTCATCCGTAGCCTTATCGTATCATACGTACGAGTACCGTACCTTGCTTAGGATTTCAGACCCGGACCGTTACCCTCCTAATGCATCACCCAACATACCCACCAATCAAAGCGAGGAAAAAAAAAAAAAAAAAAAAGAGAAAGAAAAAGCTGACTAACCAACACTCTCCAAACGAAACCCGTTCCTCCCCACTACCTACACCGATCAAATCCATCCATCCCACCATTAAACCAAACCAAACCAAACAAAACCTCACATTACCTTCAACTCCAACTCCAACTCCCCTCACAACCACAACCATGAGTGTACCTTCTTCCCCCCCGTGCTGCTGCGCACCCCAATCGCAATAACTAACCAACAGATCACAAGCTCTCCCAATCAATCTACAACGCAATCTTCCGCCGAAACTACGTTTTTGTCGGGGCGGTTTTTGCGGGTGCTTTTGCGTTTGAGATGTTGGTTCTTCCTCTTCCTCTTTTTTATTCTTCTGGCTGGTAGGTGGTAGGGGACTAATGTGGGTGGGTGGGGATTGATAGCATGTTTGATCAAGCGACTGATCGGATTTGGGATAATATTAATCGTGGGGTGAGTTTTTTTTTTCCTTTCGGGGGGGGGGGGGTGAGAGATGGGTGGCTAATGTTATGGGGGGAATAGAGGCAATGGAAGGATATTCGGGCGAGGTATGTTCAGGAAGATTAAGTTTTGCTCGGATAGGGGGGTATGAGTGGGATTGGGGTTGTGATAGAAGGCTGGTGGGATACCATAGCGATAGACAGAGGGAATGAGAGTGAGAGGGAGAGAGAGAGAGACAAATTCTAAGGTTTTTTTTTCTACCACCACTACTACTATACAATACTTTACGTTACGCTACGTTACAAGTGATATAGATGAGTTGTGCTGTGGTAACTGTTGTAGACCGACAAACCGCCGAGTACAAGTACCACACAGCACCATATCTTCCAAACCCGATACCAAACAAACCACAACACAGTATATCAATCCCAGCAGCACTGTACTGTACGATAAATATTACAAGAAGCAAAAAAAAAAAAAAAAAGAACAAAATAAACAAATGAGATTTCCCCACATCTTTATTAGAATATTACCTCCGCATCCTATCCCTCTGCCCTTCACTCCCCATCCATCTTCAACAAATTGAACCAGAAAAGAAAAGAGATCTGAATATCGAAAAGGAAAGAAAACAAGAATCAAGCGTGCAAAAAAGACAGTTTGGGCGGGGGGTGTAAACATTTTATCGATAACAAGAGAAATAGAGAGTAATAAAAAAAGGAAAAAGACGCACATTCGGGTACACTTCGTGAAGGAAACAGGAAAAATGGGAGAAAAAACACAAGTAGAGAAGAGAAGAGAAAGAAGGAAAATAAAAAGGAAAAGGAAAAATAAAAAGATCCTAACCCAACGCACCAAAAGAGATCCAAACAAATAGCGTTATCCATTCATTGTCATAGTTTTCACCATCCATTTCATCCTTCCGTCCATTTCGTATCTTTTTTTTCTTTTCTTTTTTCCTTCGTCCGTCTTTCCACACTTCCAATTCCCCCCCGATCCAGCTTTGATCTATTTAGTTACTTACTCGAATAAATCCTGCCTCATTCGAGGCAAAATTAAAGCTAATAGAAGGAACATAGAAGACGAAAAGAGAAGAAAAAAAAAACATAAAAAGGAAGAATAAAGCTAGAGGGAAAATAAGAAAAAAGAAGAAAACAATAACAAAGTTTCTACCAGTTAGGAATTATCAACAACATTTCCCACTCATGTTTCCGCTGTCCCTGTTTGGGTCAACGACGCTACCTTGTCCACCGGCTTTCTCCTCCGCCCTTGCGGTGTCCATGATGCGTTTCTTGATATCGGTTGCAAGACTGAAAAAGGCCTTCTCGACGTTGATATTGGATTTTGCGGATACCTCCATGAATGGGATTCCTAGCTCGTCGGCGAGTTGCTGTCCGCGCTCGGTGGATACAACTCGCTTTTCTTCCCAGTCGCACTTGTTTCCAATCAATATCTTATTAACGCCTTCTGTAGCGTGTTGCTCTACGTTAGAGAACCAAGTTCGGATGTCTGTTGTTTATATGTTAGCTGGCGGTGTACTAGAAAATAGCTGGAGAATAGGACAAGTGAGGAAGGAAGCATTACTATTGAATGAACGTTCATCGGTAACATCGTATACTAGCAAGATACCCATGGCGCCGCGATAATAAGCGGTAGTGATCGTTCGGAAGCGTTCTTGGCCTATTCGTGCACATCCGGGGTATTGATTAGCTTATGTTTGAGGTGGTTGGAAGATATGAGAAGCGATGAGATGGATGGTAGATGTAGATTGTGTAAAGAAACAAAATAGATCGTTGTACGTACCGGCAGTATCCCATATTTGCAACTTGACCCTCTTGCCATCCAGCTCGATTGTTCGGATCTTAAAATCAATACCGATAGTGGTGATGAAAGACGGGGTAAAAGAGTCCTCGCTGAACCGGAGAAGACAGCATGATTTTCCGACGCCGGAGTCGCCGATCAGGAGCAGCTTTATCTACAGCAAGGAAAACAAAATACCAGTGAGTCAAAACTATCCCACTTTGTTGATAACGTGGGGAAAAGAGAAGGAGGGAGTAATTAGGTACCAGGAAGTCATAGTTCCTTGAACCGGCCATTTTTTCTGTTGGTAGGTGATTTGGTGAAGGGGATGTAGTTTGGGTGGAGGACCGGTAGAGAGATGGGGTCGAAGGATGTGTAATAGGAGTAGATGAGGTGGATGCTAGGGCTTCCTGTAAGAACGTAGGAAATGTTCCACCGCGATCAAAGAGAGGGGGGTAAGGAGCTAGTTGGAGGATGGAGTGCAGGAAGAGTAGAACGTGGGAGCCAGGAGCCAAGTTGCGAGGTGGACTATGACAGCAGAATCTCTATCGGCAAGAAAAACCAAAGAAAGGAGTTCCCTGATTTTTGTGATGTGTTTGTTGGTGGTCTTTTATGCAAGAAGGCTGGTGAATGTTTATTAGCCGTTGAGGATATTTTTGTATAGCGGAGGAGAATGGAGTTATTCTCTTCGACAGTCGATGTAAAGGGAAGCTATCTTATTATTATGGGAAAGTCACTGGTGCGTCGTTGAATTATTCCGTGTCGAGAAGAGGCGTTGGTGGTCTCTTCTTTCTGGCCCTCTCCTTCTGCCAGTCGCTTCCCTGCGAGAGCCGAGCTGCAGATGGGTTAAAGGCTTGGCAAATACCAGGCCTAAGTTTACCTCAGCCTTTCAACGATAAGTAACATAGACTTTGATAAATACGATAATTTGTATTATTGAACCGGCACTGTGATAATCTGAACTACAGCCTCTTCAGATATTCAATGCTCTGGTCTGTTTAAATTTAAATTCACTGCAAAGAAATTTCAAGGGGAAAAGATTTTATACTAACACAATCATAACCTTAGAAATGACAACGGTTCGGTGCTAACTTAAATACATGTGCTTAGATGAAAGAGGACTAAAGTACCACCAAACGGGTTTAGAGAATGTTATATATAACATGGAGATTTGCTAATAAGTGTAGATTCGAGGGAAGGTATTCTTTGAGTATGTAATCTAAGACGCTCACCGCCGACTATGAATATAGCCAGCCTCCCCGGCTTCCTTTTCCAACCTTTACGCCCTGTCAGGAATCGGGATATCCTTACTATCTAACCCACTTTGCATATGCCCTATGCATAGGTTAGTATATTGTATTCACAAGATATGACCAAACACTTACCATCTAATCCTCTCCAAGACCCTAAATTGGTTCTTCACACCACGTCTTACATCGACCAGTTCTTCCACATCCTCCACAAACTCAGTCCAAACGCCTGTAGGAAGAGCCTTCTTAGCAAACTCCCTTAGAAGATGGACCTCACAAAGCAGTAGACCATGCTCTTTGTAAGTGAGGACCCCGCCTCTATCATCATCACGTTCGCCAGTTCTATAAGCGGCACTCCCGGTAAGGATTCTATCGACGTTTCGAAAGGTCCTGACCATCTCCTCACTGCGTTGGCCGCTACGACGACCTTTGCCTTTGCCCATTGAATACTTTACCCACCGAAAGATTCCCACACAGACCAGTACACTAGGAGTAATGCCTACCATCCCAAAGACTAACTCCTGTGATTTGAGAAGATGATCAATCCCGCTGATGGCTACCTCGACATCCACCTTCGTCTTTTGTATCTGGATTAGAAGAGCTCTGAGAAGCTCTCCTCTGATGGCTCCTTTAAAAGGAGCCCTCAGCTCCTGTTCGTAAGACTTGAGAACCGGGGTTAGGTCTCCTTCGTGGACTGCTTGTCTCACTGCCTGGATCTGATCATCCGTCAATGGGGACGGCATCGAGCCCTCTGGTAAAGATGTTATAGGATTATCCACTGCGAAATCGACTACCATCCGTTCCAGAGACTTCATATCGGCCTTCAAAGAACTCCGGCTCATAAGGGCAACTTCTGAGTCCTCCCCGTGACGGACAGTCCCAATGATTTTTCGGACAGGCTCCACAATCCAGTTTGTCCAAAAGTCAATCGCTGTCACACCTAATTCTTTAAGCCACTGTTCTAACTCTGCCTGGCGGTTTACGAGAACCCCAAGAATTGTGGAAGATGAAAGTAAAAGAGCTGTGGCTGGCAACCAGTATCTGGTTATTGCACTAGGGCGGCCATGTGTTGATATCAGTGCTCTAGATGCAATTGCTTGAGCAGGGAGATGCTTGAGGAGAATCTCTTGGAGCTGTTTTGCTAATGCTGATGTTGCGACTCTTCCTCCAGAGCCAGTGGTATAATGCCTTGACGACAGCCTTGATCCTCGTTCATCGTCTTCGTCGTCATCGGTCTTTCCGCCAAGTCCGTCGAGGGAAAACACTGTCTCTTCAAACTCGTCCAGTGTGCTTTCCACCGAAGAAACATTTCTGACCACCTTCTCCATCAACAATACCGCCCTTTCAACAATAACCTTCCACTCCTCATTTTCCTCCTCGAAGCCAAAAGATAGCCCTTCCCCGATCAGTACACCTAAAGCAGAAGCCTGCATTTCCCGCAACTTTCTAACTCCAGCCTGCTTCTTCCGTATCTCATGCCTCGCCAGTGAAAACGGCGATAAGGCCCCAACTCTCTGAAACTCAACGAGGCTCCGGTCCCTTAGCGAATTCCGGACAAGTGCATAAAATCTTCTTGCAGTAGCCGACATAGTCTCTTTCCCCCTGGCCTCTCCCCTTTCACTTTGATTATCATCCTCTAGCAAGCTTTCCCGAGAATGCCCCCCAATGCCCATGAGGCCCATTCCTTCTCTCTCCCTTAATCTCTCTCTTGCATCATTTACAACCTCCCTCCCGAATCCCCACATCCTCTCTGGCGCGGTTTGTAGCGAGTACAGTGCTGTGTAGCGATAACTACCAGCAACTTCATCCCAATAAAATAGATCCTGAGATAACGGGAGTGTTTGTTCAAGGAGAGAATTGAGAACAATCCCGTAAGTTTGTATTGTGGCCTTACTTAGGAGCAGCCATTCGAGCTCTGTTTCGTACAGCTCTGCTTCGTATGAGCTGTAGGTATGGGTCGGTATTGTTGCATCTTTGAGGAGAGAAACTAAACGTTTAGGTGAAAGAAGGGTACGGGAAGTGGTGGTTGAAAGAGACTTTATTAGCCCCTGAAGTTTTATAGCCCTAGGTGTCGGCGGAGGAAGGTGTGAAGGCTGACTCGGAAGTGAATGGGGTGTTGCGGGGTGAGAGTCGAGAGCCAACGGGAGACGGTCAAGTGCGAGTCGGTCGATTTGAGCATCTAGGTGAAGGAGTTGACTGATGATGTCAGCAGCTGAAGACCTATTTCAAAACAGTGGAAAGTGGTAATACTCTGATACGAATGTCATGATGAGAACATTAGTTGTGGGGATCTATTTAGTGAAAGCTCTCTTGAGTTGTGATATCGTGTTGCACCGAAAGACGGAGGGGTTGGTGGGGTTTCCAAGGTTTTTGTTGCTGCGGGTTTTTTTTTCTGAGCAAGGCGGCAAAATCAATGAGCTACTATTGAAGTTAGCACAAACTGCAAGTACTTCACCAATCTGATCCTTTGCTTCTCTTCCTGCACCTCTATTATGAGTTAATGGAATATCATAGCTGAGAGCGGGGCTTGGATAATATTTTCCTTGGTCTCTTGCGTTTTCGGGTAAAACTATGCTATTTGAGCTGAAAACTGTAGCTACGCTAACAGATCAAATGACATTGATCAAAAACCTTAACACCTTTGCATACCGTCCCACAGTGGCTCACGGAACATCACTCGAGAAACTCCAAAATTAGAGCAGAAGGTTCATCTCAAGATCCCCAAAGTAAATTTCTGTACTTTTATCACGTGGCTCTTAACATATCTTCTATCTCGGTGCCAGTACGAGTTTCAATTCATCTCGTGGGACTTGTGTGATGAGGGTCCAATTTTTTTAAGGTAGTTTTAGGAATATACAGTTTTGGGGGTACAGATGCCTCTGCTCGCTAACAAGGTTCACTCCATCCATACGGTTACCGTAGGTGAGGATCTGCCGTTCGACACTGTGCCAACTGCGTCCTGAAGAGTTGGAAAAAAAGGAAAAACAATGTACCAAACAGCACAACTTCTGTGATACCGTATGCAAACTATTATAAGATTAAAATCTGATTCGGAACACGTATGCAACCTGAGGAATCGATCAGTCGATCAAACAATTTTGGTGATCCTCTGCCGCTGGGCGGAGAAAAAAAAAAGAGAGAAAAAAAAAAGAAAATCGTAAATTCGAGTGACAACCCATGCGGTCTTGGCGCGGCTCCTTAACCCAGGCGTTCGACCAGCCCGGCTCGGCTCTGTCCGCCCGTTCCTTTTGCTGCTTCGATCCCTTCGTTCATTCAATAGACCAGTTTCTCACCCTCCCCTCACTCCTGACTTTAACTAGAGATAGATACAAACGCATAACGCATAACCGAAATGTTTTCACGATTAAAAGGCGTACTGGAATCACACATCGATTCCCAAATCCTACAAGAACAAGCACGAACCCGAAACTTACCTTCCCGCCGCTCAGGTTCTCCCACGCAGCGCCCGAACTCTCGTGCAAGAACGACCGCAACGGGAAGGGAGAAAGACCCATCTGAATTCGAGAATGAGAGCGATGGGAGCTCAGTTACTACCTTGATTCCTTCACGGGTGGGTACACCAATACAGGGGGAGGCGGTGACGGAGGATCCACTGGGAGCTGTAGGTGGTAAATCAGAGCCAAGTGGTAAGGAGAACGAGAGGAGTTTTGCTGGTGGAGCTGGTGAAGCTGGTGGAAGTGGGAGCGGAAATGGTGAAAAAAGAGATGTTCCCTCCAAAAGTGCGAGTCCTGCTCCGGGACCCTCGTCTTCGTCGTCGTCATCATCGAATATGGATCTACCAACGGATGTTAGGGTCAAGCTGAGGAAGTTGGAAAAAATTGAAGGGAAACATAATGGTTTGTCACATGACTGGTTTGCAGCATTTATATGTTTGTTGAACTAATTCTCATTCCCCAGACCTGCTACGTTCTTACAAGATTGTTCATGCCCGCAACGCCCTCATCGAACCATTTGAGAAAGCTCTTCGTGAAAACACACCCTTCGAGTCAATAGCCGATCCCAAACCCCTCATCGACTACATCAACAGTTTTGCTCTGCGGGCTGATCTAGCGAGAGAGGAACTTATCCGAGTTTCTAAAGAGCGGGACGAGCATAAATCGCAGATACAGAAACTCAAAGACGAGCAGAAAGCTAAGGACGAAGAGATTGAGAAAATGAAGAAGGAAATGGAAGTTTCTAATGGTACCGCGGAAAGCTCTACTTCTAAGAAACAGCAGGAGAAATCGTCTGATGACATCTTCTCGTTCGATGATGAGCATGATAAGTTGCAGACTTTGGTTGAGCAACAACAGAAAGAGATTGAGACGCTCGGGACAGATCTTGACTCGGCCAAAGCTGCCCAGAAAGCTGCCGAGGAGGCTGTAGAGGGAATGCAACAGAGTGTAGAGAATGCTCAAAAGGATCTGGAAACTACGCGGGAACTTGCCTCTGCAAGAGAGAAAGAGACTGCAGAGATTGCAGAGATTGCAGAGAAGACCAAGAAAGATCTGCAGGAGATGGAGAAGGAAAAGGCTTTGACTGAAGAGAATCTGAAACTCGCGGAATCTAGGTTCAAGGTAGCGGAGGTGAAAGCTAGGGTCGGAGCTGAGGAATTAGAGGAGACTACGATGACGCTCGATAAGAAAACTAAGGAGCTTGAGGGGAAAAAGAAGGACCTTAAAGAGAAGGAAGCCGGATTGACACAAGCTAAGAGGGCGTTAGAGATCTCAAAACAGAAAATTTCTGATTTAGAGGCAACCAATAATAAGAATAACGACATGTTAAAACATCTTGGTAAGCTCACAGAGGAGCTTAATCAGTTAAGGGATGGAAAGATATTACTGCAGCGGGCCGTCGTCAATCTCGAAGGGAAGCTTCATGAATCGGAGAGAAGACTTGCTGAGAACTCATCAAAGCCTACCGGAGAAGTTCCACCAGCATCTAAGGATTCCGAACCAAGCGCGGCTGGTGCTACACCCAGTGTAGGCAAGAATGCGAAGAAAAATCGGAAGAAGAAAGGCAAAGGCAAAGGGGGTGGTGCTCAAGGTTCAACCTCTACTCCAGACGAAGGCCCAGTCAAGGACAGTGAGATTGTCGATGAGGAGCCAGAACCGGCGCCAGTCCCGGAAACCAACCTTTGGTCAGAGTCGATTATCGAGGATCTTCAGAATCAGCTCGTTGCTTTGCGCTCGCAGTTGGATGAGAAAGATTCTGAAGTCGCCAAGTTCAACTCAGGTTTACAATGGAGACTTGAGGAGAAAGAAGAGGAGATAATCAGGCTGAAGGCCAAATTAGTAGATGTCGAAGCGGTCCATGAGGAGATAGAGTCACTGCGAGACGATCTCGTCACTCTCGGCCAGGACCACACGGAAGCCCGGAATAAGATTAAAGATCAGGCGAAGGAGCTCCATGAAATAAGAACAAGAAAGGAAGAGCTTGAGCAGAAGGCCCAAAAGTTGGAGTCTGAGATATCAGACTTGAGATCTCAAAATTCGTCGACATCTGCTGAGCTTGAGAAAGCCCACGCTGCCTTGATCGCGGAGCATGAAAGTCTGAAGCAGAAGTCTTCTGCCCTTCAAACTGATCTCTCCGCCGCCCAAAAATTGGCAGCCACTAGATATAAGGATACGATGGAGCTCCGAGCAGTTATCGAGAAAGCGCAGCTGGAACTGACATCGCTAAGAGCAGAAGTGGCTACTTTGACTGCCGGGAAAAATGAGGCCAACCAAAAGCTTGTCGAACTGAAGCGCCTTGAGAGATCTGAGAGAGATCTTAAGGGCGACATTACCAATCTCAACAAAAAGATATCAGACAAGGAAGCTGAGCTTGAGAAAATGCGTGGCAAGGTTCGTGAGGAGGCAGCCAGAAGAGTTCAAGCAGAGGAGGCCACCAGGCGAACTCAAAAGGACCTCAGGAAGCTGGATGACGAGCGGAAAGAAGCACTAGAGACAGCGGACAAGAACGCGCGAGACCACGCCAGAGTCCAGGAAGAGGTCAATGCTCTGAAACCCAAGATTGCAGCTTTGGAAAAGGAAATTGAGGTCCTTAAGGACCAAAATATCACCTTGACTGAAGAATTGGAATTGAAGGTCGCACAGTATACCAGTTCCCAGAGCTTGATGGGCTCCATGAGGGACCAAACCGGTGAACTAGCAATGCAGATGAAGGAAGCTGTCGAAAAATATGAATCTATGGAGGAAGAACTTACGGAAGCCCACAAACTACTTAGCGAGCGTTCTAGAGAAGCAGAGACTATGAGAAGACTACTCAGTGAGGTTGAAGATAGAAACGAGGCCCGAACCAGAGACATGAAGGAACGGATGGAGGCTGCCTTTGACGAGCGCGACAAGGCCGAAGAAGAAGCCGCGACCATTGGCCGAAGACGAGCAAGGGAAATTGAGGAACTCCGGGATAGAGTCCGAGAGTCGGAGCGCAATTTAAAGCATGCCGAAGAATCCCAGGCAGCGGCAGAACGGGAGCTAAACGGATTAAAAGACGGCAAATTCCGTGCTGAGGAGGCCCTTGAAAGGATTAAGAGAGAATATGAAGAAACTAAGAGGGCTATGGCAAGTATGCAAGATGCCCTCGATCAAACCGATAACCAAATGGAGGAAATCGAGCGTCAAAGGGCGGAGATGCGTAAGACTCTTCAGGAGGAACAGGCTCGCTCCGAGAAGCTGCAGAAATCATACAAGGTAGCTACATATTCCCATTCCCAAACCGTCGCTATTTCAATTAACCGCCCATAGGCCCTCCAAGAGGAATACCGCCAACTGCAGACTATTCGTCCAAAGGGCATTGAGAACAATACCAGAGCTTCTATAGACTCTGCCCGTTCGGGCCGTGCATCACCAACCTCTCCACGTGCCACTACCGCTGGAAACCAAATGGTGAACATGGACTATCTAAAGAATGTTCTCCTTCAATTCCTTGAACAGAAGGATAAAAAGACACAATTGCAGTTGGTACCAGTCCTTGGTATGCTCTTGAAATTTGACAAAAAAGACGAACAAAAATGGCTAGCGGTTGTTTCTGCGAAGTAGTCAGGGGGCTGGTTGATTAATGGATGGATGGATTGATGGACCAAAAGGCGTTGATGAATAACTGTTTATTTTTGTTCCTATTATTATTATTTTCCTTTTTTCCTTTTGTCCTTTTGTCCTTTTGTCCTTTTTCTTTTCCTTTGTTATTAGGAATGGGCTTCATGTAGACTCTTGTGGGATTTGTAGTACGGTAGTTAATTAATGAGGTTGCGAGGATAGTTAAAGACTTCAATTGGTGTGGAAATAATAGGAGCTTGTATTGATAGATTACAGGAATCTAATATACGCCCGGTTAGCTCAGTGGTAGAGCGTGTGGCTTTTATCTTCGGATATCTGCATTGTTCAGAAACCTCAATGTCGCGGGTTCGACCCCCGCATCGGGCTCACCTTTTTTTGTTTTTGTGCTCTTCGGCCGTTCTTCACACCTGACTGATTAGTCAGAGTTTCTGCTTGAATGAAGGCTTCGGAGGATTCCTGATTTTGACTGTGATCAGCTGAAATCCTTGATTATTTCTTGTTTGGGAGATGTCGTCACCGCCCCGTGAGGCAGTGGCGAGACGTCCTCCTTTCACGATAGACAACCTCCCAGGCCACCTGGACAGCTAGACCCAAATAAGAAACTTTCCAGTGGTTTACTTGGGTGAACTGTGGCAACTGTGCTAATCACCGCTCGTTTCCTCATACGAAACTCACTAAGTTAACTTCGAATACCCCTGCCGTACCCGCCAAAATCGGATGCTTGTCCCTGACCTTTGCACAGCCAATCGACCACCACACCAATCCAGCCCTTGCTTGGAAGGGTTGCATTCACTTCTCATTACCGTACCTCACACCACTATCGGTAGACTGGGAGTGCCCTCAGCGAGGCATGTCGAGTAAATACCTCCGTTAGCTACATACAGTACAGTAAAGTGGCTTTAAACCCCTAACACCTCGCTGGCTGAGGGTGCCGCCTGTAACCTAATTTTATTCTTCTACTAGCCCGGGGTTATGCCCCGTTTCTACGAACTTAATCATAATCTAGCTAAGCCGGCATGAGATACACCCCCCAGCCAAGGGCCCCCTGAAAGAAATCCACCTCCTGGCCACCTGCCACAAATGCATCATAAACAGCCCGCCCGCTGCCTCGCTAAACCTCCACCGCAAAAGAAACCCTCCCCGGCAGCCAACCATCCCCCCAAGTGTATCCACAGGTTCGGTCCTCCTCCTCGGGTGTTCCGCCACACTTAGCGGGTACACGGGCGCATAGACTAAGACACGGGGCGCAATGCGAGCGGGCCGACTTCAACCGTCCCCCTTGTTGTTACCCATGAGACAAAGATGCAAACCTCCGGACCTCCCCTCCTTTGCAGCCAAGAAAAACAGCCACCGCCAATCCCCAAAGCAGTTTGCCTGGAAGGCCAGGACTTCCGAATTCGTGTTACCACACCAAGGCTGCCGGGATACGCCGGTCAGAAGTTCCGAGGTGTGGGTGGTGATTTTGGGGGTCAAAGCCATTCCCCGCAAAGTGGGAAGGTGAAGACACCCCGCGGATTGGGATTGCCTGGGGGTTGCCCAGGACTTACGATGATTGCCCAGGAGAAATAAAAAACTCAACTCCTGGGTCTTACGTGCCGAAAGGCGGTAGTGGGTCCCTAAAAAGGGCGTCTGGAACAATCGCAAAAAGGAATGAAAGGCTATCGGAATCGTGTTCGTGCCCGTACTAGGCGGCGTCGATAAAGAGAGTATGGACTCGGGCCTCAAGAGGCTCCTCAAACCGCAAACTGTAGTCCCAGCCGTCTGCCATCGCAAAAAAGAATGTGGTTCCAGAAAAGGGTGCCTTTGAAGAGGCGAATGTCGGTGCTCTAAAAAGAGCTCGTATCATGGGCGGCGTATCAATAGCCGAAACAAAGGAAAGCGGGCCCAAGGGGTGTCGAATAGGGAGCAAAACACCTAAGAATAAAATCTTGTAACCGAGGGTAAGAATAAAGACTTTGAAGCCATCGTGAAAAATCGCTCAAAGGGCGTTGATTGGGTGAACCCCCCGGAACGGCAAAAAGGACCCCTAACCCTCAGAGTTGAAAATGGGGAGGAAGGGTGCCGCCTGTAACCTAATTTTCATTCTTATCTAGTCCGAGGTTATGCCTCGTTTCACCTAATTAAAGGTATCTAGCTACCGGCGTGAGATACTCCCCCCAGCCAAGGGCCCCCTTAAAGAAATTTCCACCTCCTGGCCCGTTGCCTCAACTGCATCATTATAGCCCGTTGTCTGCCTCGCTCAACCTCCATCACAAAAGAAACCCTCCTTGGCTGCCAACCATCCTTCCAAGCGTATCCTCAGGTTCGGTCCTCCTCCTCGTGTGTTCCACCTCGCTTAGCGGGTACACGGGTGCATAGACTAAGACTCGGGGCTCACTGCGTGCTTGCCGACTTTACCCGTTCCCCTTGTTGTTACCCCTGAGCCCAAGCTGACAAACGAAACTCCTGACCTCCCCATCTCTTTGCTTCGTCCTAAGCTAACTAATATCCCACCTGCGAATGAAACCCACCGCAGTTTTCCTGGATGGCCAGGACTTGCGAATTCGTGTTACTCTACACCAATGCTAGCTGTTAAGGATACGCACCCGGTCATCTCTATGCCCAGTGGTCGTGTACTCTAAAAAATCTAACTGCTAAAGAAACCCACCCCGTCATCTCCATGCCCAGTGGTCGTGTACTCTAAGAAAAGTTCCATCAACTAAAGAAACCAGCCCCGTCATCTCCATGCCCAGCTGTCGTGTAAATAAGGAGATACTATCCCCCCAGCATTACGCCCCTGGGTCGCCGGGCCGCCTTCCTCTCTGCCCTTTCCGCCGTGGGCTCTCCTCACTGGGTTTTCCTCCTGCCTGGGGTGTAGCCTTCCTCGTGGGTTCTCGCGTGCGCTTCCAGTTTTGCCTTCTCGTGTATTACTGGTTGTCCGCAGAGGTCACATGGTGTCATCTTTTTTGGTCTTTTTCCCCTTTTTCCGGTTTGGGGTTGCGAGGTGGGTATGTTTATACCCGCTGCCGTGGTTTGGGCCCTGTTGGCGTATGCTTGGTGTTTTTGGACGGCGGACGGTTCTCTTTTTAGTGCGTCGGGCCAGGTGTCCATCCACTTTAGTAGTGTCCCGTGGTCTCTAGTGTCGTGGATCTTGGCCTTTATTGGTTTGACTATTCCGCATCTTTCCATCAGGTGGTCTCCGGTGATTATGTCCCTACCGCAGGGGCAATCCCGTCGTTTCCCTTCGGTGTCCTGGTATGGCCATGCTGCCGTTGCTTTTAGGTAGAGGAGTTTTCTGAACTGCAATCTGGTTGTCTTTCTCCAGTGTTTGTAGCTTCTCCTCGGTTTGCCCTTGTATCTGATTTTTTCCCCCTCGATGTTTCTCGTCCAGTTCTCGAGGAGGTGTTCTTTCAGGTTTGATTTACCCAGCTTCATGTTGTGGGCGTTCTCGATGATTTTCCCGGCTCCCGTCTTGTCCTTCCATTGTTTCGTCATTTCCGTTGGTCTGTCTAGGCACTGGGCCCTGAGGCAGAGAAGGTTGTGTCGGTGGTCGGTGTAGGTGCGAAGTGGGACGATCCCGGTTTCTGCAAATATCGCCGTTAGGGGGGTTTTTTTTTCCAGTCCGAAGGCGCACCTCGTGATCTTGTTGAGGGTCTTTTGCGCTTTGTCTATCTCCGTGACCGCTCCCCATACCTCTATCCCGTAGGTTAGTTGGGGGAGGATTAGGCCCTGTATGAGTCGAAGCGTGGTCCATGCATTGAGGCCTCCCTTTGCGTATCTGCTCGTCATTGCTTTGACGAAGAAGCTGGTTTTGTTGGCCTTTGCTGTCCAGTGGGCCATGTGTGCCTTCCATTTGTAGTCTGGGGATATGAAGTAGCCTAGCCATCGCATTACCTCCTTCTCCGGAGCCTCCGTGCCCCCTATCTTTGGGTGGAGATGTTTCTCTGGGGGGGTTTTTATGTGTATGCGTTCCGTCTTGAGTGGGGAGAGGTTGTAGCCGTGGTTTCGGCAGCCGCTGTAGACCCTGTCTAGCGTGTCTTGGTGGGCTACTTGGCCTATATCCAGGTTCTTATAGGTCGTGGCAACTAGGATGTCATCGACGTAGGTCAAGAGCTTGGTGGTTGTCCCTGGCAATCTGGTGGGTTCTATGGCGGTTATTTCTCTTATGCTTATGAGGAATAGGATGGGGGATAGGGGAGAGCCTTGCGGTGTGCCCTTGTCCGTGGCGAACGCTTTCGAGCACTTCCCGTTAAACCTGTAGGAGGTGTTTCGGTTTGCGGCCCAGTGTCTTATCCATTGTCCTAGGTGGCCGTTCTTTGCCTCTATGGTGTTGCATACTTCTTCCATCCGGAGGTGGTCAAATCCTCCTTCGATGTCGAGGGCCGTCAGGCAGGTATAGGGTTGTTTGGAGGTCGTTATCAAGTCGTTGAGGGCTTGGATCGCATCCGTCGTTCCGTTGTTCTTTCTTCCGCCGAACATGTTGGGGGTTAGCAGGTCTAGCTTTGCTATTCTTATTACTGCCGCCCTTTCCAGTACCTTGGCGAGGATGGATTGGAGTTGAATGGGCCTCCAGCTTTTGGCTATCGTGTAAGACTCTTTTTTCTCCTTTTTGATCAGGATTGTGTTACTCGTTTTCCAACTATCTGGTATGCCCTCTGCCCAGGCTCTGTTCATCATGCTCGTGAACAGCTTTTCTCGGCATTTCCTAAACTCCTTGATTATTCTGCCGGGAAGAAGGTCCGGGCCTGTTGCTGCTCCGTTTGGGGTGGCTTTCAGGGCGGTGTCTAGTATTCCGATGTCTAGTGTGTCCGGGCTCTCCTTTGGGGTTTTTAAGGTTTGCTTGTGCTCTCCTCCGTACAGGGTCGTGTGTAGTTCCGCCGATATGTGGCTGTGTTCGGCGGCTATGCTTCCGTCCTTCCTGGTCAGGGCCGGTATCGGTTGCTTTGTTGTCCTAGGCTTGACGCTTCTGAAACACTCCGGGTCGGTTTCCTCTTGTAGGGCTTCGCTGTTGGCTTGTAGTTTGGCTTCCGCGATGTCCTTCCTATACTTTTTCCTTTTGTCTCTTATGCTGGCACATCGGGGGTTGATTCTTATGGTTGTCAGCAGCTCCTTTCTAGTTTTGGAGAGTTCCGCATTCCAAAATGCTCTTGCGTTGTCTCTCGCCTCCGGGGTATGTTTTAGGATGATCTCGGTCAGTCTTTTCTGGATATGTGCCGGGTCATCATTTTCTTCCAGGAGGAGTAGTTCTGTCCTTATTCCGTCCCAGTTAGCTTTGTCATACCTTAGTGGCCTGAGTTGCGATTTTCTCCACTGTATCCTTGTGCTGATCATTAGCGCCATGTGATCCGTCGATGGCATTAGGGTGTTTTTGACTCGGAGGTTGTGGTGCCTGTCGCTGATTACTAGGTCTATTGTTGTCCCTGTCGCATGTCTGTTCGAGGGGGGGTGGGTTATCGTATACGGGTTGGCCACGGTCAGTCCCCTTTCCGTCATCCATCCTCGTAATCTAGTTCCTGCTGAGTTGGGTCCTCCTGATGACCAAGCTGGGTTGGTGGCGTTGAGGTCTCCGATTATTATGTTGCTACTACCTCTGTGCAGTTCGTTGCCGTGGTCGAGGTTGTAGGTCATCATATCGGTTGGGTTCTTTCTTTTGTAACTGTGGGGTCTTTGATATCCTATCGTTATTTCCGTGCCTCCTGTCCATAGGGTGAGAAACTGCGAGTTAACTCTCTCTATTAGGAACATGTGCACATATTCATTCTTAATATATGTGGCGCAGCCCCATTTTACCGCTTTTGTGTCAGCGTAACATGTGTAACCTTCTATGTGTATCCAGTTATCGTTTTCGAGGGGGCATTCCGCTAATGCTATAATCTTTGGTTTAAGTTTTCGTGAGACTTTTAGTAACTCTGTGACAACGTTCATGGACCCGCCGACGTTGTGATAAACAATATCAATGGTCGCCATAATTAGTCATGGGGGTTTTTTAGGGGCGGCTCAGCCGGTCCGGGAACTACCAAACTATCTCTGGGTGCAATTTCCCCTGCTCTACCCCTGGAGGGGCAGTGGTGGTCTCCTGCGTAGTGGGTCGTCTCCTCGCAGTTGATGCATCTCCTAATGGTGTGAGAGCAGGGTTTCCCTTTACCGGCTGTGCAGTATAGTTCCGGGCAGCTGTGGTCTAGCGTGTTGTGGTTGCCTCTGCAAAACTTGCAGGTTGGTGGGAGGCGACAGTGCATCGCGTGGTGTCCTAATTGTAGGCATCTCGCGCAGGAGGTGGAGGAATCTCTTCTGGTATATCTGACAAAGGTGCAGCGTTGTCCAAAGATAGCCATGTTGCCTTCTCTTTTGTTGAGTTGGGCGTTAACCCAGTCGTTCCTTTCCACCGTCGCTATGATCGATGATTTAAATTTGTTGTCCGCCTTGAGGGCGGTCGGGGATCTAATCCACTTTGGCCTGTCTATGATGTGGATGGCTGGGTTGTAATCCGAAATCTCCTTTTCCAGGTCGTTCCAGTTTGGTGAGTCTGTGTTCCAATCGGCGGGTTCCCAGTTTTCGTCGTTGCCTAGTGGGACTTTGTGGATCACTATGTTGACCGTTGGGACATCCGTGATAATGCTAAAGCCGAAGATGTCGATGTCATTTAGCGCTTTGGTTATCGCGTTGGAGTCCTGGAGGGCTGGTTCGGCTGGGAGGTCCTGGACCGTTGTGAGGACCAGGTCGTTGTTGCGGTTATACTCCGCGAAGGCAAACTTTACCTTGGTGGCACCGTTAACGGCGTCCCTGATTTGCACTGTGGAGCGACCTGCTGCTCCGACTCTCCTGTCCTTCTCTACCGAGCGGATCAAGAGTCGCCTTTGTCTTGCGTGTGGGGTGGAGGGGGCTGAGGGTCCCTGTCCCTGACTTCCCGTCGGGGTTACCAGGGGTTTTCCTTTGGTCCTCTTGACCAGGACGAAATTGTCCGTGTCTATCCCCGCCGCTGTCATCGCCGCGTAGGTTTGTTTCTTGTTTGCCGGGGCGGGTTTGTTTGCGCGTTCGGGTTGGGCGACCCTGGGGACGGCTGGGGCCGGTGCTGGTGTTCGTTGTTGCTGTTGTTGAGGTTGGGCCTGGGCTCTCGGTGGTTGTTGCCTTTGTTGGGGGGCCTGAGGTCTTGTCTGTTGGGGTTGTTGTTGTGTTTGTTGTTGTTGTTGCCTGGTGTTTCCCTGATTGCGAATGGCGTCTAGGATCCTGGCTTCCATTTCTGCCATTTTCTGGGTGAAGTTGTGCTCCATCGCTGCCAGGAGGAGGGTTAGGCCTTCGTTAGTGGGGGTGGCACTTGCGGCTCCGATGTCTATGTTTCCCTGTAGGAGGGGGGCCAGTATGGTGTTTGGGCTTTCCCTGGTGGCCGTTTCCTGGGAGCTGGTTTCTTGGGTTTCCTTACCTTTGCCTTTATTGGACTCGGTATTCTTCTTTGTCAGGATGCGTACTGAGGAGGAGGAGGATGATGCCGGGGCAGGTTCGACCGTGAGGTTCCCGGAGGGGGTTCCTGGGATCTCCAGGGGGGAGGAAAACCTCACTCCCCTTGGGAGCTCTTGGGAGGTCGGGGCATGTTGGCTGTCTCCTATGCCTGTCCCATCTGAGTTACGGCCGTCCTCTAGTGTCATAGCTGTGTCCTGAGTGACTTGGGAGTCGGGTATTTCTGTAACTGGTTCGCCCATCTGCGCGTCAGGGGGGGAAGACTGGGGAATTTGGGAGACCGTAACTGGGCTCTCCTGGGAGGGGTGGAAGGAGGAGGCCATTGCTGCCAGTCCTGCTAGGGTTTCACGGTCGATTGCGTCTACTGTTTCATTACAGAACACCTTCTCGAGGGTGGTGCGGAATCCTGGAAAGGGGGAGACGATGGGTGGTGCCTCTGCCATTTGGGCTAGTTGTACGAAGCAGGTGTCTAGGCATCCTAGTTCCTTTCGTACGGTCGGGAAGTTGCTTCCTGGTGCGACTATTCTGTTTCCCACATTAATGGCTCTGTTTGCACAGTTCTTGTTGTGCGAGATGACCGCAAACATAGGGAGGAGGGACTGGAGGGATACTCCATGGGGGGAGCCCGGGGGCAAGAGAGAGGGAGAGTATGGTCTAGGGCTCTTGGTGGGGCTCCTGGTGGGGTTTCTGTTGCCCAGAGGGGACGGTGGGAGCGGGGTGTTGAGGACAATATTGTCCCTGGTTGTTTTGTTGTAGGGGTGAAAGCCTTGAGCGGACATGGTGGAGGAATACAAGTTGGTCTTTGGGCGGAACTTGTTTCCTGGGGTGTTTGGAAGCCTTAGGATGGGGCCTTGTGATTGGCTCCACACCCAAAGGGAGGATATCGTAGGTGAGGGGGTGGTGTTGTAAAGTCAGTGAAAACTCTGACTATACCGGAGGATGTTGGTGATGTGGCAGTAAAAAATGTGATATGTGACCAATTTTGGTGTGGGAAGTAAGGGGGCTCGATAATTTCTTTCAGAAAAAGTGGGAATTCGTTGGTTGTAACGGATTTCAAGAAAGAAGAGAGAAAGGGTGCCGCCTCGCTGGGGGCACCCCCAGTCTACTAGAGCCACTGATTTTGAGGGATATTAGATTATGAGCAGTGGTTATCATAAAAAACCTCCTATGACTGGTACCGGTAGTCGCCATTATTGGCCTGCTTTTGATGAGTGATCTGGTTTTCAACCTCCTGGAATTTTGTACATTTTGTCTAACGCTGACTTTACAGTGAGTTGCAAAAAGCTATGGAATCCTTGCCTTGCTTAAGTGCCCTTGGCTTAACTTCATCGCGTAGAATTGTAGCACCAGTACAATAATAACACCAACAATCATCACAGACGAATAACCTTCAACAGTACACAAATGGGCAAGGCGCTTACAGCATGGCAAAAGATGCGAAT
The DNA here is from genome assembly GCA_003788595.2 of Choiromyces venosus 120613-1. NCBI lineage: Eukaryota > Fungi > Ascomycota > Pezizomycetes > Pezizales > Tuberaceae > Choiromyces > Choiromyces venosus. The sequence goes on along the minus strand of ML120484.1, from coordinate 111,443 downwards.
TAGAGTACGTCTATTAGAAGCTCAAACAAATCCTCGGTATATTGCATCAATTATTCCAACAAGTTACTCAAATGTTATGCGTATCCAGTCAAATTTCCAACGTTACGGCCTTCCTGATCCACCTTCTTCTGCTTCTTGTGCATTGGTTTTGGTATAGATTTGGTCGTTGGTTCTTCTCTCCCGTTCTCCTTATTTAACCATAAGCGGATTCTTGGTGGGTTATTTTTCGTTTTTTTTTCTCACAATCTTTTCTTTCGGCTTCGGAGGTATTTTTGTGGTTCTGATAGTGGTTGCTGTGGTGGCTGTAGTGGTTGTGGTGCTGCTGTGTGGCACGAGATGGAAAGGAAACTGACTGCGCGCGAAAATTGTTCCATAGCTTTTTGCAACGCACTGTATACAGAAATATTGCAACCGAATACAGTTTAGGGAACTGTCCGGTGAGCGAGTTTTTTTTCCACAACCTACGGGATCACAGACAGGCACTCGCATCAAATCATCCACGGAAAATCCCTCCGGAGCAACTTGAGAATAATTCAACTTGTCATAGGAATCATTATAACATTTACACAAACATGGGCCAAAAAATCTATAGACATCAACTCCGCACGCGGAGGAAAAACTAGAATGTACAGTAAACGGCGTCCAGGCGCCCAAACCAGAGCCTCATCAAATCATTATCCTTATATCACTTAATTATATCCCTTGCATCCACACGATTGTTCAGTCGATGTCCTACACAGCTTTGCCTCCACTGCCCGGCGGTTCACGAGGACATCGCCGAGGGTATTAGTTGTCGGGAGGGTGTTGCAAATCCCCTTATAATCCTTCCTGCTCATCGAGTCCGTGAAGTAGTCGTGAGTGCCGTAGCAGCCAGTGTTGAACGCGAAACTACATTTCCCCCCCCCATCATCAATTAGCGAAGAACAAGCCAAAATCTGGTTTTTTCTCAAGCACAAGAAAGAGAGACACATACCTAACTAACGCCGCAAACTGATTACTATTAAGCCCCGGAGAACCCGGCAGCTTGCAGACGCACTGCTCGAACTGCTCTAGGTCTTTTATCATTAGGTCTTCGCCTTCCTTCTCGCTGATGGGCTTATTGAGGCCTTCGCAGGTGCCTGGCGCCGCCGCGCAGCTGTGCCCGTAACCGATTGTGTCTATGCCGACTTGGTCCTTGTATATGTCGCCGCGGAAGCCTTCGAATTCCTTGAGCATGTCGAGTGCGATTTGGTGGATGCGGCCGTTGCCGCCGGGGTATGTTGATGAACTGTTGGAAGTTGGGGTGTCCGGATTGGAGTCGGAGGTTTGGCCTGGGACGCAGCATTGGATATCGCCGCCGGTACAGGGCCATTGCTGGAAATTTGTCATGTTAGTTTTGGTATAGAGAAGCGAGAGAGAGAGAGGGGGTGGGGGGTGGGGAATGGTACATTATTGCTATAATCGTTAGATTGGAAGGATCCGCCGGGACATCCGCCGTTCTGTACACTCCGGCAGTATCCCGTTCCTCCCCCCGGCACTTTACATACGAGCTCCACACAACATTGAGTCTCGTAATCGCCGCCGTAACTACCACCCCCACAATACTTTCTCCCGACGGCTATGCCCTTGCCTGGTGGGGAGAAATTGGATTAGCATATTATTATTATTCCGCAAAGGAGGTTTAGTTTTACTTACAATTATTCGGCTTCACGCAGTGCCCCTCTCCATACCCCGTATAGCAGGTATCCCCGGCCGACCTTCCGAAGATGCTGCTAATGTGCGGGATTGCACTTGCGCTAACGACCAATGTCGATACGAACAGACAGATGAAGGAAATGCTCTTCATGTTGCTTCTTTCCTTCTTGGTAAGGATAGTGATAGAAAAATTGTCAAAAGTATTGGATGTGGTAAAGAGTGATTACTCGTGAAGAACTACTCTCTGTCTACCGAATGAGTGGCTAGCGAAGGGATAATAGTATCATACCTCTAGGGGAAGGGGGGATCTCCATTTATAAAACTTTGACAGGGCGGAGTAGCATGGGCAAGTATAGGTAAGGGAAGAAGGGAGATGAGGGAATCGATTTAGCCATGCTCTAGATTGGAGTATGGCATGGTTTACTTTTCTTTTTTTTTTTTCTTTTTTCTTTTTTCTCCCTTCGGACTTTGTGAATTGCTTGAGTGACTGTATCCTACGTACGACACTCGAGAGCAATTGTTACTGCCCAGGAGAGATATCACAGCCCAGGGGGGGCATGTCATTGCTCAGCGCAGCTTTGGTTTTTCAAAAAAAAAAAAAAAAAATTAGAGCTCAAGACAACAAACAGATGGGGATGGTGGTCGAAGCTACCAACTAAACCGGCTACAGAAGAGTATAGTGCAGTAACACTGACACTCTGCCCTACTGCAGCTAACAGCCAAGGTCCTACGAAGCAAAGCAAAAGCAAGGTTACACGCGCGCAGGAACACTTCACTCACACGCAAAAGACATACAGCCGTACGGCTCAAGACGATATACAAGCATCGCTGCGGCTGAAATACTAATTCCCTTTCGAGCTACTCTATATACATAGCATACATGAATTTTTTTTTACTCAATCTCTTTCTTCCTTTCTGTGCACTTTCGCCCAATAGTAGATCCCGGGTTTCCTGAAATAACTTTTTTCTTTTTTCCCCCTCTGTCCTTCCCTCGGACTTGTCACCTGGTTCATCCTAGAGCTATCTCGAAACTATCATCGTGAACTGGGCTGTGCTGTTCCACCAAAGGAGCGTTAACTTGACCTGACTTTTTGAGTTCCTGATGCTCCCTCACTCGCCCACTCACTCACTCACTCACAAAACGTGGAGTCGATGTGTGTGTGGGGGGGGGGGTAATGGTGCTACGGTAGGGTTTCCTAAAGGCTAAAGCTAACGTAGCTGAACCATCTCGGCTTAGACGTGTACTGTACGCACAAGCAATACAAAAGGTCCAAAGAAAGAAGGGGATGGAGAAAAGCTTGGACCAAGTGTTTTCGGCTACTGGTCTATGTATAGTAGTAATCCCACATTTTTTTATTTTATTTTTTTTTACAACCTTTCGGCGAGGTGTTGTTGCCCTGTGGGTTGGGATTGATGATTCTTCCGATTCGATGGAAAAGCGAGGTGGGATGCCCCGTCTGGGTTACCGTAAAAACTCGAATACTGAGTACAAGAAAAATATGCTATGATAGGACGTTGTTTGTTGCCTCTCCTGGTAAAGCGCTGTGTATATATTCCTTTTGTTTTGTCTCAACTGAGGGCTGATTTTGCGGTGTTTTCCCCTCGCGTAGCCGAGAAGGGGAATTCCAACGTCCTAGCACAATCTTCTTCTATTCGAGTTTTTGCGGGTAGGTGTGAGGAAGGGATTGGGTACCGGTAAACTTAGTCCTCGGAAATGGTTATTAACTTATCATACCATATTCCACGCCATAGCGAGCCATCTGCAAGTTTGGGCAAAGTAATTGGTTGAACCTCAGTTGAGATTTAAATAGTGGCTAGTACTTGGGTGGGTGGGTGGCTCGCTATGGGGTGGAATACGTTTGGCGTTTTCTTTCTTTTCTTTTTGTTATGGCTGAAGGTACTGTACACGGTCAATATTGGCGAGAATTATCGTACGGTGGGTACTCCTGGAAAGTTGGAGAGGAAGTGGAACGAGAAAGAGACTGTGAGGTGGGGAAAAGGTAGAGTGAATAATCCCTCATTGCCAACAGTTCCTCCTTGTTACTATATTCTTCATGCGGGCTTGTGGGTAGGGATAATCCGGTAGGACAGAAGGAACTGGAGGCTCGTACAAGTACTGCTGTGAGAGAGACATTCGTGCCGTGCACATCATACAGGTACTCGTAGTTGTCTGACGTTTGTAAAAACGACCGGGTCCGCATACACCTGCGTTTAACGGATGGACAAATAGCATCAGTAGTAGCAAGCCATAAATATCAAGAGTGTGCCTGAAATATACATTGGTAACAGGTTCCCCTTCCTAAAGTGCTCTATGAAATCCTAATCCGTGATATTCAGAAAGGATACTCCTGAAAAATTGGAAAAAAACCAGGGAACCATCCAGAAATTCAAAGGTAATAGTCCAATAGTCTGTAACTTTTGAGGTCAAATCCCACACAACCCACTAAGTCAGACCCCTTAAAACCTCCCGGGAGGCCTTCTTTCTTTCATAAAAATGTACTTGTATTTCGTGTTTTCGGGGGTCATAGGCGCGATGCGATGTCTTGGCAGCATATGCGGACCTAGTCGTTTTTACAAACGTCAGACAATTACGAGTAGAAGTGAGTACAAATACGGTGCCCTTTTTTTTTTTTTTTTAAATCCTTGGTTTTATTCGTAAATACAGGAAAACACCTGGCATGTACCCTAAAGTATGGCCTAGAAAACCTATTTAAACAAAAGAAACTTCAACCCCCAATACAAAAACAAATATCTGATAAAAATCAATGTTGTCCATCATTAGCCTCAAGGACTGTAAAACATTCTCTTTAGGAACCCAAATTGGAACCCCTAGTAAAAGGAAATCCTCCGAGCTTCACCAGAAAATTCACCATATTCTTAGAAATAAACATAGAAAAACTTTTCACCAGCTTTCCTCCTGTCTCCCCATCCTTCCACAGGGCCGAGTCTGGCCCTATGTCAAAAACCCCTGGGCTTACCCCCTCCCTTCCAGCCATCAGGGCAGGGCAGTCCATGATGATATGTCGAAACGTCTGGTCAGCTATGCCACACTGGTCGCAGGTGGGGTCGTGGTCCTGACTAGACCAATCTGCTTGGGCATTTAGGTAGCTTTTGTTCGCTCTCATCTGGTGTATCCGGCTGGCTTGAAACTTGGGCAGGAGCATAAAGTTCCAGCAGCTTCTATAAGGAGGCCTGTATATGTAATAATGGGGATAGTTGGAATCCATCCACTCCTGGTGTACTTCTTTTCTCACCTTCTCCTTCGCCTCAGCTCAGCCTTTAGTGCCTTCTTGAGTGACAGGAGAGAGTTTGTTAGGCTTCTCAGGAACGAGTCTTTGCACAAAAACTGCAGCTGCCCTAGCTGTTAAATCATCTATTGGGAGGTACCTCTGGATCTTAGACTTGGACGACGAGTTCTAAGTCTTTGGACGTGCACTTCCTTTCTTTGAAAATGGCAGTCACCTATTCGAGTCTAATCGAAATGGTCGAACTGTGGGGTAACCCCTGAGGAGCATCGCCATCGCTATGTTATTCTCAGGCAGGGCCATAGTAATCTGCACTGCAGTCATGAGCGAGACTTCTTTGATGTATAGCTCTATAGAGGCCAGATAGGCCTCAGCTGATAGCACCGTTAAGTTGGTTGTGAAGAATGTATTGGTGATCTACCTTGCCACCTTGTTCCAAAATGTCTGCATCTTCCTTTTCATAGTCACCATCAGGGTGAGTATTTCTGCCCCATAGAGTAAAGTCAGTAGAATAATCCCTTTTGCCAGCCTGCGAGCCCCATATGGTAAGAGTCCCTTGCGTGGTGTTGAGAGTCTTTTAATTCTGAAAAAGGCTGCCTCAGCTAAGGCTAGCCTTTTCGTGAAGTGAGTCATTGTTTCGGTGTTATCTGACAGCCAGTAGCCCAACCATTTAAGTATCCTGATTGCTGGTTTCACCAAGTGGGATTGAATCATAGCGGCTTCCATAGGTCTTGCACCTCACTCCTTGGGCATTTGCCAATGCATAAGCTTGGTTTTGTTGATACTGAAACTGAGACCCAACTTGCCTGCTTTCTGTACTGTTCGATGGGTCTTTTCTTCCAGCAGTCTCCCATTCTTGTACTACGAGTTGCTAGCCACCGTTATCTGGAAGTCATCAATGTAGGAGGAGGAGTGTGTGAATTAGTCATCCATGCCCATGTGTAGTGAGCTAACATAGGTCACAAAAAGGAGGGGTGATAGTGGTGAGCCTTGTGGTATCCCTTTATTGACCATCATTGGGGTCCTCAGGCTCCCAGGGTATGCTAATGCTATCTGTCAGTTGCTAATAAAGTTCCTGATCCAATCCCGCAGGTATTCCAGAACCCGGCCATTCTGACCCAGTCTCTCTAGGAGTTTACGGTGGTTCACATTGTCGAAGCCTCCTTTCACATCAAGGAAGATCATGCTGACCTTCTTAACGGTGAATTGTGCTTCGCTTGTCTAGTTTTTCAGGGCTAGTACTGCATTGACTGTTGACCTCTGTGGAAGTAAGCCAATCTGGTTAATCGCGTACATGCCTGATTGGAAAGCAATTTTCATCAATCTGTTGTTCACTATCCTCTCAGCTATCTTTGAAAAGGTTTACATCAGGGCAATGACTCTGAAGCTGCTGTAGTCTGTATAGTCTGTATTGTTTAGTTTTGGAAGTATGACTCCAGTCGACTCCTTTATCATTGGTGGGTGAAGGTTCCACCTCAGTATATCTTCTACCAATACCAGTAAAATCTTCAGGTTGATCCAGTATATATTTTTCCAGATTGAGTATGGTACCTGGTCAGGGCCAGGAGCTGATCTATTACTGCATTTCTCCAGTTCTTCAAACACATCAGGGCTGGAGACTTGTTCCTCCTCGCTCAACTCGTGGTTTACCAGATACATAGGGTCGACCAGGTCTCGGTTCGGTAGGAAGAAATGGTACATTATGATATTACTGGTGACATCTGGGTGGTCATTGTTGCCACCCAGCACTCTCATTAGTGTTCTCTGTTTGGTGAACTAGTAGGCTGTCCAAATATAATTCTTCTTCGCATTTGCCAGGAATTCATCAAAGTGCTGCTTCTTTTCCTTCATGATTGCCGACCTGTATGCCTTTCTGGTCTTCTTCTTCTCTTCCACTCCACTCCTGTCACGCCTTATGTGGCAGGCAGCTATCATGTATATCCTCCCCAGCTCAGTGATCTCCCGCATCCACCATGCCTTCGACCACCTCGTAGGTCTTTTCATTGGGGCCCAGCTCCGCACCATGCCCATGAGTTTTCACAAGTTGTTCTCAAAGACCTCTTGTGCTTCCTCCACCCACAGTATCAGTTCAAACGCTTCACCCACTCTCTAATAGTTTTCCAAGGCTTCTTCGATTACCGGGGTTAGGATACACTCCTCGCTCTGCCAATTGATCTTGTCACAGTCTGGGGCTGGCCTAGCCAGCTCCAGCATTTCTGAGGTGACCTCCATTAGGATTACTATGTGGTCTGATCTGGTTTGTTGGTATATATCCTTCCATTTTGAAAATCTGGTCATCATTGAAGCGTTTGCTTGGGTATAGTTGATTACGGAAGGTCTGTGCAATGTAGGATTGTCTGGGAACCTAGTGTGGACCGCCAGTGTGTTTAGTATACTGTAGCCTCCCAAGGCTACCAGCCTCATGTAATTCTCCCCCCTTCTTCTCTCATCTGAAATAAAGGAACGCAAGGGGTCACTAAAAATAGTGTGTACATTCAGGTCACCTACCACAAGGGTGGGCTCATTCGTCTCAACAAAGACAGCTTTAGGGGGGATGGTATTCTGCCCCTCCACTGGTCTGTTGTAGACGTTAATGAAACCAAAGGAATGATGGGCCCCAAAATAGGCCCTCTCTTCGAAAAAATTCTCAAGTATAAAATGTTCTCCTCTTTTGGAACCAAAACAAAGGAAACATCAAGCAAAATTTTCAAGCTGATGTATATGCACATGCGAACTTGAGCATGATTAAAGGAAATACACTTGAAACCTGGGGCCCTAAGTGGGTTCTCATTATACAGTGGAGGGTCTTGAACACAAACCAAAGAAACCCTAAAACTCCTAACTATATGAAATAACAAAAGAAAAACACTATTACTCCCTCTGCAATTGTGCTGAACCACATTTATTTTCCATCCATCACTGTCATCATGTCCTCGGGTATCCGACATGATGATATCTATTGGGGGTTCGACCGCTCTCCGGCCTGGGTGGCTAGGGTTGCCATCCTTAGGTCATACTTCTCCTTCACCACCGCCTTGACTGCCAGCTTCTTTAGACATTTCAGGTCCATCGCCGAGTATTCCACATCGCACACAGGGCACTTGGCAGGTGTCATGAGGCTGCAATTGGGGATTATTTTTCGGTACCCATGGCAAGTCGTTTGCTGGCATTGATGTTCCTTATGGGTGTACCCCTTTGAGCAAATGGGGCAGACTTGGATCGTACTCTTACAGCCAGCTTCTGGATGTCTGAACTTCCAGCATCAGTGATACTGGGTTGTGGCAGATGCTTGTCACATGACTGCTGATTCTTTGTATTTTCCCATGAATAAGACCGATGGTGTGCACCTCTGTACCTCAGCCTCGAGGATACAGATAATTATCGATGTGGCTCCCTTCTTTGACCTCTCTGCCGCATTGGGTTTGAGGTACTTCGCCATCACCACATCGATCTTGTGGGTTGCTTTGAAGGTGTCCTTAACTGACTTCTCCATTTCTGCTGCATCTTCTGGGATTGCTTGTAGGGACACGCCATGTATAATGATGTCCACATCCATAGAGGCTCTCCTGAAGTGTGTGTATTGCAGTTGTTCGGGACCAATGACGGTATTGAGTGCCACTGACATCTTCTCGAGGTACTTTGAGTATTGCGATGAGTCTGTCCCAGGTGGGGTCGTTACGGTAACTATTCCATTGACCGTGTTCGAGGTGACTTGTAGGTTTGTGGGGGCTGGGCATTGGCACTTGGTGAGCATATCAGCTATGGCAACTGAGATCATTGCCTCCTTCTTCAGCGAGTCAGCCAGTGGCTGTACTTCTAGTCTTGCAGTGAAGAGCCTTCTCTTTGCTGGACTTTGGGTGTGAGTGTTGTTGGCCCTTTCTTTCTTCCCCTTCTTCTCCGGGGCAGGTGTATCAGGTGCATCCTCTCCTTTTACCTGTTTGGGCTTGGAAGGTTGGTGAGGTGTAAGGACATCAGCCTTGCGCTTGTTCTTCCCTTTCTTGGGGGTCGCGGCGTCATCCGGAGGAGGTTGGGCTACCACACTTGTGTAGGATTGCTTCTGTTGTGTCTGCTGTTCCTTTGTCGGCTGTCCTGATTGGGCTTGTTGCTTCTTGGGCAGTCTTGATTCATCCCTCAGGTCCTGCACCATGCAATTGAGGTTTTGTACTAGGATCGTAAGGTCCACAACCTGAGTTGCCAAGGAGAGCATAATTGTTGTTGAGGCCAGTTCACTGGTGGTGAAGTCGTCCTCCTTGAGAGCCATGATGGTTTGGACCAGCAGGGTGTTCTTTCTAGGCCCAAACTTTCCAAAGTAGTTACTCATGAGGTTCATGAGTTGGGTGTGCTCTGGATGAGAGTCCTCAGTGCCCTTTCCTTTCGAGTTCCCCGGGGTAGGGGTCTCTGGGGTTTGCAGGCCGGAGGGTCCCGGTCCTGAGGTATCCATGGCATCAGCGTCCGTCATGGTAAGGCTTGTCGGCTAGGGTAAGCTACATCCTAGGGACAGTGAGGTATTTCTGAAAAGTGCGGTTTTGTGGTGTTGAGAAAAGTGGAAAAACCAAAAATGAGGAAAATTGCGGGAAAGAAGCTTGACGAATACGGTGCCCAACACAACTGAAAAGTAACTACCGTAAAAACTGGTTTTTAATGAACTGGCCTGGACTAGGACTTTTTCAGAATCTCCAGTACCAAGAAAACCAAGCTTTTGGCGGTTTTTGAAAAGAAGAGATATTCGGCCTATCATAAATTTCAAAAACTTCGTCGATTGCAAACTGTCTTAGTCCAGGCCAGTTCATTAAAAACCGGTTTTTTTTACGGTACTCGAACGAGTATACTTTGTACGGTGGCACAACAGAGACATCTCGGTCCGAGGGGATGTCTGACCTTTCTGTTAAGGTTTATGACGTAGGGATTGTAACAAAAGAAAATAATGTCCTAGAATTGCTGGCAGAGAAATAATGATCAACAAAAGTCAGTGTCCAATCTACCATAGGCACAGTACTTTTTTAGGGCGATTGCGGAGCCGTGAGAATCGGAGAACAGAATGATGTATTGTGGTTTACTTGCTTTCTAAGCAACGAATCAGATACAATATAAAATGCCCCTACCGTCTAAACTTCCCCACAAACAAAAGAAATCTAAAAAAATCTAACAGAATGCCCCCCGAGGAGCCCACCGCTCTTAAGGACCTCTCCTCACCTTATTGGTGCCCCACAGCAACGCCATGGCTCCTCTTGTGCACGCAGCAAGTTATCGACAGCTAAGTGAACACATCCGTGTTTCCCGAGAGCCGTCAAATACTCGAGTATCGGCGAATGGGAAAAGTCAACACACACATGCATTTACAAGTACGCGCATTATCACCTCTTCACACTGCAGAAGATATGGTTGCTCTGGGAGTATGATAGTATGCAGAGATGCGTTGGTACCGAGCAAGCAAGCGAAGAAGGCTATTTGTCATTTTTCTCTCACACGGCAGCTTTTTGGCGAGCCTTACGCAATGGGCGACACCATGGACGACGACGCGCTCTCACCTCTGCCGGTTGGAATCTACACACGGTATCATAGGTGGTCACTCGGCGTTCTTTCCATGGTGGTATGGTAGGGGTAGTCTCTGGGGAAGGGGACGAGGACGGGGAAGACGTGTGCGTGGGTGAGTGGATTAGGCTTTGTATACCATGTGCGAAGGGGGTTTTGGGGGGGGGGGAGAAAAATGAAAAAGAGGATTTTGAAAAGGGTGCAGTTCTTTGAGAGGAGAGGACGAAGTGAGGGTAGAGGAAAGAAGGGCTGAAGACATGTTTGCATGTGTGGGGGAAGGTGGGAGTGCGGCGAGATGTAGGTGGGAGATGTAAGTGGTGGAGTTCTAGGTACCTGCCGCGGAGTAAAACCAAGATCTCTATCGGGTGGGTGGATGGTATCTGTTGAAGGCTTGGGCACTTATTGGTGATGGGACAGGTGCGAAAGAAAGAAAGAAAGGAAGGAAGAAACTGGTATGGGTGGGATTAGGTTTTGGGACTTTTGTAATTGGGCCAAGTTTCTAAATATACTGGTCTTTGTACGATACTTGGCAATTAGAGGACTCTGGGTGGTCTGGTATGATAGTAGAAAATTGACATTCCTAGGTTTGGTACTGGGAATAATCTTCAACTTTCACAACAAGTAAGGGGTCTGTGCTTGTTCATCTCTAGGTTCTGAAGAGCTCAATTAGTTGGATATCTATAGTATCAATATATTCTAGTATTTAAGAACCCGTACCATACATACACCTTAGCCAGTCACAGTTCTCCATACTACCTCTAGCTGTCGTACTACAGTACTTTAATACGCGTCCTAGCACTTCGAAATCATACTAAACCCCCTCATGACCGACTTCCAATATCCAATCTCTTTCCATCTCCAATCCGAATTTCCGTGATCCTATCCCACCAGTATTGTACTTTTCCGAAAGGTTGCGAAAAAAAAAAAAAAAAAACTCGCTGGACAAAAGGTTGCAAATCTGTTTTCTTTCCCAGCGCTCTCTGTTTAATCAGCACTTGGCAAAGCCACGAGCTTGGGAATTCACAGTATATTTGATTCTTCAGAGCGAAACTTTCAGTACGGCCTCCAGTGAAGGCTATTGTGCAACCAAGCTCTGAAAAATTTTTTTTTTTTTTTGGGGAGCTTTCGAGTCCCTTTCGCAACCTTTAGGAAAATTACCGTACAATAACACACCAATTTCCCATCCGTAACACCACGTAGTACAAGCGTTGGCTGCATCACACAACCACAAAAAAAATTGCCTTTTCCCTCTCGTTAGTCATACAACTTATCCAAACAGCCAATAACTTAGCACTCAGCTTGCCTGGAATGGAAACACCTGCTACACTTTTCGCTTGATTTGGGCCGTTGCGAGGTGCGGTCACTTTTGGGTGTGATATAAATAGACCTTCACACCAAGTCTTTTATATCGACACTTTCTTGCAAATGATGCTTTGTATATCTCCGACACCGAACTTGGTTGGCTGATTGGCCTATCGATAGGTACAAGGGTAGATGATGAATTGATGGTACAGTACACTATAGTAAAAGAACACTTTACGCCAAATAGTACACCAAGATACTGTTCGCCTGAAGGAATGCCCTATTTTGTCCACCATCGGTGGACGTAAAGAGAGAAAAAATTGGTTCATAAAATGGGCAATAACTATCTTAACATACCTATTATAAAATTAGCTTTTATTTGACTCTGGTAGAGTTGTGGTGGGTTTTGTGCTGACAGGGTGATGGGTTGCTTGTTCCATTACTCTTGTCTAAAACCATCAACAACCCTGCTCCGTACCATCAATTCATCATCTACCCTTGTACCATAGGATCGGAAAGGCACTGTGGTAGAGCTTTAGGCACATGGGATAGCCGATTTGATCCGGCGATTCGGCGGTGCTTTTGCATTGGCCGGGGAAGTAACTATTGATGGGTTGCCTGATCATGGTTTCGTATCGCCGTGGGTGTGCGGAACCGTAGATTTCAAGCATACCAAGCTTTTCCTTATGCACGTTAGGCGGGTGGGATAAAGTTTTCCGAGAAGTTATATTTGGACTTTTATCTTGCATAATCGATTGGTGGTTGAATACCCGGGAATATGGTTGGTGGTAATCTGGCGGAGCTAGGACGATATGTTGTCTTGCTAACCACGATGGTAACGTTCTTTGTCCTAGAATAAAAGTTGGGGACTCCCAGAGAGTGGCTGTGATGTGATACTTGTATATTACTACTCTTTAAGACTGGTTACTCTTGCTTGGTATTTGGTGGAGGGGATTAGGCGAAGGCAGACTACGAGGCGGTGTTTCAAGAGGAGACAGATCAGGGAGATCGTGGGACGAGGTCAGTTTGGGTTGATAGCTGTCTGGATTATGTCTTTGGGTGAGCGTGGTGGGCGTTTTCTTGAGAGTTACAAGTGGGGGGTCACGGGGATTGGTATCTGGGATGATTGACTCAAGGAATTGATGTAGATTTCATTGACAGTGCTGCATTCTAAGTGTTCTTGTGGTTATCTTACAAAATTAGACCACAGGTAAGTACTGGATAGAAGCTCTGAACTTCACAGGGTTCATTACCTTGGGCAAGATACATGTCCAGTCATACCTACTTTATCCAAAGATATCCAGAGGAACAGTTGCCAGATTGATATAATATTAAACTAGGCCCGAATCAGTGACGTTTTGTACATGACTATCCTGCAACTGAAAGAGAGGAATCCCCCCCCCCCCAAGTTGGTCTTAACCAAGCTCAGCTAGATTTCCGGGGAGTCCGGTCACAAGAGTAACCACTAAACACATCTCCTGGTGCGTAATTCTTCCTTTTGGAAGTACATAAGTTAACCAAAAAACTGCACCTACGGCTGATACGGCACTCTATAGAGGGCAGTCATCCTACGTTCGTGCTGAATAGCTTTCGCTATTCTTTCGTACATGGATCGGTGCGCATCCATTTGCAGATTTAATTTATATCCACTTGAGTGATAATGGGACTTTACCTTCCAGGCTCTGAGACGAATGTTGGTAGTGTCTATGATTGGAGTGTTTGTGGCAGTGTAAAGTATGTTCTGTGGCAATACCTCTCCCGTTGCCCACTTTGAGATTTTGACCAACTTGTTGAATGGAGTTCTAATTAAGCTGTAGTTCGACTTGCGGCGAGTAACGTTAATGAGTAATCTGAGTATTGGTCTTGATTAGCTCAGGTGTTGAGTTTAATCAGTGTGATGTCCACCTATCTAAGTACCAACACAATAATGAACTTTTAAATTCCATGTTATCTGGTTTTACAAGATAACCGTGCCAAGGTTCCTGCTGATTACGTAACTGTGCGCAGTTGCAAATCTTGCAGCATGTCTACTATGTGCCCAATAGCTCAATGCTAGAATTGGCTCAATACTAGATTTTTCACTCCATCCTATCCCACAACCCCACCACCCAACCGAACCCAAGGAGAATGCAGGAAAATTATTGTGAGACTGAAGCTAGGATTGCCCTTACATACCAGAAATTACCAGCTAGTGAAAAACTCAATGTTGCTGCCACTGCATAGGGGTTGGAAGTCCTAGCCTGCCAGTTCAGCATCAGATTATAGAAACCTATACAGCTTAAAGAAACCTATATATATTAAAGAAACCTCTATAGACTAAAGAAACCTATATAGCTTAAAGAAATCTTTATACCATAAACAAACCTATATAGCTTAAAGAAACCTATATAGTGTAAAGAAATCTATAGCTTAAAATATACAATCTCAACTATGCTATCTATTCTGCCTCTGCCTAGAACCTGCCCCTGATCCTTGCCTTAGTTTAGACTGTTTAAGTTCTTAGAATATTGGTTTCCAAATCTTTTTCTATTCACAAAATATCTCTTTCTTGAGCTATTCAAGCTTTCTCTCTACCTTTTCTAGCTTCTTTCTTGTATCTTCCTCCTCGATTTTAGGTACTATTATATGAGTCTGATGTATGTAAAGGACACCACCTTTCACGACTGCCCACCTGGTATGCCCCTACTGATTAGTCCATGCTTGTTCTGTGGCTTGTGTATTTGCCAATTCCTATAAGGCAATTGTCCCCATTTGTACTTATACAAGACTACCTCTAACAAATCACTGCAAATTAGTCTTAAATGTAAGAGAAGTCAGATCAGCATTCTTGAAGTACTCTACCTGTCACTTCAGAGATTTAATCATATACAGAGTTGCAAGTAATGATAGAATTGTGAGGGTTGGTAATTAGCCTGCTTAGAGGTGAGTTTTGACTCTAGTAAAGGTGGGATAAGATGCAATCTAGATTCCATAGGATTAAACCAGTTTTCCAAAAGGTGAAAATGATTGTAGTAGGTTTAAAGACTTGATCATTGATAAAGCCAAGTGCAGATAAGACTCAATCTTATTGAAGTTGGAACAACCAGTACTAGTTATATAGTTGATCGACTTGGTATGATAATACTTTAAGGCTGAAAAATGATGACATTGAGGGACTGAATCAGATATATAGTATGAGGTAGAAGATAGAAAGGAATAATCTTCTTCTGATTACAAAAGTTGATAAACTCTTATGTGCAGTGGGATCTATATCTATTGAGAAGCAGAATATGATATATTCCTACCTGCCTCTATGTTGAAAACCTCTTAAAGTCCTTAAGCCACTCCAAATAAAGCCCATTATTTGAATAATCTGTATCTGATACTACTATCGGAATGTTATCCTCCAACTCAGCTTTTGTAGTCCAATCTTCTAGGTGCAATATACCTGAAAGAATTACCATCAGTGGTAAAACATAACCATCTCTGCTTATTGCCTCATAAGAGGTAACAAGCTTGCAGTTTATAGAACTAGCAAGATACAACTACTGTACAGGATAACCTTCTTAGCACACAAGAGGTGAGAGTGCTGAAATGAATCCAGAATATTATAGGAATCATATGCTTTCTTTCTCTCTTGCTCTAGCATTTTCTGTTTTTGTATATGAAACTCAGAATATCATTCAAAAAAGTTCTGGGTCCAGCCAAGACTGACAATTGGTGGAGGAATGCATAAATCATCACTTGTGTGTTTTTGGTGGAGAAGGCTATTTACATAATCTGTAACCATTTATGGTCAGGCTGACATTACAATTTCATCTAAATGTCTTAGATAGAGACGAACAGCAAGTTCTTCTTCATGGATAAACTTTCAATTTGCTGCAGGTCTTGCAATCTTTATTTGACAACACTTTCATCTACCATGAAGATGGATCTCAGGAACTTCAAATTCCCATACAGAGGCAGCAATGTTGGGTGTTTCAGTAGCTAGTAATTTCTGGCAGGCTAGAGCAGTCCTAGCTTCAGTCTTACTATAGTTATCCTGCATTTTTCTTGAGTTCTGTTGGGTAGTAGGGTTGTAGGATAGGATGTAGTGAAAAATCTGGCATTGAGCTGATTCTGGTGTTAAGATGTTAGGCATGTAGTAGACATGGTGCAAGATTTGCAACTGTGTACAGTTACATAATTAGCAGGAACCTTGATACAGTTATCTAAGCAGTCAGTATTCCTCACATATCTTGTGGAGGGCTTCTGTGCGTGCCTGCCATTGAGAAGTTTGCAACTCTAAAAATACACCCTTACCTTCTAACCCATCTCCTTAGAGAAGTCCTAGTACTTTCCCATCTTAGTTCCCCTCAAGATTCTGTCTACCAGCCTCAGGAATCAATAGACAGTATTGTTCTTCTATTGGTACACCCTGCTCCTCATCCCTTCTCCCTCTTGCCCCTATCCTTGCAGTAAGAACTTTCCCTGGATGATTTTGGAAAGCTATTTCTTTCCTCCAATTCAAGAAAACTACTTCAATCTTATTACATTCCTAGCATATCTCAGGAATCTTTACTGCCTTATCTTTCTTTCTCTCTTTTCTATCATTTCCTGAGATGGCATCCAAGAGTTTGATTATTATTAGCATATCTAGTAGAACACTGAATATTGGTATTTTACATGATACAGATGAAGCTTGAAGCTTGGAAGATTAATATAGGAACTGGAAAGTCTGTGGGATTGAGGACAACAAAAAAGTATTTCTCAAGGGGAGAGGTGCTAGAATAATTTACTAAGTCACTAGGTTTAACAATTTTTGTGTTCAAGGAAAAAATAGGTTAGAGAGAGAGAGGTGAGGGGAACTTTAGAAGAGATTGTATTGGCTCTAGTAATGTTGAAAAATGCTGTTCCTATTGACTAAATAATAGTAACAGTACAGGAAATTGTAGAATTATGGTACAATATTGACCCATAAATGATATATCTCACCAATAGGTTTAACTTGGATTAGCTTACTTGTCTGTTTTATTCTGAGATTTTAAGTTAAAGGTAAGGTTCAAATTAATTCTAAATTGAGTGATTGAGAGTGATGGGAATCATAGGCTAAAGAGTATATATTATATCTATGAGCATCTCACAAACATCTAGATGCTTTGGTTGCTACATGTTCAATATACTAAATGAGTACAAGAGTACTAAACCCTCCAAGAAATCTCCCTCTAGATAGGTCAAGGAATGTGGGTCAATCTAGTCCTTAAAGCTCAAGCTCTGATAGTAACCTTTAGGAGGGTTGGCACTGGTATATATATATATGTCCTATCTTACTGGTCAAGTAAATTATTTTGTAAAGAGCATATACTCTTGATAGAGTAGGTCACTTTCTGAGGGAGATATGCTATAGAGCAAGTAGTACATATCTCTACCATCTCCCTCACAAAGTATAAACTCTAGCCTGAGGTCAAGTTGTTTCAAGAGGCAACAAGGTAGCATGAAGGATCTTATTGTATTTAGATGGTAACCAAGGTACAGGCTTTATTCATACTGAATCTTTGAAGCTTTTCACACATTGATTTATAGTCTACTTGTCTTAAGGTTGTGAGATTTAGTAGAGTTTTTCATAACTTACTATAATACAAAACCATCAATTAATAGACAATAGATACTGAGTACAAGCTGATATAGATTGAAAAGCCTCTCTATTTCCTCTATTACTATTCTGATATAAGCTGCTTCTTATCATATACTTGTTGGATTTTATTAAACAAAATTCACATCACTGCAGCAATGTATAAGAATACATTGAAATCCTGTAATGAAGAATATAATTTCTATAATATGTACATTCTCTTTACCTGTAAATGAAATACATCCCAGGGCAATAAATTTATGATTGAAAATTAAGATCTTACTTATATTTGTAAAGAGAAGAAATTTGCTTTATAGATGACATAAGTAAAACTTGGCTCTGCTAGGAGCATATCTCACAACCAAAGTGACCTACTTTGCAAAGAGCATATGCTCTTTATCAAGTGAATTTCTTGGTCAGTGAGATGGAACATATATTATATGATATATCTTTAAGAGTGCCATTTTGGATGAAAGGCAAAAGAACTTGATGTTGTAGCTGTTTGGGTATTTGTAAAGATGTCTACTATTTCCCACGAGTTGACTGGTGGAGATAACCAGATTGAGCTGGTACCACGAGTCTTGAGACAGGATTTGTTAGCAGTCACTTTCTATCACTCGTTAGCGATTTTAAGCCTGTGGTTTAGTAGAGAAAGAGTGGGCTTAATAGATATTAAATAGAGAAGAACAAAGCCAGGAGGGTGATAATTTTGAATTTGAAACTCGGAGAGTATTTGGAAGTAGAGTCTTGGTGTTTTGATCACTTGCGAGCAGTGGAGGCAGCGGGTCTTAGTTCATCTCAACTGGATTTGATTTCCGCCGGTGTTGTGTGCAAATACATTGTTTGTGAGGATCTAAATGAAAAAATAGTAGTCGTAGAATGTTGGAGTAAAAACAAATGGACGCCATAAATTATCCAAAGGTTGCAGATTGAGAGGCTTGATTAGGCATCCTGGTGTTTTACAGTACGTCCTGGAGATTATCGTCACGATACCCCGTAGGCTGGTACCAAAGGAGTGGTGGGGGAAGAATAAATTAGCACTGAAGTAAATGGGCCTACCGGATCTCTCCCGGAAACACCTCTCGGGCTCCAGCCTGCGGATATTTGTTTTATCCTCTACCATTGCTAATAAAATTAATAAAAAAGTACACCAAATTATTGCCTGGATCAGGGCCCAATTGGGTGGTGCTTTGGTCCCGGCGGGTTGGACCTCACAGGCCTCCATATGGCCATGTTCGAATTCCCTCAAGAGAGTTATTCTTCCACGAGAAAATTAACAAAACCAACACCCCTGTGGGGCGAGGGCGGAGTTCTTTGCCGATTATAATCTTTGGATAGCATTCTATCTGCCCAATGTGAATCTTGGGTGGTCAAGGTTTTTTTTTTTTTTTAGGGAAAGTAGCTGTACTAATTTTCTCAATCTGATACTTGCAAATTTCTGACTGCAACTTCTTCAACAGATTTCATAACAACTCCGCCGGATTCCAACTATAGCCAAACATCACCATCTTCGGACACAGCTACAGCGACTGGTAGCCAAACTTCTGCTTCTGCTCTTCTCAGTTAAGTTGGGTATCTTAGAATCCATCTCTAGATATCACCCGGTACGAAGGAGGATTGTCGCAACACGCACTTCAAGAAATAAATTGATTTTTTAGGCCCCGTCTGGTGGACCTGAGGGATGCGGTTATGTGAAAATCACAAAACGCGAGTTGCAACCGGATCTCGCCAGAATTGGGAATTGCTAAAAATGATATATGAATGTGCTCAAGAAGTGTGTCTGGTTGCCACTGGAAATTATCAACACTTGTATTCATACAAGTCACAGGGTGTCGTCAATTCCATAATACTGAAGCCAAACAGAATTCATGATTTATGATGAATAATTGACAAGCTGTTAGCCTAAGTTACTGTATTATATTATTCTGTTTTTTGTTTTTTTATGATATCATACCTTGAAAGAAGTAGGGTTAGGTTTCCTTTAGCTATCTCTCTAGTTCCGGCTGTCTTGTCAATGTACCGGCACGGTAAATCTCTTCCCCAAATACCCTGAAGCAAAAGAAAAAAAGAAAAAAAAATACAATTACTTTGCACTCCCTCATCTCCCTATAAATACAGCCTCCTTCTCCCCACCGACTTCCTTTCTTTCTTTCTTTTCTCTCCATGGAGTTTGCATCACAGTTGCGGAGGAGCTCTGGAACAGTGACGACAGCCGGAGTGGCCTGCCCGCCGGGAGCGTCCTGGCCCCCACTAGCGGATTTACAGTTGCTAAAGCGCACAGTAACACACCTTAGGGGAGGGTGCCTGACAGGAAGGATACTTTAGACCTTGCTTATCATACAAGATTTGGCAAACATCCGTACAACGAAGGTTGGCTAACTAGCTGACGGCCCATGGGACCCCAGCTTGGTTGGCACCTTGACGTGGTGCTGGAGCCATTGAACTAAGACCAACCGTTGCAGACTTGTAAAAGCTTTTTTTTTTGTTGGTAGAATGTAGCCTGGAGGAACAGTGTAGCAATTCGCGATAGCTCACAGGATAAATTACTCGGGGAATAGTGAAGGTAAATGTTTTTTTGATAAAGATTTTCTCGATGGCAGGCTTAATGCAATACCCATCATCATCTACCCCTGCAATGCAGTTGACAGTGCTGCTATGGTTGTAACTGAGGTTGAGGCCGGTCAAAACGTTGAAAGAGTTGATATTATCGGAGAATTGCTGGCGCTGTGACATCTGTATTATGTTTTCTGAAAGAGTTTCGATAGTGGGCAATGAGGGAGACTAATAATTTATCTTGGAGTTCAAGATACAGTACAGTAAGAGTACAGCTACTGGCGAGTTAATTCCTAGCACCCGAAGGGCGATAAGGCTCTCAGGTTTCACAAGATCACTGTTGTCCAATCATTTACGTGCCAAGTATGCTTCCCTCACGCACAGATTCCACATAAAAGCGAGGAACCAGGCACAGCCCAAAGATCGAAAGATCGCTGCCGACAGTGCAAGAATTTTTGGAGGGTAATCGCCTATGATACTTACCACATGACAAATTCTCTTGATGGAATTAAAGTTACAAGCCCGTTCAGGTGCCAACTCCCAAGTGAAATAGCCACTGCGAAGGTGTTTACAAGCTCAGTACACACTCCAAACCTTGCAGCGTAGAAATTTGAAGCCTGAGCTCTTGGCAATGTTGAGGAGGCAAGAACCTCCTTCGCAGCCCGTAGCTTTTATCATAGAAAACCGATATTCACCTTCCTCAAGAGTTTGCTTAGTGACTGACTGTCAGTATCGGTAGTCAAACATTGAAGAGGTAGCAGCAGGTAGGACTTATGAAAATAGTTGTTTTGAGCTGCAATAATTCAACTATCTTAAGCTAAACTCTTCTCAGAATAAAAATTCATTAGAATCATGTTCAGGGACATTCGGGGCACTCATATCTTTCAAGTGGGCAACATTTGGCTACTCTCATACTGCTCAGGCTTCTGAATTCTGACTTTCAGCCTTCACGTCTGAGATTAGTTGAAGTTACAATGAATTATTTAGAATGCTGTTGGTGTCACTGCTGCCTAATTAGCCTTCAAGACTGCCACTCGGATTGACAGACGGCTCTAGAATGGCATCCCCGGATATGTCTCGGAGTTGAAGATGCGCACAAGATTAACCAAAAGAACGTGTTGGCGTGAGAAATAAAGATCGCAATGAGCCAGCTATCATCAGACGCGGGTATGATAGGCTAATTCTGTTAATGTTTCCTACGAGCCAACTCATGCGCATAATTAGACACGCTGAAGTCTTACAGTACCAATCACACCAGATCACTCTTTCTGGACTAAGGCTGCGTCTGGTTGCCACACGGAACTGTCAAAATCACCTCGATTTTGTCAACTTGTGAGAACTTGTCAATTGGCTCGGGGGAGCCGCATCTGGTTGACCACTAATTGTTGTCCAAGATTGCCAAAATCAAAATACTGGTTGTATAGCAGTATTTTCAACCTACCGTAAAAACCGAAATAATTGAGAATCACGCTAAGACGTCCAGAATTTCCCCCTTCGGATTAAGGGGAGAAAACACAGCGAAAAGATTGCCTTTCAGTCCTCAGCTGAGACAACTACAAAGGAAAAAACAATAAGCTAGGCACCCCAGATCCCGGCCACCCCCAGATCCCGGCCATGCCCGTAAATCAACCAGCCCATCAACACAGTTTAATCTGCACCTGCCCTACAACAAATGATGGCTGATCCACGGGAATATGTGATTCAGCAAGCACTCGAAGCCATCAAAGATGGTATGAGTGAGAGAAAAGCTTGCCTAGAATTTAAGGTTAGCCGTGGAACAATTCAAGGCCGTCGAGCTGGAGCCTCTACATCACGCCAAAGTCATGCCTGTTAGGCATATGGAATAGTCTAGTCGTTGGATCATGTGATTCTAGGGATAGGTCACGTGTTCAAATCCCCGACATGACATAGTTATTTCTAGTTAATAAAACATTCTCGTATGAGATATTTTCTACCAACTAGATAATGACCTGAGCATCGTGAGCCTATGGCACCGACGGGTAGCCATAGAGCCGAGCCTTTTGCTTTGAAAGAAGTAGTGCCCCAAGAAGGCCTACTCGAGAATCGGTATGAGAGGTTTTCGCTGGATAAGCTATTGGCTCGATCCAGAGCAAAAAACCCTATATATCCGATGGGCCTTGTGATGCATCAATATGCGACACAATGGTCGTGCTCATTCATTAAAGCTGATCACTTTATGTTTTGAGGCAGAACAATTGGTATAGTTGCCATTAGGGCGGCATACTCAAATTAAGTTCATATAGTGGAGAGATCGAAGGCTACCTACTGGAGGGGTGTTCACACCCCCCAGAAACAATAGGAGTTCAAAGAGATCAAAGCTAAGCAAGGCAAATATTCTCAGGGTCAAAGGTGTTCGCACTTAAGAAAGTTAAGAGGTTTTTGACGGAGGTACTTAGATAGTATGGGAGTTGGTTGTAGCCCGCAATAACCCAGACGCGGAATATAAATATCGAGGTACTCCCAGCTATCAGAAACATCAAGCAATGGAGAAGAGATCTTATTAATATATTTATTACTTTACTCTTGAAAAAACTATTATTACACATATCCTCATAAATACTTCGGGAAATACGAGCCTACCTTAACGATCTTCGTTTTATCCTACTTTACCTTATTTCAAGAAGCTTACGGCCTAGACCTACCGGCCCTATCTACGGTTGGACTACCCCATAACAGTATATTAATACTCTCCACGTTACCTAGGCTCAATACCTACACAAATACCTCTACCTACTACCTATACCTATACCTATCATGGATCGTACTAGAAAGGACTCACCTATGCCCTTGGCAATTCAAGGGCCAGGGCACGACGAACAAATGGAAGAGGGAGCCCCTTCCCCAGCCAGCGATGTGACGTCTATATTAGCTACTACCGCTACGCAAAACCCCCCTTACCTCTCAAGTGGAACTTCCCCAGCAGGCTCCTTAAGAGGAAGGAGATCATGGGGAAGGATCGAAAAAAGAGTCACTATCCCTAGAGAAGGATCACGCGGCCCCCCGAGACAACCAGAAGTTCCGGCAATCTTAATACACATCATGGAATCCCTAAGTCAGGTTGACCGGAACGCTTCAAAATCCATAAACGAGCAAAATATAGCCTATAATGAGCTGTCCACACGAGGGCGCCAATATGCCGACGAGCTCGAAGGTTACCGCAATAGGCTTGATCGAGGGGAACAAATCGTAGGAAATGAATTAGCGGGAATAAACCTAAACATGAAACAACTCGCACGAGAAGTCGAGATATCTCGAAGACACTTCCAGGACCAAGTAGCAGCGGAGCTATGAAAACGTAACGCTCAACATGAGCAGCAACAAGCGGTGAGTACCCAGTTGCATCAGAATATTGACTTAACAGGACAAGCATCCTTTTCGAGAGATCAACAGCTGGAACAGTTGATCCAACAAGTCCAAGCTCAGGTTGAGATTGACCGGGAACAACGGAGAGCTGCCGACCAGAGAATGCAAGAAATGATGGAACTAGTGCAGCAGCAGTTAACCGAAGTAGCTCGCTCAGCAGCCACCCCCTCCGTTCCGACAAGACAAGCGACAGTAGAAACTGCTCCACCTTCCTCGGGCTCCCTAGCTGGGAGGCTAAAGAAAGGGAAAGAAGTTGACTGAGGCCAACCAGCAGCAGGAGGAGGAGGGGGAGAAGGAGGAGGTGGCCAAGGACCCCCAAGGATGCATGGAGCTGGAGGTGGAGACCCTAACCCCAGCAGCAGCAGCAGCAGTAGCAGCTCCAGCAATGGTGAAGGCCCAGCCCCGGTTCCGACACCCAGACCTGAAGGCCGCCCCCCGCAAGGAAACACCCCAGACCAGGACCACATGTTAGAGGTACTGGGAAGCGCGATTGCCAGAGGGAAAAGGCACGCCGACCCGCTATCTATATTTGAGGCCAAGGTCTATGAGGACATTAACACGTGGGTGTTGGACTGCGAAGATTACTTTGCTAGAAACCCAGACCAATGGACGGAAGACCATCATAAAATTGTTTATGCATTGAAAAGGACAAAGGGAAAAAAGGTAGCTCCCTTTGCCGAATGGTATCGAAAAAGCATGACAGGTGCTATGGGTACTCCTTTTCAACCAGACTTGGTTTCTTGGACCAGATTCACACAAGAAATTATTAGCAGATATTCGGGCATCGAGCAGCAAAGAGAAGCAGCGCGGGACATGAAAACAATCCTGTACAATAATGACATTGAGGAATACCTCCTTCTACTCGAAAACCTTAATATCAAAGCCAAAATGTCAGGCATCGGATGGAGGCTCCTGGTCGAGGACAAGCTCCCGGAACAAATCCTGAGGAGGCTCTCAGGAGAAACATACGATTCCGATGAAAATTGGCTCAAGGCACTAAGAGGCTTTGGCAAGCTAGAGGAATCTTTCTTACAATGCCAGAACCTTTCCCAGGCAATGGCAAAAGGGTGAGGAAATGCCACAAAAAGAAAGCGTGGCAACGAAAATAAAAATCCAGAAACCAGGTTTAATAAAATGCCTCGGTCACCAAAAGCAGCCACGACAGGGTGGAAGACGCAAAAACCAAACGGGGGAGAAGGCAATCCATCACCGATACATACGGATTGGAAGAAAGCTCATGAGGGAATTCCCCAAACTCTGGTAGACAAAAGTTATGGGGAGTTAACCTAGGGCCCAGTCTATTAAGGGTTTCAACACCACCGCCGGATCAGTAACGGTGAACTGGTTGGACACCGGCGGAAAGAACCCCCCGGGCCTGGAGGTTAGCTCACAAGGCAGAAAAACCAACAGACGCAACTCATTGTCTTGATTGGTGCCGACGAGAAGATGTGTACGGGGTGAACACCAACCATTCAGGTGTTGCCCACGTACTCGGACCACAGAGAAAG
>ML120484.1:0-84182 GCA_003788595.2 Choiromyces venosus 120613-1 | reverse complement strand
AGTGACATTCCACTCACATAAATTCGGCCCTGCGGAACGAAACTATGATGTTCATGACAAGGAATTGTTGGCAATTGTGGAAGCCTTTAAAGAATGGCGCCACTACTTGGCAGGGACGGAGGTCCCCATCACTGTGTATACGGACCATCAGAATTTACAGTACTTCCTCACCACC
Source organism: Choiromyces venosus 120613-1 (assembly GCA_003788595.2). Lineage (NCBI taxonomy): Eukaryota > Fungi > Ascomycota > Pezizomycetes > Pezizales > Tuberaceae > Choiromyces > Choiromyces venosus. The sequence continues at coordinate 84,007 of ML120484.1, read as the reverse complement.
AAGGCGTGGAGTGCGAGACAAATTCGATGGGCACAAAAGCTAGCGGACTTTAACTTCCGCATTATTTACAGACCAGGAACACGAGGTGGGAAGCCAGATGCACTAAGTAGACGGCCGGAGTACCGTCCTGAAGGGGGAGCTACCCATAGCGAACAGTCAATTTTGAAACCCGAGAACTTCTTACAAATCGCTGTAATATGGAAAACCCCTGGGGACAAAAGATTAACCCCCACAAAGGACATGGAACTTGATCCCAGGCCAGAGGACGACCGGACGTCGGAGACAGAAGAGTTGGATGAAAGCTCGGAGCCACCGAGAATCCGTGTCCATAGACTGGCAGAAAACGCTAGAATGCCCACTAGAGGTTCAATGCTCGTGGCAGGACATGACTTGTATAGTATGGATAGTCTAACCATCCCTGGGAAGGGACAGGCCCTGGTTGCGACAGGAATAGCTATAGGGCTTCCTAAAGGAACCTATTGGCGGATTGCACCCCGAAGCGGATTGGTGCTTAAATATGGCATACACATAGGTGCAGGGGTGATAGACGCCGACTATACAGGTGAAATAAAAGTCTTAATGGTTAACCTAATGGATGCGGATTACAAAATCTCCAAAGAGGATCGGATAGCTCAAATTATTATTGAGAAAATCGACAACACCGAACTCTTAGAAGTGACAGACTTGGCATTAACAGAATGAGCAGATGCAGGCTTTGGAAGCAGTGATCTGCTTGGAAAAAAGCCAACGGTATGCTTCCTACAACCAAGCTCTAGAAACAATGAGCATTTTGACCATTACGATGAGGAACACAATCCTAAACTATCACAAGAAGTGGTAATGTTGTCCAACGCTATCATCGCAAGAGCAGAAATAAAGAAGTTTGATGTAGACTTTATGGCCAAAGTCAAAGAAGCAGCTGAACGAGATGAAGAGTGGGTCACGAGAAGGCAGGAGTTAGAAAGACTGAAAAATGACAGCATGGACCTTCCCAAATTCTGGAACTTGAAGGATGGGCTGGTATACTACAAGGACCGGCTTTTTATCCCAGCAGATGAAGGTATCCAAACCCTTATAATGAATGGATGCCATGACTCAAAAATCGCTGGACACTTCGGCCAAGAAAAAACCCTAGAAATAGTCACATGAGACTTCTACTGGAAGGGGTTAACAGGCTGGGTTAATGACTATGTCAGATCCTGCGACGAGTGTCAACACAATAAATCTCCTCGACATGCAAGATATGGGTTACTTCAACCCTTACAAGTGCCCTATGCAGCCTGGTCGTCTATCTCGACAGATTTTATTGTTCAACTACCAGAATCGCAGGGACACACCCAGATCATGGTCGTGGTGGATCGGTTTACCAAAATGGCACATTTTGTCGGTCTAAAAGAAAATGCGACCGCAAAGGATGTCGCAAATGTTTTCCTCCGAGAAGTATGGAAACTCCACGGACTACCCACGGAAATTATTTCCGACATGGATGCAAAATTTCAAGGCGAGTTTTGGGAATCATTGTGCCATGCTTTGGGAATTAAAAGAAGAATGTCAACAGCCTACCACCCTCAGACTGATGGGCAAACCGAAAGAACCAACCAAGTGACTGGAAGGTTACTTACGAAGCTTCGTCAACTATGACCAAGATGATTGGTATCAACTCCTGCCGGTGGCAGAATATGCCTACAACAACTCTACCACCAATGCACACAAACTGACTCCCTTCTTTGCAAACTATGGCTTCCATCCACAGACAGAATGGATGAGAGAACGTGAGGCTCAAAACCCAGGTGCGACCCTTTATGCGCACTGGATGAAAAACATACATGAACAAGCCAAGGAGACACTGGAATCTACTCGAGAAGCCATGTCAAGGTATTACGATCGAAAGGCCAGGGAGCAACCAGACATAAAGGTTGGAGACCAAGTCATGCTCAACGGCAAAAATATGCGATCAAAACGGCCCTCGAAGAAGCTGAGCCCAAAGCTCTATGGGCCTTTTAAAGTATTGGAAAAGAAAGGCGAACGAGCCTACAAACTCCAAATACCCGACCGGTGGAAAATCCATCCAGTCTTTCATGTAGCGCTGCTCAAACCCTACCAAGTTTCTATTCGGCCCGGATGGGCACAGCCACCCCACGACCCAGAAGAAGTCGAAGGTGACTTAGAATGGGAAGTGGAGAGAATTGTGAGGAGTGAAATAATCTCCTATATGAGATGAGTTAGAGGACGAAATAAGGTCCTCCGAGATCTCTGATATTTTGTGAAATGGAAAGGTTGTTCCGAAGATGAGAACACCTGGGAACCTCCGGAGCACCTAGAGCGTGCTGAGGAATTGGTGATGGAATTTCATAGATTGAATCCCGAAATGCCAGGACAGGCAGGATTGGAATAATGTGGCAAGGTTTTCTTTTGTGTGGCCAAGCAAACGTGCAAAAGTTTTTTACCCTACCATGTTGAGTTCCTATGGTAAAAGTTTTATTTTTATTTTTATTTTATTATTTTATTTTATTTTTATTTTAAGGAGACGTTCGAGACGAAGTCTTGGGAGGGGGAGCTACTGTTAGGCATATGGAATAGTCTAGGCGGTGGATCACGTGATTCTAGGGATAGGTCACGTGTTCAAATCCCCGACATGACATAGTTATTTCTAGTTAATAAAACATTCTCGTATGAGATATTTTCTACCAACTAGATAACGACCTGAGCATCGTGAGCCTATGGCACCGACGGGTAGCCATAGAGCCGAGCCTCTTGCTTTGAAAGAAGTAGTGCCCCAAGAGGGCCTACTCGAGAATCGGTATGAGAGGTTTTCGCTGGATAAGCTATTGGCTCGATCCAGAGCAAAAAACCCTATATATCCGATGGGCCTTGTGATGCATCAATATGCAACACAATGGCCGCGCTCATTCATTAAAGCTGATCACTTTATGTTTTGAGGCAGAACAATTGGTATAGTTGCCATTAGGGTGGCATACTCAAATTAAGTTCATATAGTGGAGAGATCGAAGGCTACCTACTGGAGGGGTGTTCACACCCCCCAGAAACAATAGGAGTTCGAAGAGATCAAAGCTAAGCAAGGCAAATATTCTCAGGGTCAAAGGTGTTCGCACTTAAGAAAGTTAAGAGGTTTTTGACGGAGGTACTTAGATAGTATGGGAGTTGGTTGTAGCCCGCGATAACCCAGACGCGGAATATAAATATCGAGGTACTCCCAGCTATCAGAAACATCAAGCAACGGAGAAGAGATCTTATTAATATATTTATTACTTTACTCTTGAAAAAACTATTATTACACATATCCTCATAAATACTTCGGGAAATACGAGCCTACCTTAACGATCTTCATTTTATCCTACTTTACCTTATTTCAAGAAGCTTACGGCCTAGACCTACCGGCCCTATCTATGGTTGGACTACCCCATAACAATGCCTTTATGCAACACTTAACCGTGGACCAGGAAGAATTTCTTGTTATGTGGATCTTAGAGCAAGAAAAGAGAGGCTTTGCACCTTCCCATGCCCGTGTTCGTGAGATGGCAGAAAAGGTCGTAGAGGCGAGTGGGGGGAGTGTTGCGATTGGAAAGGGTTGGGTGGCACGGTTTTTGGCAAGACATCCACATGTCGTGACTCTATTAGGCAAGCCAATTGAGTCAAATAGAATTCGTAGTACCCAACCAGAGCTTATGAGGGAGTTCTTCAATCGATTCGATATGGTGTGGGCCTGCTATGGCATTCAGCAGGAGGACATCTGGAATGTAGATGAGCATGGAATCGCCCTTGGAGTATGTGTCAATACCCGTGTTATTGGCAAGGCGGGAAAAAAGCGTACCTACATTCAATCCCCAGAGACTCGCGAGTGGGTCTCAATCATTGAAACGATCAGTGCTACCGGCAAGCACATTCGACCTGTTGTGATTTTCAAGGGTCAAAATGTTCAAACATTATAGTTTGAAGAGGACAATTTACCAAACTGGTTAATTGCCATGTCAGGAAAGGGATGGACAATAAATGAAATTGCGATGCGATGGCTTCGAGAGGTGTTTTTACTGGAAATGATCCCTGCCTCCGCTAATGCCCGTGGTGTACCCCGTCGATGAATGCTGATACTGGATGGGCATGGAAGCCATGCCCAGTTGGACTTTCTTTGGGAATGTCGACAGGCCAGCATGGAGCTTCTATTCCTTCCTGCATACTTGAGCCATATCCTCCAGCCTCTGGACCTTGGAACCTTTGCTCCACTCAAGTCATATTATCGCAAGTATATCATGGAACTTGCTCAGTATGATGATGCCGCACCAGTGAAGAAGCGGCACTTTGTCAACTGCTATCAGTGGGCACGGGAGGAAATATTTAATCCTCGTTACCTACGGGTTGGCTGGAAGGCTGTGGGACTCTTTCCCTGGGATCCGGAGAAGGCCCTACACTCATCACAAGTTCATCACAACCTACCAACAAACCAGAACTCTGAACCAGAGTCTCCTCAAATGCCTAAGCGATTACGTACAGCTCATAGCACTTCCCTCACCCCCCATGATATATTTCATACCCCAACCCATCCTCGCGATCTCCATCATTCTATCAGGTCTTTGGAAGCAACTGGGAATATGACTAGGGATCTCTGCACTGTCTTAAACAAGACAAGTAAGGCCTTTAGCCACCTTACAACCCAGCACGCTTTTATTCAAGCCTCAAATCAACAGCTAAAGCAAAAATTGAAAGAGTTGGATGATAAGCGAAAGAAAAGGAAGGTTCCGGTGGACCCTAATCTCCAATTTGTAAATATAGAAACTATTAAGCAGGCTATGGAGGAGGCAGCGGTGCAGGAAGCCCGGATTCAGGCTAGAAAACCTGAGGATGAGGCAAGGCGAACCTCTTCTGCACTCATAGCAGTGGATATGAAGCAGTTTATGTCAGAATGGCAGATTTAATAGTTCAGAGGCATTTACTGTAATTTTAATCACTTGGTGTTGTTGAATGATCAAGTTCACGGAATTCACTTCATGTTGGTTGGGTGGCCAGCATCCGGGGGTGGCCGGAAACTGGGGTGCCTAGCTTAGACCCTTCCAAGAGAGGCAAATTCAACGTCCTAGGGGGATTCTCAATTATTCCGGTTTTTACGGTAGGGTTGAACATAGAATTTTCGTATATCATAACACTAGGCTTGCCGTAGAACGTCATGAATGGGCGAAAGAAATGTGCTGCAGAGAGATATTTTGCACTGGAATTGTAGGTAACTGTTGTCCGGATGGTATGATACTGGCTAGATCCACAGGTCATGTGAGAGATAGCATGTGATAGCGGATTTCACTTTTTCTTCTGGCCACATTCTACAATTGCTGCCAAATCCCACTAAGAATAGGAATCTGAAGGAGGCAAATTATATTGTTGGGCTTCACTCAATGATTCCCTCTGAGCTTTAGAACCCAGTTTCTCTCAATATTCACCTCCTTAGATCTTTGTTTATAGCCAGTGTGCAATTCATAATTCGTGGGTATTGGCCAATGATATTGTGCCTTGCCAAGAAGTGAGTAACAAAACTATCACGACAAAAATGGTGAGATAATCATGATCTCTTCCCCTGCTAAGGTTAGCAGAAAAGCCCTGGTAGAAAAACCTTAGCAAATTTGCTCTCATAAAAAAACAAGCAAAATTGGACTATAATCGGTGGAGAATGCTTGAGGTTTGAGGTCAGTATTGTAATGTGGTTTCTCCTACCAGTACAGTATCGGTAGTGTGATAGTAGTTAAGGGAGAAGCTAAACAGTAAACAATTGTGAGGCTCTTTCTTGGCATTAGGTTGATAAGGGCTGACTTTTTTTTTTTCCCTCCCCCGTGATGTGTTTGAGAGCAACCCCACCAAAGCTGATAAAATCTCTACCTATTCGCCACCGCAATCACAACCCACCCACCTCTCTCGCCGGGCGGTCAATTCCAATTCCTCCTCTGGTAAGAACCTCGATAATGCTCTCCACCATAACCCGATCATCTTACATCTGCGCACAATGCCGATACCGTATTTTACGGAATGTCGCTCCACGTCCCCTTCGGCTCTCACTCATCGCAAATTCACGGCGGAACAACTCTACCTTTCTAGCGAGGGGGTATCGTGAGCCAAAACCGAAACGTGACGGTGTCATTAAAGAAGAAATGGACTCACTGGTAGATTCATTTATTGAGAGTGCCTTCAGCAATACCTCCCTTCCTCCTCGGCCTGCACCTGGTATCGGGAAAGCCGATCATGGACACAGGGTTCTCCAAGCACTCCCGGCCACATGGGAGGAGGCAGGAGTGCGACCTGTGGTAGCCGAGGCACTCTTGAACGCATACCCCAATACCACCAGACCTACCGAAATACAGAAAAGAATCCTGTACGGACTTAAAAGTCAGAACTCAATGGCTGTTCGGGATCTCCCCGGCACGGGAAAGAGTTTTGCTATCGCTGCCTGGGCTTTAGGGCTTGAAAGAGCTATGAAACGGGGATCTACTGGGAAATTGCTCCCAACGACCACTGCCTTTATCTTTGTTCCTGACTCTGATCTTGGAATCCAATACTACCTAATGATCAAGAACTTGCTACAAGCATCATCTTCTCAGGCTGTCAGCTCGTCTCTAGACTCCTTCGTACAACTTCTACATCGGGGAGAGAAGACAGAATGGCAACGCCAGATAGAGCTACTCTCGCAGAGACCGAACCCACACATCATAATCACCACACCCGCAGCCTCTCTAGATATACTCTCTGACAAATCTGATTCCATCAATGGTTTATTGGATTTCTCACGGGCGACTGCATTTGTTCTCGACGAGTTCGACGCCTTAGCTCCGAGAGTCCACCTCACGGACCCCCCGAAACAACACCGGATTCTCCCTCTTCGCGGCCCCAATTCTCAATCACCACAAGACTCGAGAGTCGAAAAGCTGCTTGATTGGGTTTTCAAAATGCGTAAAGCGGAGGCATTAGAGCAGGAGGTGGATGTTATTCAACCGCAGTTGGTACTTTCCTCTGCGACTCTGTCAACATCTCGGATGATCAAATTCACCCAGTTCACGCATCCCCAGTGGATAGGTCACCCAGAAAAGAATTCTCCCACCTCAGTCGTTAACCTCTACGACCTACCCAAAGCGTCTCACTTACTTGCTATCGGCGACGAGAGTTCCGGGGTTGATAAGATTGTAAGAGCGGTTGCCGATAATATCGTACACCATGCGGTAGCCTACGACGTTAGTTCCGGATTCATGAGGAACGCTCCTATTCCCAGGATAGAGCTTTGGACAAGCGAGGAAATAACACAGAAGTTAGGGGAATTGAAGGTTTACGAGGAAAATGCCGAATCCAAGCATCAGGCCAACACTGTCAAGAAAGAAGGAAATTCCTTAATTTCTACACCGCTGGAATCGTGGGATCTCTCTAATTCGCGGGCCAAGCGTGCTGGATACCCTCCCGAGATCGCTGCAGAAGCCCTTAAAAAGCTTTTAGAGCACGATAAATGGCCAAAGAATGCAATTGCTGCTATTGGCCAGGAGGCTGGTGTTAGGTTGTTTATCACGGAATGCGCAAAGCAAGGTATAAAAGCAAGGGAATTGATGGTAAGTAATTGGAACCGGGATATGGAAAAGGAGGGGCGTATACCCATAGGAAGAACAGATATGTTGTTCGACCCCAAGATCAGAAAGTACTATAAAGAGCGAAATGAGCGAGACTCCAGTCAAGACGAGACGATTGTTTGGGTTACTACTTCGACCAAGGCACGTGGGCTTGACATCCCTGGGGTGTTCCATCTATACGTCTTACATCGCCTCGTAAAGGCAAGAGATTATACTACTTATTGCGGCAGAGTAGCTCGATGGCCGTTTCCTACACTCGAACAGGACACCAAAGACCCAGGGAGTCTCGGACTCACGGTGCGTCGCGGCGTTGGAAAGGTAGTAAGTCTACTATTGGAAGATCATGTAGTTCCAGCCTCTGGCCTCGAAAATTCATCCGCAGGGAATCAGATCATTACAAATGATGGTTCAGATCGCGCAAAGTGGTCCTGGTTGGAGGAGGGATTAATGCTTGCCAAAATCGGCTGTCACTTCCAAGACTATTATGGAAACAAGGGCGAGTACCCTTGCGGGCCGGAAGTACCAACGCCCAAGCTCATAAAGCCGAAGGCTCTCCCGCCCATCGCAAGCCCTACTTTTAATCTTTTGGATGCCGCGCTTGGACCCGGCCCCTTACAAGAATCATCACTCTTTAGCCCCTCGGAAGAATCGCCATCTGATCAGACACGCAGAGATCCCTTCGAGCTATCCCCAGAGCGGCCAAAGCAAGCATCAAAAACGGCCCAACATGAGCTCTCGACCGACCTTCCAGACCTAGCAGATATGTGGAACCTTCCACTCCCCGATGTCTCCAGCAAACCCAGAAAAGGTCTACAGGAACCAACCAGAAACTCTGGCGATGACGCCAGTTTCTGGGCAACCCTGAAAGATCCCACGCCTCCATCACAGACCCTGAAGAACCTAGACCCCTCCTTTTTTACACCTCCACAAGAAAACTTCAGAACAGAGTCGCGCTCTAGCCCTGCGCGGAAATGGGGAGCAACTAGATTATCCGCCAGAGGCATTCTCTCAGACAACGGATACCTGGAGCCCCTGACAAAGTCTCTGCGAGGCAAAAACTGTGGCCCCGGCCAGTCTAAAGATCTAGAAAGATACGACAATCCGCGAGAGGAATTCCGACCAGACCTGAAAAGTGACAAGGAGCGAGAAGAGGATGCAAAAATGTTATCCCTCACAGCCGTTGACGCAGAGGAAGGATACCAGGTACCGTTTGCACCTGAATACAACCATGCTCGCTCGAGGGAGTCGGACGAATATTGGAACAATCCTCGCGTGGAATTCGTGCCGTTCAAGGAGGTGGGATCGGGGAAGAGTGGGAAGGAATCTGCGGATGAACTCGAATTTGAGGAGGAGGTTGAGAAGGTTAGAAAGCCAAAGAGTAAGAAGAACAAGGGGCAAAAGGCAGAGAAAGCGGCAGCGAGGGCGCAAACAGCGGTGGTGGAGGCCACTACAACTAAGGCGGGCAAGAAGGCGGCAAAGAAGGCGGCGAAAGAGACAGCGGCGAAAGAGAAAGCGCAAAAAGAGAAAGCGCAAAAAGAGGCAAAGGAAGTTGAGAAGGGAGTTGAGAAGGAAGTGGAGAAGGAAGTTGGGGGGGAGGCTAGGGAGCCAAAAAGGACGAAGAACAGGGCGCAAAAGGCGGAGGGAGCGGCGGCGAAGGCGCAAACAGCGGTAGTGGAGGCCACTACAACTAAGGCGGGCAAGAAGGCAGCAAAGAAGGCGGCGAAAGAGACAGCGGCGAAAGAGAAAGCGCAAAAAGAAGCGGCGGTGGAGGCCGCTACAAACAAGGCAACTAAAAAGGAGGAAAATGAAAGGACACAAGAGCAGCTAGACACGGCGTTGAAAAAGAGAAAAACTCAGACAGACAAGGAGCTACGATTGCTTATACTGAAGCATAGTGAAGCTCGGGAGAGAGAGCACATGAGTAAAGCCAGCGATATTACGGAGAAAGATACTTGAGTAGTTTACCTGCGAGCATCAGAAAGAGGATGGGGTGGGGCAGATACTTTTTCTTTTATTTTTATTTTTCCCCATCTTTTTTTTCCTCCGTTACTGTACATACTTGCTTATTCCTTTTCTATGATACTGTACCTCTTTTTTCTCCTTTTCTTCCTCCCTTTTACCCTCCCCATTTCTCCCCCCTCCCGTCCCAAACTTTCAAATACCAAGTTAGAAGTGGTTCGTGCGTCGTGGCGGTGGGTGGGTTTGTACTATACATTGCTTCTTATATAGCCGATTATGTAGCCGGGGACGACGAGCGGATGAAGAAAAGACTACCTACTATACTACGCTGGTCAATAGTTCTATGATGTGGTACGGCATCTCTGTGAATCGAGTATGAATAGCAAAGTATGCTTCGCCATCGCAACAACCTCCGGTACAGTACAAGCAGAAAGCCAATCTTAACCAACTATAGTGTTTGAATAACACGATACGTTACGGTATCGTAAACGCTCAACACCTCACCGCAAATTACGGCCGTGACAGACAGTATGATATAACCGTGCCAAGGTTCCCACCACTTCGAATGACGCTAAGCGACCTTCAAAGCAGGTGGCACCCCTACGGAGTTGCCTAACAGCTCAACGATAGCAATGGCTCAACGATAGATTTATTACATGAGGTGAGAAATATGTTTGGCAGAATACCAATTTTATCAATTGAAAGCTGCTAAAAAGCTCATGACCCTTATTCCCATTCCTTGCCATCATACTCTACTGCTTTTATATTTTATTCCACTGCATCTTGACATTTTTTTTTTTCAGGTGCGTTCTCTGTGCAGTCCAGTGGTTCCATGGACCTTTGCAAGCCAGTTTACTACAAGTCCTTCTTCCTCCTGATACAATATTAATAGCTTTATGTACATATCATACTAGGGGTGAGAATAAGTGTCTCTCATCTTCCATCTCCGCTACACCTCCAGTCATTGAAATTTATTTCCTATTTGGGAATGACTCAATACCACGACTGCGAGCAAAATCATCACCACTCTTTCCATCTTCTGTTTGCATTTCAGCATCCCCTCCTCACTTCCCTCTTGAGGTCTACTCTCCTGAGGATGTTCTTTCCTCCCTCCCGGCATCTCACAATGCTGGTTACTTCCCTTACCCTGCTTTCGCTTTGCCTCGCTTAGCGATTTCTATGGTCGGGTTTTTTCATTCTGTCTTTCTACAGATGGCCAGAAACACAGTTAGCAGTAGGAGGAAACTTTTCAACAGGCCACGGTCGATTTCTCCATTCTCCTTTTTCACAGGAGGCTGCCTTGTCAGACACGAACGTGATAACCGATAGTACGTCCTGTCGAGTGAACACTCCCCTCTTAGACCTCCCCCCTCTGGATGATCAGCTAGCACCCTACTGCCCCCCTATCCACCTCCCTGATGCCTTCCTGCCACTGGGATCCCCTCCAGAAGTCATGCCATCTCTCATATCACAAGGGACTACACGAGAGATGCGGTAATACGGTCAGTCGGCTTCGAATCTACTCCTGCTGGTACCTTACTACCACCTATCCTCTCTGAGTCCTCAGCCGGCACCCTTATACTGCCAACTCCACCCCCTCTATTCAGGCAGGTTTCTGGAGTTCCTCACTTCTGCCACACCCCTACCAAGTGCCTGGCTCCCTCTCCACTCCCTAGCTTGGGCTATATGCCCACGGGTACAATTATCTAACTTTTGCTGGGGCTGGCTGCAACATTGCCAGTTTGGTTTTCCTTAGGTTTTGAGTTTTAGGATTTCTTTGTTAGGTGCACTGTCAGGATTTTGGTTTTCCTAGTTACTGTGCGATTTTGGTGGGATTTCATATTTTTGTAGTTCACAGGAGTGGTTGCTTGTTAGGATAGTTTTTTCGACCAGGTCTTCAGACCATGGTTTTTCTATAGCTTTCTGGGGCCTGGCCTGGGCTGGAGGTTCTTTTACGCGATAGCCCTGCAGGCTGCATGCAGATTTTTTGTACCTTAAATGAAAATAAAATCTGATAAAAAAAAAAAAAAAAAAAAAAAAAGCGAGAATAAGTGTCTGGGTGAAACATGCCAAGACCAAAATATAGTATTGCAAAAGTGGCATAGATTGCAACCACAACTACATGGAAAATCTATCATACCAGTACCATGAATAACCACAAAATGCCTCCTACGAAGCCCAAGAAATGTGAGCAAAAAAGAAAAGAAGTTGACTGTGCAACTAGAGGAGCAATTATCACTCTTCAAGGCCATGATACAGGCAGCCACCACCCTTTGTCAGAGATTGCACTTGCAAATAAACTCCAGATTCCAAAGTCAACGGTTCATGATGGTCCTGGCCCATACCACACAATGTATAGCAGACAATCCTATGACAAAATCCAGGATAGCAGAGGTGAACCTTCTGCCATTCCCAATCCACAAAACCTCACTTGCCAAAATTCTCCAAAATGCTGGATATGACCAGCATATTTCTCAGAAAAAAAACAAAAAATCTCAGAAAAAAATATTCAGAGGAGAAAACAGTTTAGTCATGAACTTAAAGACCAACCAGTTCAAGGGTACTTTGATGGTTAGATCATGACCAATGAGATATACTTTTTAGCAGAGTCCCATTACAGGCCAGAATAGGTAATCTGGAAGGCTGAGGAGGGGTACCATCCAGACTGCATTGACCTTGAATGGTCTGGACAGGCCCATTTAATGTTCTAGGAGGCAATTGCTTATAATGTTCCCCATTGCAAGAGCTCTTTCTTCATTTGGGAAGAGAAAATGAAAGAGGAAAAAGAGTTAGCATTAGAAATGCTCACTGAAGAAAATAGGATAGTAGAGGAGGCAGTAAGAGAGTCCTAAGATACCTGGTATAAGGAGGAGATAGCAAGGCAACAGGTATTGCCAAAAGGCCAATGACCTTGTAGCAGACCTGCCAATCCCTTTAAAATTGCAAAGAAGATGAGAGGGAAAAAAAGGAAGGGTGGTATAGATTAGTTCCGCTATCATGACAGCATTTGTGAAGATAAACTATACCCTTTCTATCATTCTCTTGTTACTTCCTCTGAGCATGGTGACTGTGGTCCAATTCAACTCATTGAAGACAATGCTGGGCCCCACTGCTCAAAGTTTCTTAATGAGCATCATGAGATATCTGGCATTAAGAAGCTCTCTTGGCCTCCTTGTAAGTATCAAAATTTATTATTTCCACAAACACCCTTTATTTCTACTTAGGATGAGATTAACTATCCATAAATAATAACTGTAAACAATAACTACAAACAGCCAGCTCTATGCCCAAGCAATATCTGTAAAGACTGTCACAGTAAACTGAAGAGAACAGAGAGTTTCTGGAAGGTATAAGAGCTGAATAAAACTGATAGATCAATTGTACAATTTTTTATTTGATGTTGAGCACATTGTTGCTAAGTTAGTGTGTGTTTGGTTACAGTTTATAGACATTTAATCTCACTCCAAGTAAGTTTTTATATTTACACTAATATTAATTATTCTTATACCTAAAAGCATCTCCAGACTTTAATCCCATAGAATGGGTTTGGGACTATATTTGGCAGGAGTTGGCCAAAAAAAAAACTTTTCCAACTACCAAGAAAGCTACCCATGTAGCTTGGGAGGAGATCTGGCATTCTATTCCCCTTCATGTTACCAACTCTTTTTTCAGGCCCTTCCTTTTTTTTCTTTTTTTTTTAATACTAGACGGGCTTACCGTAGATTACACTTTGTATGTTGCAGCCGTGTAATGATACCGATTCGACCCCTAGTGTTTTGTTGGATATCGTCGTCTGGCCTGCCATAGTTGTTGAAGAGATGTGTGTATATGTCGTAGTATGGCATCTCTGAGAGAGTTTTATGTATTTAAGTGACTTGTTTATCCCTCATAGAAAGTCACTTTACCACACCGTCGCCGTATACTTTTGTCTCCCATTTATCCCAGCTTTACATGGTTTTCGAGTGATTATTTGTGATGAGGTTGTTGGACTGTGGATAAATTTTGGAGGGTTAGTTTTATGTATGGGTTGGGGAGTAGATGGGGCTATGGTGGTGTTTTTTTTGGGGGGGGGGGGGATAAGAGATGGGCAGGGGAAAGGAAGACGGAGAAAGAAAGGAAGAAAGAGGAAGAGAAGGGGAAGAGTAGATTGTTGTTGATATTGGGAAACTGTACAGTAGGGTGTACAGTAGTGCTATAAGATAACTTCAAACCACCGGCTGACTAAACGAACCATTGTCCACTCCTAGATAAGTCCTCGTGGAGAACCAACTCATCATCGAGGTCATGAAGGTCTCCTGTTGTCCAAGCTTTAACAGCCTTCTGCCGAGCACCAGTGCCTCGATCACCACCCCCACTAAGGCTGCCCTGTTCCATAAGGCTCCCAATACTCTCACACAAACCGCCATGGTCCACCTTGAAGGCCGGACCCTCTATTGACCGGCAGATGGACTTGGGGCAGCAGTGCAGGCTCGGGCAGGGACTGTGAAGCCGCTAGATCAGGGGGCGGGAGTGCAGCCTCAGGGAAGACCTGCAAAGCAGGTTCATCAAGCAGGATTTCTGCAGGAGGAGGTTCCTGGAAAAAGAGCTCAACATTCGCAGGAATAAATATAGGGCGACGAGCAAGACCGCGAGGACCAGGGAGGGGTATTCCTGGCAGGGGTTGCTCGTCGATAAAGAAGTGCAGGTTGCGGTTGCGGAAACGGAGGCGGGTGTGGATGCGAGGGGTGGAAGGGCGCCGGGGATTGCGGCGGTTGTTAATGGATAAGGAGAGGGTGGTGATGCCGGCGACGGTAAAGTCGCGGGAGAAGAGCATTTTTTTTATTCTTCCGTGGGGGGGGGGGAGGGCGGGATTTGTGTATTTCACCCGTGACAAACTGCGGGTAATTCCCTGCAGGTATTTTTAGAGGGTCAAATGCGAAACTGTAGGGAGGTGTAGGTGGGGTAAATCTATAGCTGAAAATATGTGTGTAAGGGGAAAAGATTGAAAGGAGAGAAATGCCAATGATTGGGAAGAGGGTTTCTTACGTTCTAAGAACCCAGGGAACAACGAGTAGTAAAGATGAGTGGAGAAAATCCTCGAAACGTCGATCGGCAACCGATTGACACACGGTGAAGAAGATCTGAAAGATCAATAGAAAAGCAAGTATCCAAAAATGTTTGAAGCGAAACACTGTTGGTGATGGGTGGAGGAGAAACTCGTCTTGGAGAGGAAACATAATTGTCGATTGAAGGTAGGGCGACCGGCGGATCAAAATTACCAATCATGTCAGGCTTTAAAACTGATGTGTTTCTGCATAGTTTGCGATTTTGATTTGCTGCGAGGACTAATACTCTAAACCATACTTCAGCTCCATGGACCTAGACGAAGGAAAATCTCTGGCTGGCTTGTCCAAACTTGACCTGTTGCAAGCCCTGAGGCTTGAGGTAGTTCTTATTTCTTACATCAGATTCCGTAGCTGTAGTGGAATGCCGGGGGCCGCAACCAAGAGTAGAATCCTTGTTCTAGCACTAGGCGTAATGTTGTGCTTGAGCGAAGTCAGTTTGAAAAATTGATTGAAGCAGCAGATTCAACACCACGGACCCCCCCCCCCCCCTTCTCCTACCCCACGGCCCAACGATGAGAACATGGTTTCTTGGAAACTACAAAAAAAATTTTCATACCATTCTGGCTTGTTTCGGCACAATTAGGCACCTTCTTTTTGAATCCCTCCTCCTCTCTGGGAGCCGGTGATACGGGGACTGTTCTCGTAAGTTGGCCGATCAGGAACGTTCAGTTCTAGGCTCTGTGAGCCGGATTATAGCAAGCTAATTCAAGGTCATTATTGAACGGATCTTACGGAAATGAAGAGAGTGGATCTTGCTTCAATTCATTTCAACTTACATTCTTAATCCCTATGCAGCGTTCGGTGATGGAAGAATAATAAATTTAATGGCAATAAGACCTCAACTCAGGAACTTCAATACTGGAACATGTTTACTCAAGATCAATAACAAAAAGAAAATAATATTGTGCCGAGGAGTAAAATTTACCCAGATGGCCTTATAATTTGCAAAAAGTGACCATAACCATCGCCGGGACCTTTGGCCTAGGGGTCTTGAGTCTCGGCAAACTTGTGAAATCCAAGTCGACTCATGGTGAGGCACTCCCCATGAGTCACGGGACTCATGATCCCGGAGGATGTAGGCCAGTGGCCGAACCTTTTTGCTGCTGGGAGAAAGGTTAACATCTGCTCTATCTACCTCTCTCTAGCTTTATATCTCCACAATTGCTTTTGAAACTACCTCACGGGCCGGTTCTAGGGATGAATAAATAGAGGAATGTACTCGGGGGAGTTGACGCGTTTAATCCACCCCCCATACCGGTTTTCCTTTCCAGTTTTTGTTTGGAATCATTTTTGTCCTTAGGGGCGAGACAGCTTTTCAGTGTGCGAATAATACGGTATATACGTGACTGTATATCGCAAACGCTCAACAACCATCACCATAAATTACAGCCGTGACACAGAATAACCGGAAAAAAACGGCAAAATTTCCGAACGCCGGGAAATTGCGCCTCATGCCACCGGGCCCAGGCCAAGTCGGATCCACGGCATTCTCACGCACAAAGCCAGAGCATGGGGGGTTGTTGTTTTTTTTTCCTCTCCCGCGTAAACGCTACCCGTCCACCCGCAGCACGGCTCTCGAAAATCCCATGATTTTTTTTTTTTTCATCACTAGACCGGCTCACGGGGTCTGGTAAGGTTACCGTATATACCGTATATACCAAAGCATGTAATGATCACCGATCCGACATCTTATCAGTAGGCTTGGAAAATTCAACCGGACACACGCCAAAATTGGGGTTTTTTTGATCTCAACAGATTACCATGACATTAACTTCAAAATAGGCTTACAAGGGTGCTGAGGGCCTCTGAGATACTCTATACATTTTTCCCCTATTTTTTTTTATTTTTTTACCTGGCATGTATATATAGAGTGAAGTGCATTCAAAGCCAGTGAACACACAAAATAGCCTGGCTTGGTAGGTAGGTACCTTCGAGTCAGGGGACATCTCACACTTCACTACTCAGCAGAAGTAAGAGCGAAAGATTCCAAATTTTGTATCTTGAGTTTCTATGTGCTAGGGAATTTTTTTTTTTTTTTTTCTGTCTCATTTTCTTAGAGGATAATTGGGCGATGATGTCTTGAAAAAAATGCCAATTTTGGCGTGTTCTGCCCTGTGTCCGGTTGAATTTTCCAAGCCTACTACTACTGCTACTCCCAACCGAGTGACGACAGATGACACAATGGTATCATAAACGGATCATCCCTAACCATCACAACTCCACCAACAAAAAAAAAAAAAAAAACACAACCCAGTAACAAGAACCATTAAACCGACCTCCCGTCATCCCCTCCCTTCCCAATTTACCCCCCCCCCCCTTTTTCCGCATACATACTCCAAGCAAAAAGCACCGCCCGTCGTACGATAATCACCTACCGCCACCACCTCCGAGAGCATCCCAACCATTAATACAACCCTAACCCGTACCCCCATCCCATCCTGACCAGCCCACTATGCCCCCCCCAGATAACGCTCCCAATCGCCTAATTACGGTACGTGACACCGGGAGGATTCTTGCTTTCTAGGTTATCACGGATGGGGGATTGACTTCAGTTCCGTGGCTTCCGCCCAAGTTGGAGATGCATAGCATAGGACAAGGGTATCGCGGTGGTGGGGGTGGAAAGTATGTAGACAAGGGTTGGGTAGGTAGGATAGGTTAGGGTGTTAGTGGGTGGATATAAGGGTGGGGTTCCCAGGGGGGGGGCAGACATGATGGGCCGTTCAGGGAGGTTCCCGTATCACAGAGGGGGCCGGACCCGGGTGGGCCAGATGGATAGATAAGTTTCCGAGTTTTCGGGGGAGAGTTGCGAGTGATCGACTAGGTCCGGGAGGTATTTAAGGTAGTGGCTGTACCCCGCGCTTCTCACTGCCGGCAAGTTTACAGACTTACCATATCATGTTTAGCAAACCAGGGAGGAGTAGGATGTGTCGTTCACCCCGTCTACCAAAGCTGCTGATCCCAAACACAAGCCCATTATCAACGCTTCCTTCAGCCACAATCACACACATCCAAAACGTAAATCCCCCAGATATTCTCCATGATAATATAACCTTTATTCCACAAAGTCATAATTGAGCCATCATCACAAGATATCACACATAGCAGAAAGTTAAACAGCCCACAAATACACTAAAAACATGATATCACCAAGGCGAGGAAGAAAAGATAAAAGATAAAAAAGCCCAACGTATAAAAAAGCAGACTGGTTGAAAGTCCGTTACTCCCCGTCTCACCGTGTACCAAATCCCATTGTAAAAACAAAGAAAAAGAGAGAGAAAGCCACCCGTGAAAAATAAGAAGAAAAAAAGACCAAACACCGAATAGATGAATACCGAGTAGGTCTAAAGAGCCGTTTGTGGAAAATGTTTATGGAAGAAGGAATATATCGAAAGAATCTATGGAGAAAACCCCAGAAAAAGAAAGATAAGGAAATTTAACGCAAACCCCAATTATTGCAACTTGTATGCGTGAAAGAGTCTATTCAATCGTTTCGACAGGGGCGCAGGAACAGAAGAGGTTAAGGTCACCGAAAGCTATGATTCCCATTAGTTCAAGTAGGCCAAAAGGGTTAGGGTTATACGAACAGTCATCAACTCTGGTTACGGTAGGCCAGAACTTTCTATCCTTCAAGTAGGCCAACGGGAATGCAGCCTGGTTTCTGCCATAGGGGCGACTCCACTCATCGGTGAGGAGATCCTTCTGAGTGTGGGGGCTGTTCTTCAAAACATTGCCCTCGCAGGGTTGTTCGCCCGATTCAACCGCTGCAATTTCCTTACGAATAGAAATCAAAGCATCACAGAAACGATCCAGTTCTTGAAGGTTCTCAGATTCAGTTGGCTCAATCATGAGAGTTCCGTTAACGGGCCACGACATGGTAGGGGCATGGAACCCGTAATCCTGGAGACGCTTGGCAATATCGATAGCTTCGATACCAGCACTCTCCTTGAATCCACGAAGATCAAGGATAAACTCATGCGCGCAGCGCGAGTTGCTGTTGGTATATAGAACCTTGTAGTGAGGGGCTAGACGAGAAGCCATATAATTGGCGTTCAACAACGTAATCTTGGTAGCATGAGTCAAACCACGACCGCCTATGACACTGATTAGCAATACATAATAGTAAATAAGGGTCATTTTCTTACCCATCATCTTAATGTACGACCAGGATATTGGCAAGATACTTGCAGAACCCCAAGGAGCGGCTGAAATGGGTGCAATAGCCTGCTCTCCGCCAGTCTTGATAAGAGGGTGTCCGGGCAAGAACGGAGCCAAATGACCCTTCACGCCGATAGGACCAACACCGGGCCCTCCACCGCCATGAGGAATGCAGAAAGTCTTATGCAAGTTCAAATGGCAAACATCAGCCCCAATCTCCCCGGGACTGCAGAGGCCAATCTGAGCGTTCATGTTGGCACCATCCATGTAGACCTGTCCTCCATGAGCGTGGATAATTTCACAAGCCTTCCTGACACCTGGCTCGAAAACACCATATGTACTTGGGTAAGTGACCATGAAAGCACCGAGCGCATCCTTATATTTCTCCGCCTTTGCCTCAAGGTCCAGAATATCCAAGTTGCCATTCTTAGGATCACATTTGACAGTGACAACTTTCATTCCTGCCATAGATGCAGATGCTGGGTTGGTACCGTGAGCGGACTGAGGAATGATGCAGACGTTCCGATGCCCCTGGCCAATCGACTTGAGATATGCACGAATGACGCGAAGCCCAGCAAATTCACCCTGAGCACCGGAGTTCGGCTGAAGAGAAACGGCATCGAAACCGGTGATATCGGCCAAGTCTGCTTCGAGTTCGGTAGTCAATTGCTTGTAACCCTGCGCCTGTTCGAGAGGCACAAATGGATGAAGGGAGTTAAATTCGGGCCACGAGATTGGAATCATTTCGGTAGTCGAGTTAAGTTTCATGGTGCATGACCCGAGAGGAATCATAGAATTAGCCAATGACAAATCCTTTGACTGGAGATGATGAAGATATCTCAGCATTTCCGTTTCCGAGTGATAGCTATTGAATACGGGATGTTCAAGGTATTTAGAACATCTCTTGAAAGCTTTAGGAACAGTAGCAGGATGGTCCGGTCTGATCTCCAAGTCGTCGGCAATTTCTTGACAGAATTGCTCCCACTTTAGTCTACCGGGAATTCTCTGGGCAAATGCCGAAAATGTAGCAAAGATGTCCTGCATATCTTGCTGAGTGACTGTCTCATCGACCGAGACCGCTACCCTCTGGCCATCAAGAACTCTAACATTAATTCCATACCATTCAACAAACTTGGCAGCCAGATCGTTGGCATCCGTGACTTCGACAACTACAGTATCAAAGTTTGCTCCAGAAGACTTATTGCCAGGATTAACCTCGAACCCCATTCTGAGCAGACCTTCCTCGAGAATCCGAGCCAAGCCATAAACTCTCTCGGCAATCTTCTTGAGACCCTTGGGCCCATGGTATACTGCATACATAGCGCTCATATTTGCCAATAGAGCTTGAGCAGTACAGATATTACTGGTGGCCTTCTCGCGACGAATGTGTTGCTCTCTTGTCTGGAGCGAAAGCCTATAAGCCTTGTCCCCAAGACGATCCTTAGAGACACCAATAAGTCTTCCGGGCATCTTGCGCTTGCCGCTATCCGAGGTTGCAAAGAAGGCTGCATGAGGACCACCGTAACCCATTGGAACACCAAATCTCTGGGCATTACCGAAAGCGATATCAGCCCCGAATTCGCCCGGAGGCTTCAACATAGTCAAGGCAAGTAGATCTGTCGCAACCGAAAGTGTTCCACCAAGCTTGTGAACCGACTCGGAAAGCTCAGAATAATCGTTGATACTGCCATCAGTTGCCGGATACTGAACCAAGACTCCGACCAAGTCCTGATCCAATTTTTCGACAGATGCAAGATCCAAAGCATCTCCGACCTGAACACTAATTCCGAATCCTTCCGCACGAGAGTTAAGAGCCGCAATCGTTTGCGGGTGAACCTTGTTGTCAACAAAGAATGTCTTATTTGGGCGTTTTTGGCGTGAGACCGGAAGCGATGCCAAGGACATAGTCATAGCCTCGGATGCAGCTGTCGCCTCATCGAGAACAGATGCATTGGCAATGGCGAGGCTGGTAAGATCGGCGACAACGGTTTGGAAGTTGATCAAAGATTCGAGACGACCTTGAAGAGGGCAGAATTAGTAAGAAAAAGAAAACCACCAAAAAAAAAATACATGATAACGCCTACCTTGAGAGATTTCTGGTTGGTATGGTGTGTACGATGTGTACCATTCGGGACTCTCCAAGACATTTCTAGCGATTACCGCCGGAGTTTTTGTTCCGTAGTAACCAGTGCCAATGTAACTTCGCATGACCTTATTCTTACTGGCAATAGTCCTCAACCTCGCCAGAAGCTGAGTCTCACTCAGACCATTCTCTGGCTCAACCTTCAACTTCCTGTCAGAAAGAATATTGGTCGGCAAAACATCGTTCACAAACGCATCCAGACTACCGTATCCGAGAGATCTAAGCATAAACTGAGTCTCCTCCTTATTAGGCCCGATATGACGCCTCTGGAAAGTATCCAAATGGGCATAAATCGACACAGGCTCCTCAAACTCGGTTTCGACTACCTTAAAGTACTGCCGAGTTGATTCTGGAACTCCATCGGGCCCCAATTGGACTCTTGGAAAAGGGGTGAAAATTGGAGGGTCCTCTACATTCTCCGTTTCTACGGCAGTAGAATGCTTGCGGTTTGGCACCTTGGGGATTATTGCAAGATGCCTCACATGGTGAATTGAGCCGTATTTCTGAGCGAATTTTGAACAAAGAGCCGAATTCCCACCGGCGAGTGATAAAGGCGAGGAATTGATAGAGACGATTCCACGACCGGCTGCCAAACGACGAACCGCAATGGTAGACATAGTGCAGACTGAGTCCTAAGAAACTGGAAGGGGCAAAAAAAAAAAAAAAAAAAAAAAAAACCGTGCCTTATCCAACAAACCAACCAATTCAGCCACAAGATAGAAAGATAACGCGCTGATAGCGCAAAGTATTGACCAGGATCAAGTGAGACAAACCTTTGATCTTTCTTATCAGTGAAACCGAGAGAAAATGGAAAACAATTGCGAGTAGATAGGGAAAGTTCAATGTCCTCGAATCCTAAAATTTCTGTCAGGAACGGTTACAAAGCTTCATCCAAATAATATAGTGAAGGTAACGATAGCAGTGATGTAAGGCCACCGTTGATAACCGAGGAAATCACGAACAGCATCCCGGGAGTCCAACAACAACGGAGGAATTCGGGAATGTGAACGCAGGGAAAAACAGCTCACCTCAATTCCTTGGACCAATAGCCGGAGAGTTTAGCGAACTGATTCCCAAGTGAGAGGGCTCCACGACAGGAACTTTGGCGAGAATATAGCGGGTAGTAGTAAGGTAAGGTATGACCTCAAGTAGAAAGTAGATGAGGCGAGTGAAGAGTCAAGATAGAGGAGAGGTAGTGTGAAATGCAAGAGGTGTGAAAAGGGGAAGGGAAGAAGGAGGAGGCAGGCGGTAAGGGGGAATGAGAGAAGAAGACGTCAAGAATGAGGAATGACGAAAGCAGTGATGCGATGATTCGGAGGCAAACCAGCAAGACGTACGTACCGTGGTGTAGATGGGTGAGCGCTGCTCCAGGGACACCGAGTTACAGGTGTAGAGATCACCGCCTGAAAGGAAGCTTCACAGACAAACAATTGCCTCTCAAACTCTAGCTGAACGATCTTTCAAGGAAAAAGAGCAGTCAGAGTTATAAAAGAGAGGTATTCACGGGGATGGGAAGAAGAGAGAGAGGAAAGAAAGGGTTTAAGGGATCAAGAGGTGAAAAATAAAATAGGTAAAGAATTACACACATACTCGGTGTACCCCCAGCCCTTTGTATTCGTATAGCACCCCCTTCACGATAAAGAAGGAGAAAAAAATGAGAGCTCTTGATAGCTTTTTTTTTTTTGTGTGGATTTACGGTATCGTATCTGCCTCTTTTAGTTCACGATACCAAGAAGAGACATATTTCATGGTGTGGAGGCCACTATGCTTGTGCGGTTGGCCCGTTATCGAGACAGGAAGAAAAGAAAAGAGAGATTGTTAGAAGATAAAATATCTCTGCACCAACCCTGCAGCTGCATTACAGACCCTGAGATGTCCCGCAGTTTTGGGTCACTTCTTTTTTGCCGTAATATGGGATTCCAAATGGAGAAGTTCTTACCCAGTTAGTGTACGCCCAATATCTTTCACATTTCTCACCGGAAGGCTTGGAGATGGTCTATTTATTCATGTGTTAAACAATCAGAGGGGAGGTACTGTATTTGTAGAGAAGAAAGTACTGTCGATTCAATTGAAGGTACAATATTGAAAAGAATTAATTCTCTCATCATGAAATTTTCAAGAAAGCGTTGCATATGGTGTCTCAACCCGTTCGCCTGGTCACAAGCACTGGCAGTTGTATAAAAATTGCTTTTTCCAACGGTTCGAAATGGGATATAAGGTTACTCTATGGTACAGTAGGTAAAGGTCTTTTTGGCTTGCAACCAATTGTTAGCCGCAGGGTTAGCCCTCAAGAGGTGAACAGTTCCTCCACCAATCCAGTCACTCTAAATGACATAAAAAATGACCCTTTTCCGAATCCCACCGGCCTTCCAAATGCATTCCTCACGCCTAATTCACATTCCGGAGGGAAGGGGGAGAATTGTTCGGTCGGACATTGGTTCCACGAGGTTTCCCCTCCTCCACCACCACCCGAGAGACATGATAAGACAGCCATCCATCCATCCATCCCATCCATCCCAACACTCCCGAATCACACGTCCCTCCGAAACAACTTTTCGCCCGGCGTTCCAACCAGACCTCCGAAAAACAAAACAAAACTGCACAATCACAATACCAGCACAACATAGATAGTATTGGTTGATGGCGGCGCATATGAGTACACATCTCTTATGCAATAAGTCTACTCGTAATGTCGTGACATTTGTAAAACGGACTGCTATTGCATACCACCCAAATTTCGGCCAGAGCCTCAGAATTTTGGTGGTATGCAATAGCAGTCCGTTTTACAAACGTCAAGATATTATGAGTAGTAGTTACCGACAGACGACGGTATTGCCATATCCGTCCAAAAACAGAATGCACCTTGGAGGAGCTCAGGCTCAGGTTATATGCAAGTGGGAGGAGGTGCGGTACTGTTACCTTAACCATACGATACTCGAGACTACGCATTGGCCTGGTCTGTTGTTGGAAGAACACCCCCTGCTTATGTTTTTCGTTATCCGTAGAGGAGATAAGCTGATCAGATCGTATCAGCGGGGCCTTGTCTGTTTGTGGAAAGTTCATGTGGGATCACTCGGGGTTAGCGAGAGATGGTAGTATTATACAGTACGTGTACAGCACACTACAAAGGGGTTGTTATTAATTCCTGGGAATGCCTGTGAAGCGGTTAGTGTGGGAGTGTTTGTCTTTTTCCTAACGGTCTCAGCTTCGAATCGTTCCATGTGTTTCGGGTTTATGCGAAGGAAGAACAGGGTGAGAAGGACGGGGGGACATTTAAGCTTCGTTCCTGCAAAAGTGGGCGGGTATCCCAGTGAGATTTCATGCTTGACTGCGTTTTCGTTTACCGTGCGGCCATGATCGGTTGCTCTAGATCTACTAATGCATGCTGCACGGCCTTCCGTGACATTTCGTTTCTTCTCGTTTCGTTTCCCAGGCACACTGCATTCTGTGAGTACATATCGTGCCTAGTTGCTGCCGAAGAATATTTTTAACCCCAACTTCACGAGAGATCACCGCGCATGCGGCAACCAAACATGCCCCAACCCCCCGTCCTGCGGTATGATACTTTTGATTCCACCAACGCTCTCCGCACTAAATATATTTCTGGTATTCAAACACGGTAAAAGCACTGGGTGCCAGGTGAACAAAGTGCAACTTCTCGCTCATCTTTGACTGTCCCCGTGCCGAACGAATCCGTAACGCATCCCGAAAAGCCCAAGGACCAGATGACTTTCCACAGTATTTTCCCACCAACCCTACAACCGATAACAAACCGTGGCGGCGGAGGAGGCGTGGGTTTCCACATTATTGAGGCTGAAATTAACCGCCACACACAACTTTTTTTTAAAAGGCGACGAAACGAAAAAAAGGCTCGCAAAGTAACACAAAATCCGGACATTATGATGCAATCCTGGTCCAAGTCTTGGCAGGGCAAATGTTTTGGGACGGCAAGGTACTTTGTACTTTTTTTCCTTTTTTTTCCTTTTCTTTCATCTCCCATCTTTCATTCTTTCCATCTTATCAAGTCCACTTTTGATTACTGTATTATGATATTATTACCGTGAGATATCAATAGGGTTCCTCTGATATAACCCAAACCTGAACTTTTGTCACAACAAGTTATCTATCACTTTTTTTGGCCCTGGTTTTCTTGTGCTACGGTCGGTTGGTCGGCTATGAATGGGTTTATTGGTGGCTTTGCGCCTCCCCGTGATGCAAGGATTGGATTTTGAGAATGCGTTGCACTTCTTGCTTATTTGGATGGATGGATAGCTTCTTTGGAATTTCTCTAGTCGGGAGGAAAGGAAAGGGATTTGAAGAGGTCGTTTTATGACTGAGCACGAAATTATTTAAAACATACCATTCTGCGTAAGGGCGCTTGTTGGAATTACAGCGACCTTTCACTTTTTAAAAACGAGTGGTTTTGTTGAAACAGAGGTAGGAGGAGAGTAGACGCCTTCTCCTCACCTGTCAGGCCCGGTGCCTTTTTGTTTTTTTTTTTTTTCCCTTTCGTTCACCCTTCAATTTTTTTTTTTTTTTTTTTCATCCCTAGTTTGGGTTAATATTCACGTTGTCATCTGTCATCTCCTACCCTTTGCGATATGAGGTGGTACTGAAAAAATAGTTGGCTGGGCGGAAGAATTCATGAAAGTGGCTAGCAGTGGACAAGCGAAGTGCAACTGCATACTATGGTATTGGAGGTTGGGGCACTTATGGTTGGTGGTGAGATGATATACCAGTAATATTTGACAGTGGTGGTGATTCTTGATGTTAGAGGAGAGGAGGTGTGGGAAGGGAACAGGGCGATAGAGAGTGAAGGAGGGGAGGGGGAGGTTGTACCTGCACGACGTGGTCGAAATTTACATCATAGTTATCATAGCTTGCCAAGGAAGGTTCTCAAAATTCTATGATATTTCCCATATGGCTATTTTTAAGGTATTTTAGATGGTGAATACCACTATCGACAAAGTTTTGATTTCAGCTCAAAGGATGAACGATGAGGCTGTAAGAATAGAATATTTAATCAAAGTAATTGTCCTGGGTGGAGAGAATCGGCTTAACTAATTATTATTTTTTATTTCTTTCCTTATTCTCTCTGCTTCCCTTTCCTCTGATGAGGGGTGAAAAATATGAGAAGAACCAACAGATCGACGAGACCTGCAAGAGTGAGACGAACCCAGAATCAGCCAGTTAGAGGAGAGAAAAGAAAAGAAAAGAAAAAAAAAAAAAAAGTCATACCCGAAAGGAGTTGAGGAGAGCCTGGACCAGGAAAAAAAAAAAGGGGCGGAAAGGCTGGATATAGTATGGTAATTTGGCTGAGGAAAAGAGAAGGAAAAGTGAGAAACCTGCTGATGCGATCTATCTATTGTTCTGTAAAGTAAATTATTCCTATTTTCTCGTGTACCGTATAATCAATAACCGCCCTTCCTTACTGTAAACTCTTCTCTCGTTATTCTCTTTTTTCTTAATTTTTATTATCATTTTCCCCCTTCTCTCATCAAATTTGCCTTCCAGCCTTACACTTTACAGTCGACAACTGGAAAAACTCGTCTTCAATAGAGGTCCTTCTTCTATTCTACCCCTCCAACCGCCGTCGGCCAGTCAATAAGAAGGACAAGGGGAAGGAAAAAAAAAAAATTTCCATACAACTATTTTCAACCTTACCCGAAGACCTCCACCTAGGGTACAGCTATCGCCAAGGTGGAATTTTCGCTTCTCCTGCTTCCCACCTCAGGACAACCCCCCCCCCCACCTCCCACTAACCTTCTAATACAATCACCGCTTCCACCTTCAACTCTATCAACGTCTCCATCACATCGTACATCTCCTATACTCGATTTCCCCTGCGCTCGCCTCTTTATCGTAAGAAAAAAAGTAAGCAAGCAGAAGGCTGTCGGCAGCAGGAGCGACAGATCACACAACTAGCGGCTGATACCCTCCAAAAGAAAAGAAAGAAAAAAAATCCACACGGAGAAAACAATGAACGGCGAGGTCGGTGTCAAAAAAGCCGCAATGAATAAGGTGAAGCAAGTTGCGAACGTGGCCACTGGGGGCGGCGCTATTGCAAACGGTAACAAGAAGAGGAGAAAGGGTCAAGATCTGAAGCCCATCATCACCGGGGAGCAACAGAATGGTAGTTCGCCGCCCGTACCTGCGACCGTTGCAGGTAACAAGCAGAGGTATTTACTTTTCCTCTTAATTTCCCCCCTCCTTCGCACTTTACTCCAGCGGGGACTCAATTTACGCTTTATCCCCTTCATTCTCTACCTCCCCTCTCTCCCCCGCCCGATTCCCCCCGCTTCCCCCGCCCCCTTTTGTGTTGAACTGGTGTCTTTCATGGGATGTCTTGCATCGCTCATCTTTCCGATTTTCATTTTTTTCTCCTCATCCCTTACTGACGAGTATGTTTGAATCTGTGTTGTAGTGATGTATACATACAATCTCCATTATCGCATCAAAAATCAACATCGACCGTTACTACTATTACTACTACCCCACCTAATGACACACCTACATCTGCGACATCTGCAAACTCTAGAGTCTCGTCATCATCACGGACAGGCGAAGAGGACGAAGGGAATACGGCTGACGAGGAGGATTACGAGGATTATTGTAAAGGAGGATATCATCCTGTGACGGTTGGAGAAAAGTTCAAGGAGGGCAGGTATGAAGTGCTTCGGAAACTGGGTTGGGGCCATTTCTCTACCGTCTGGTTATCGAGGGACAATCAAACCGGTCAACACGTAGCCTTGAAGGTTGTTCGAAGTGCTTCCCATTACACAGAGACTGCCTTGGACGAGATTAAGCTGCTACAACGGATAGTCGCTGCAAACCCGACGCACCCTGGTAAAGCCCATGTTGTATCCCTGCTGGATTCCTTCGAGCATAAGGGACCCAATGGCAACCATGTTTGCATGGTGTTTGAAGTTCTTGGAGAGAACCTGTTGGGGTTGATCAAACGGTACAACCATCGTGGAATACCCATGGGCCTCGTCAAGCAGATTACAAAGCAGGTTTTACTGGGCCTCGACTACCTCCACCGAGAATGCGGCATCATCCATACGGATCTGAAGCCGGAGAATGTTCTGATTGAGATTGGGGATGTAGAACAAATTGTGCGAACATATGTCAGCGAGGAGACCAAGAAGAACGGCGGCTTAGCCCCTGGAGACAAAGGCGATAGAAATGGGAGGCGCAGGAGAAGGACTTTGATCACTGGGAGCCAGCCATTACCCAGTCCGATCAGCGCTAGCTTTGCACATAGGCACGATGACCTGCCGAGCACAGGTGCACTGAAAAATAGCCATAGTTCACTCAGTAGGCTGATGGCCAGCGCCACCGCTGATTCGAATGGAAGCTCGGAGGCGTCGTTTAATAGCGGGAATGAGAGGGAAGATCAGTCGTACCAGGTTCGGGAGAAAACAGCGTAAGCACCTAGTGCCACCAATGGATCTATTATCGTGATGCTAAATGTGCGGTTCATAGGGATGTTATAACAAGAGAGGTTTCTGGAATCTCGCTCGATAAGACTGGATCGGATTCTGATATGATTCCGGGACTTGAAATCATTTCCGTCAAAATCGCAGATCTCGGGAATGCCTGCTGGGTAAACCACCACTTCACCAACGATATTCAGACTAGACAATATAGATCTCCGGAAGTCATCCTTGGTGCTAAATGGGGTGCTAGTACGGATATTTGGAGCATGGCTTGCATGGTAACACTTTAAAAACCCTGACCCCCGACCATCACACTAATAATTAACTAGGTCTTTGAACTCATCACCGGCGACTACCTGTTCGACCCCCAATCCGGCACCAAGTACGGAAAGGACGACGACCATATTGCGCAGATCATCGAGCTTCTCGGTAGCTTTCCCCGCCACCTCTGCATGACAGGCAAGTGGTCCATGGAAATATTCAACCGCAAAGGCGAGCTCCGAAACATCCACCGCCTGCGTCACTGGGCTCTCCCCGACGTCCTCCGAGAGAAGTACCATTTCTCGCGCGAGGACTCTGAGCAGATCTCCGAACTCCTGATACCAATGCTAGAGCTGAACCCAGAGAAGCGCGCGAACGCCGGCGGCATGAGCAATCACAGCTTCATTAAGGAGGCCGTAGGCATGGAGAACAAAAATGTGGACGTCCCCGTGGGAAGTAGAGGTGGAATCGAAGGTTGGGCATGTGAGGTTAAGAAGAAATAGATAGACAAAAGATGAAAGGGGTGGCTTTCTTTCTTTCTTTCTTTTCAGTTCTTTCTCTTTTTTTTTTGCTTTTATTCTATAGCTTTCTTAGCTTCATTATTATCTCTTTACTTTTCATTTTTTTCCCTTTTCTTCTACTACTGGACGTGTTATTCTATTAGGGGTCATTCTTTGCTTTTCTCTTCCTTTTTCGCTTTTAATGTGGAAATGTGCTGGTGATATGATATGATAGTTGAGTGAGGTGCGGAGAAAGAGAGAGAGCGAGGCGAGTAGAGTAGAGATGGATGATTGGTTGGAACAGGATATGTTATGTGGAATGACTAGCTAGCTAGCTAGTTAAGTCAGTTGGTGAGCAAGATCTGTGATGGTAGCATAACCAAACGCTCAGAAAGCAAGCACAAGGAGGAGCTGTTGTGAGGAGGGGGAGAAACATTCACAAATGCTTTTACGTACAGGCGCAGCATAAGTACTGTGGTCGAGGCTTACTTACTTACTTTTTTTTTATAAACATACCTAACTTACTGTACCATATTATCCTCATGGCTAAAACAAAAAAAAACAAAAACAAAACAATACCCATTTATCATACCATTCTTATGTTTGAAAATAGCGGGGACGTGGTGGGGGACATTCAGGACGGCACACAGGCGTTTTTTTCTCTTTTCCTCTCTTTTCTTGTGTCTTGATACCATTAAACCAAAGGTTATGTACAGCACTGTATAATTCACTGATTGTCACTCGTGCCGTGTTTGAAGGAGAATGTCGTGCTTGCCTTTCCCCCGTCGGGTGGTATGGAATCGTCGGGGGGCTTTAATCACACCCCTTTACCTCATTCGTACAGTATAGTAGAGTGGTAATAACCCCCCCCCCTTTTCCTCCGGCTGAGTACCGATGCGAGCTGGGGACTACTCGGGAGTAATAATTTTTATTGACTACCTGACTTGGTGCTAAAGTTAATGTGTGGATGCAGTGCCAGAGATGGGCCCTTGGGGGGGGGGGGGTGAATTTGTGAAGGGAAGGGAAGGTGGGATGGACTGTGGTATTTCGTCCGGAGGGGAGATGTGATTACTGTACGTGGTATGCTAGCCCGCTAGAACGTTTGAGGTAAGATAAGAGAGGAACTACCTTTTTTCTTTTTTCTTTTTTCTTTCTTTTTTTTCTGAGGAAAATGTATAATTAGGAGGGGCTTTTTATGATGTTCCATGTCTGCCTTGTTCTGGGCAAAGATCTTGAGGTTTGATTTCTTGGTTTTTGGTGTTTGGGTGCTTTAAGTCTTCGATAACTTATGAATGCGCTCCCGGGGCAGGTGTGGATTTTTATAAGATGTAGGGGTAGAGTATTAGTTAATGTTGTTATTTCCTTGGGTTGGTGTCATAACGTTGCCAGTGTGAGATTCTTTTTGTTCGGTGGAGAGGATTGGAGTTCTAGAGTCTGGTCTTTAATATTATTTTTTTTCTTAATTGTGGGTTCTGTTGCGGCATGCTTCCCCAGCTTTAGCTATTGGCGTGGCGTAGGTGGAGTCTTGAAAAGATTCCGGAGGGGGGGGGGATTATTCGTACTTGTTCTCAAGACTTGCTTGTCTTCTGGTTATGCCAGTTGATGAGAGAGATGATATCATAGAATCAGAGAACCAACAGATAACCATTGGGGCAGAAACTATTAATTTAAAATAAAGAAGAGGTTGGACGATTCGTATCATGATATTCCCCGAACACGCTAGGAGTCATCCCCAAAATCCACTACTTGCTAACCCAGGGGAAGAATGACTATGTGAAAATTTACTCCAAGAATGTGAGAAGTTTTTCCTGCTCTGTTGATTCAGAATACTGTATCATAGCTTCCGGTACCGTATCATATCCTATAGACCTATCCTCTGATACGTCATTGCAAATAAAACTCCCCTCTGCAAACCCAATTTTCACGAGTGACACGATATGACTACTCACCCCATCGGCCCAACCAACCCAATGAACAAGCCATAAGGTTGACATAGCCCTCCCCCCTTTACCACCAAATCAACTCCAACCCCGATTTTCTTTCGTGCAAATACTCCGTCTGCCCCGCCGCCTATAAATAGAGCTTTTCCTCCTTCTCCTTCACCACACGCAAAAACAGAATTCTCCGCGCTCGTCCACTTTTCCGAATCCTTTGCCGACATTAAATTTCACAAAGAATGACAGTATAAATTTTTCGGAGAGAGAAAACCTCGTGGTTAATGGTCGGTCAACTGTAGGTTTGTGCTCCGTTCCGTTCTTTTGTTATTTCCTCTGGCAAAACCAATGATGATGGCTAACTTGACTTTACTACTTACTGCACTAACTAGGCCATCGGAAATCCGGAGATGCTATAACTGATTTTATTTCCACCATAGCTCGGAAGTCCCTCCTGAGTGTTGGATTCTTAAAACGGTTTGGATCTGGGTTTTGATAGGGGGGGGAATTGCTGACATAAGTTAGTGGGTAGCGGTGCTCACAGGGCTTTTCATCCTTCCCGAAGGCCTTTTTGGAGAAGTTGGAAATATCATATGTAATTCCTTGCTCCCTTCTTGCCATTTGTGTTATTTGCCTGATTTGGAGAATTGTGTTTGTTATGTGGGTGGTTACGGCTGGTTTCATTAATCTCTGAGGGAGGGAGAAGCATGATATCATACCCCGTCACAGAGTTTCAAACTTTATTGCCGGAGTTGGTTGGTAGAGGGGTTTACATATATAGTAGCTTAGCATTCAGTAAGATTGGAAATATAATTATACTTTGAGCAGTTTGCTCTTATGTTCAAATGATCCTGTGACAGACAGCTCCTTTGCACTTGCTATCCATGTACACCACATATCATAAGCACTTCTGCTATAGCTTACAAAACAGTTATTGGCTGGACCTGCAAGATATTGCATTCGCCAAAACTCTCGAATCATACCCTTTCTACTCTTGATTGACCCCCTCCACATTTACCACCACCATCTAAAACACCTCACGAACAACGGACAGGAGAAGGAAAATCCCGAGAAATCAAAAACCATCCAAATAGCCAACCCCCATTTTAGCCAATCACCAGAGCTGTCTAACAAATTAGCAACCGAATTTTTCCCCAGCCAGGTACCCTAATTCAGCAACATGAGTTTATCGTGCCGTTATGGGATGAGATGAGAGGGATGAACAATAGGTGTAAGTAAGTTAAGCCAGCATAAAGACCGAGCATATAATAGATGCCTGCAAGGTTCTAAGTTAAGCCTTAACTCGAAGACATCGGTTTCACCAGGAAGGCGTTTACAAATATTCCAGGCCTGGGCTAAACATCAGGTCATGAAAATCATAACACCACTCACTCACTAACTTACCGCCTGCTTTACGAATACCCCAGAGATAACAAAAGACACACCCGTCATAGTGGAAACGTAGGGGGGGATAAGTTAGATCCGGGAACTTGTGTCCTGTGAGCATAGCTGACCACCCCCCCCCCCCCCCCCAAAAAAAAAAAAAAAAAAAAAAACACTGTACAGTCATGTCTAATAAGTCCTCACACGGTTGCCAAGCAACCACTTTTTACCCCATCAACCGAACAACTCCGCACTACCATGGCTCCACCACATACCAAAAGACTTAGAGAAGACAGAAATAGAGAAATTTATGCCCTATATAAGCACACTGATATGGGGTATGATAAAATTTCTAAGCAGATGAATATCCCCAAGGCAACCATTGCATCAGTGGTCAGAAGGGCCAAAATCCAGGATGGCAACACCCATGATTCCCCCAGATCTGGCAGACCAACAAAGATTACTGATGCCAAAAGGAAAGTGGTTCTTGATATTATTGATGCTGAGCCTCATTTAGCTCTAAGAGATATTACTGAAAAAGCTAATATTGGACTTGGCAAAGATACTATCAATAAGATCTCTGGTGAAGCTGGTTTTAAGCTCAAGATACCCAGAAAAAAACCATTTTGGAGGAAAGGACAGAAGGAGAAGAGGAAGGCATTTGGTAGAATTAGGAAGAACTGGACAAGAGCTTGGAAGTGGGTGGTTTTTGTTGATGAAGCCACTATTGAATATGATCCAAATCCAGTGGGTAGAAAGGTTAGACTTAGACCTGGTGAAGAGCTGGAAGAAAAAAACTTAAAGCCCAGCTTTAAGTCAGGGCGCACCAATATAGGTGTCTATGCTGCAATTATGCATGGAGGAAAGACTGAGTTAATTCTTGTCAGGAGGAGGACTGAGGAGGAAAGAACTGGCAAAAAAGATAGACTTGGCCTCAACTCCCACCAATATGCAACTGAGATTCACCAGCCATACCTTATTCCCTTCATAGAAGGGATAAACAGAGCTCCAGAAACCATCTATATGGCTGCTGATAATGCACCATGGCATGCTGGGTTGGAAAACAAAAAATTGCAAGAGGAATGTGGATATAAAAGATTGCCTTGGCCCCCCAACTCCCCAGATCTCAATCCAATTGAGAATGCCTGGGCACTTCTGAAAAGAGCCCTCAGAAAGCGATTCTCCAAGGTGGAAAGTAGGCCTCACAGTGCTGCTGAATTATTTCAGGCAGCAAAGGAAGAGTGGGATCTGATTCCTCAGGAGACATTGGATGGGTGGATTGAGAGAATGCCTGAAAGACTTCAGGCACTACTGGATGCAGATGGAGGTCATACAAAATGGTAGCATGTTAAATTGTTATTTTTTATTTCTACTATAACCTATTTTTTAATTGAGTTCATATCTTTTTTTTTTTTATGGTTGCCGTTGCCATTCGTTGTGGTGGTGCCGTTGCCGGGGACCGTGTGAAGACTTATTAGACACGACTGTACTGTACTGTACATTCTCACTTCCAACTCCGCATCACCCCTCCCACACAACCCGCGCAAAAGCTAAACGAGTGAGAACCAATGAAAATTCGTGACCCCTACCTAGAGCTTTTCCTGCAAGCCTCCGAAAACCATTTTGACCCGGGCAGCCAGCTGGCAAGGGATACTACCTCCCTGCCTACAGACAGCAGAAGAATGACACAAACATTACTAGCAGCGAAGGTGGTTTGCTGTTCGTTGAGTATTTTGCATGCACAACTAGTATAACTTTGTAAAGGGGGGGATGAACACCTGGTTCAGCCTTTGGTGTGAAGGTTGTTCGTGAGTAGGGGGTTAACAGTTGGAGTATGGGATTGATTGATTGGTAATTGTGGCTCTTTTTTTTTTTTTTGGTTTTGAAGGAGGTGTGGGGTTGTGGAGTGAAATGATAAGTTGCTGGTATGTTAGTGGGGTGTCTGTTAGATGGTGGGCGAGGATTGGGTTTTTGACTTCGCTTGGTGGTTGGTGAGTGAGCGCTAAAGTCTTGGAGTATATAACAAGATATTAAAAAATTGATTTTAGGAGGTGTTAACTTGAGGGGTCGTACGGAGAGGGCGGGAGTAAGGGGGAGGATGTCATATCTTTTTTTAGTGGTTTTTCGGAGGAGTTCTGACGTATATATATGTATGTATGTATGTCAGGTCTTTTGCATAGGGATTCTGGTGGAAGTTGGTAAGTATTTCCCTCTAGTTTTGTGTGGTAACTCGGTGAATGTAGGTGATTTAACCTCGAAGTCGGTGTCAGTCGGCATCTCATCCCGTAGACTTTGCATGTTGCGTAACGAGTGATCTCAAATGACTCGGTACCAGTGCCATGATACTTTCCCCCCCCTGAAAGTTGAGGATAAACCCTGCAAACGCTAGGAAGATCTCTAAACTGATCGGTAAGGCTATCCTACGCTTCCCTTCTTCCGCATCTGGTAGCAGAATGAACGTAGCTGTGAGGGGGGGGGTGAATTTTATCACTCTTCTCTCTCTATGCTACTTTTTTTCGATTATTATGCAGGACGACCCAACCAGGAGACTTATTATTTAGAACAACCTCTGAACTTTAAGATTATGCAGGATAACCCAAATTGTCTCGCACCATGCGTAACTCATAAGTTGAGAGCCGGTGGACTCACACCAGAGCATGATGTACAGTACAGTACTTTATAACCTTTTCGGTCATAAAAATCATTTACATATAAATGGAGCTATCTTCATTTTTGTTGTTTTTGTTTGTTTGTTTTTTGAAAAATTATGAGAATAAGTAACCTGGGGCCATCCTGCATAACAACGGTATCCTGTTTTATTTTTCCTCCGGATAATTATCTTTCAATGGGGATCGTATCAAGGTCTTTTAGAAAATCCAAGTTAGGCAAGACCACAAAATTAGGGGCTACATCGTGATTCTGGCCGGAAGATAGATGTCCTATTGGTCGGTCTACTTATGGTGTTGGGAGAATATGAAGAAAATGAGATTCCCAGCTTGAAGGCTTCGTCTCGGGTTGGGTATCAAGACTATTACTGCTTGAAGTCCTACAAGTCCCTGACATGAATAGACCGAACACAGGGGGGGATCCTGGGGGCGGAATTCAGTATGGGCGCTCGGATGTGCACAGACAATCCGCCGTACAGAATTCCGCTCCTAGGATCCCCCTTGTGTTCGGTCCATTCATGCCAGATACTTGTACCTGCACTGATATAAGTTAAGGGGCAATTGAAGCCCAGTTTGACACGAGTGCCTATCTAGGACACAGCAAATGTTGCAGAGCGCAAATCACGGAGCTTAATCTTGATACCCGATCGATACAAGGATGCGCCTTGTTGGTCCACTGTGCGCTACATTTGGAAAGCTGGTGTGGAGTTCAGATTGGCTTGCTAGCAAAAGAAATGCTAAGGGCCATCATTCCAGCTGAAAATATGCCCCGAAGGTCAGGCACTTTATGGCTGCTGTAATGCAATTCTACCGGCTGTCGTGGTAAGACTCCAATAGACATTATTCGGAACTTCAAAGTATCCGATCAAAGCTCTACCATATGTGAATTAGTTCCTGTAGGGATGAGCGCTCAAAACTAACTATCGTCAGAATCCGACAATCTTCGTATGAGCTAATGCTCCTTAGGCCATTTATGAAAAAGGGGTTGAAATATCATCTCAACCAGTAGCAAAAGTGTAGTGTGCTCAGCTGTTTATCTATTTTCCACTTCCTCATTTAACACCTACGGCATTCCTCGCCGGTATAAAGGTGAAAGTTAGAGGTTCCTTTAGACCTCGGTGTTAGCCGGTTGTTTAACCTTTATACCGTGAGGGGGATGGTAACCTTGTGTGCGTGCCATGAGGAACTTAGCAATAGAGGAGATAAATCCGCGAGAAGCCACGAGGGTGCGAAATACAAGCTAAGCTGACATCTATCTCTTTTTAAAGGTACCGACTTGGAGTCAGCTATCCATGCGTAGTCCGTTGAATGTTTAAGCTTCATGACACTTGGCTTGCTGGAGCATTCTGTCTTATTCCTCCCCAAAGAAATGATGGAATCCCCGATTTAGACATTATAGCCGTCAAGATATAACATTCCATATCAATATTCAACAACTCCATCGGAAAGAGCGAGAATTGGGTTATCTCCTTACTTTCATTGGACCTTAAGTTGACTACGAGACAGATATGCCTAACGGGGCCACCCGCCCCCGCCGAGATCCAAGTGCGCCAGAACGGGTTAGGAACCGGGGAGAGTTTATTCGGCTGAATTTTCCCACTCGGAAGGGCTAATTCAGAGAATCCACCTCTTCCTCCCGAATGCTAAAAATAACACGATACGATACTTGAGCACTACACTCCTACAGTAATTTGCCCCCAACCACCACATCGACGAATCACAGCCCCTCACTCGCCACGGAAAGATTAAAGCCCCTCAAAAAATTACAAAACCCAAACCCAAACCCTCCCCTAACACAAGTTTGGTCTCAGTTCACTTCATTTCAGTTGACGAATCTTACACTTCCCCCCCACCGGCGAAATCCGGAAAACACTGATACAACCCCATCCTTACTGTCTCACTTTTTTTTACGCGCCAGGCAAAACCGATCCGGACCAGACCAGACAAACCGTATCATACGAGAGACTTACCCAGCACAACATCAACAAGAAAAATCTTCCGTAATCTTGCGGTCGGACAACACGCGAACGAGCGAATATGTTTCAACAAACGTTTCGTCCACCGCCCTCGGCACGTGGACATTTGTGACCCCAGGATCAAAATCAGGTTACTGGAAACGGTAGTTATTGCTTATCCGTCGGCGCTTCTCCACTCCCACCTTCCGTCCCTGCTCGTTAGTCCCGGCAGACGCCGTTTCTAGACGCGTGACAAGACGGTTGCTACGTTACACGAGTGATTTACCATGATTTGCGTGACGGGGGGAGAAATGGGGAGATAATATTGGGACCATGTTATTTATTTATTTTTGTCGCCCCTGGACTCATGATGGCGGCCGAAATTTCCCCCAACTACGTAACGGTTATTAGTTGGAATTTGTTAATACGTATTTTCCTTTTCCTTTCTCTTATCTTTTTTTTTTTTTTTTTTTTTTCTTCTTCTTCTTTCCCACGGAGGGGATATGATGATACAATGCCAGTGGTTCATTTTGAATAGGTTACTACGGTAATGATGGCAATGCACCGGGTTTTTTTTTGACGGACAGGTGAGCAATTCCGATTCCACGGAAATGGCGGAGGTTTTTTTATTGGTATGATATACTCATGATACCAAGAATTCGAGCCGGTACAGGCTTTGGATAAGCTTAGCTGAATGGATGGATAGGTTGAGATACGGTGCCGTAGAATAGGGTACTCAGTGGGGGGGAGGGGGGGTGGGGTTAAGTTAGACTCGGGAAATCTTTTTTGGTATTTATTGCTACGATATCGAATATATGTTAAATCTTGATCAACCGCGGGAGGCGCATGGGCAGGGAGTGGTAAAAGCAAATTCAGTACCGTATTGACCGGTAATGTATTGAACGGGTGCCGCACATAGCGCAGCGGGCTTGTGATGGCTTGGTGGTTAGATTGAGATTACCGAACGGGCGGGCTAGCAGCCGGGAGAAGTGATTGAACGTTAGTCATGCGAGACATTGTATCATACTGTAATGGGGGTTTCGGTTGATTTTGAAATAGTTATCTAGCTGTTAAGATGCTAAGATAGTGTATCATAGTATCAGGCTACCATATATTGAACCCTATATTGAACCGTGGTCGGCTTGGTACTGGTAAATTTTTTTGATGAGGTCTATCGTTGTGTGCATAATATTACCGTAGTGTAAAGGGGAACATGGCTCGTTTGGTTTAAAAGCTCACACATCTTCATTCAGAACCTGGTCATAGCCGCCTCCCGATTCGTCCTGTGCCATAATCCGCTCAGAAAATTTTGCCAAAGGTATGTACTACCACGGGCATATCGTACCTTACTACATTAGAATTACTATGATATTCAAGTAGATAACCACCATCACGGCCGAGGAATACTCTTATCAGAACAACTCTTGCACAAAAAGCACCAGTCATCCACAGATTAATAACCACTCCGAATCTGACCTGTCCTACTACTCCTACTAATAAGACCGAAGACAACCACCACTATGATTACTACCACCATGTGTGCAGAACAGGATCTACCACACAGCAGTCAGACCAAACAAACCTGCCGTGCACCTTTTTTTACTGAAAAAACGCGAGGAAGGCCGCGGCTGGCACAAATTTTACCAAACGATCGAGTGTGTCTTGGCTGCAGCTGTCAAAAAGAAAACCCATGTTTTGGTTGGGTGAAGTGATTACCCCTTCAGGCGGCTTGCAGAATATAATACAGGTACGGCACTACTTGCGAATTTTTGAAACGTTTGAGAAGGAGAAGGAAAAGAAAAAAAGAAAAAAAAAAACAAATGAGAAAAGAAAATAAACGTGGATCTGTCCGGACGTTAAAGTATTTTTGGTTCGTTCGTTCTCCAGCGTTCAAGTTGGTGAGGGGTAGTATGTGGGTGAGGTGAAGGGGGTTTTGGTTTGGGAATGCTACATTAGTTTTGAAATGTTGCCCTACTCTGTGAGAGAGGGGATTGGGAGTGATCGAGAGGTGGAGAGTACTTGTACGAGAGAGTGGATGCTTTAACTTGTACTTGTGAGTACGGTCTTATTACATAGGAACATGCTCATTTGAGCGATCTAATAACCTATCTCCACTTTTTTAACTTACGATTATTGTGGAGTGAATCGTACAAGTATCATAAGTCCCAGAGTTGGAGCCGACACAGGTATTATCGGCCATCGGTATAACTATGACATTATGCATGAATAACAGACCTTCAATAAAACCAAGTCTACTATCATAGGTCAAGCCAGCCAACACCATAAAAGTCAGACACCGCCTTTACATAATGATCGACAACCTCATCCTGTCGCCAAAACCTCTCAGCATCACTCGAGCACAGTTGAATACGCACACACACTCACTCAACACCTTGCCCCAACAAACACCCAACTATACCGGTACTTGTTCATAAATCCCGGTAAATTTTACCGGGCTAATCAATAGGGAATAATAAAAATGCCTGATTTTTCACCCATGAGAAATACCGTACTCACACGGCCGAGTTGAAGCCGGACACCTAAGGTGGTATCATAGCTCCCATACAAAGTGTCCGGCTTCAATTTGGCCGCGTGAGTAGAAGACGAAACAAAACGCAAAACGAAGAGCCGGAGGAAGATTCTATTCGGATTAGTAAGCAAGGATGCTGTTGAACTGCCATGGTAAGAATAGTAAGCACCAACCTAGCCCTGGCCTTGCAACTGAGGCGGACGGGAGTTTGGGTTAACTTATATGAGCCCAACTATCTGTTCCACGGGAGCACGGGAAATGCTGACAGCGGGTGCGCGTTGTTCAGCAACGCGGAAAGAAATTCAAAATTTTGATTGTTGCGATAATAATAGTATTATTCTAGGAACTCGTCTTGACTTATTTTTCTTGGTGGCAAAATTTATTCCGACAATAGCCAGTAAAGTGGGGCAGTAATGAAAGAGGCGAAATAAGAGTAACATAGACGAAAGCACGTGACAAAATTGCTTGAATTCAATTGCATAAGAAAGTTTCTTCAACCTGTGATATCTCGCCTCCCCAAACTCTCGCTTCATAACGGGGAAAGAAAGAAAGGACGCAGAGAGAGATAGGGCAAAGTAGAGTACGTGCACCATTTAGATTCATATGCAAGAGAGTCCATTCGCTGGGAACGTTAGTCTAATTGTACCTGTTTTTCGTTTTTAAAATTACTGTAGCTCCCCCCGAAACGGTATTATATGCAATTCGGGCCCCACGCGAAATGATCTCAGTTGTGCATGGATTTATTTGAATCGAATCGGATGACTCGAGTGATATACTATGTCGACTGTGGCTCATTCCCCTCCCTCCGACAGGCTCGAATGCGGGTAATGAGGCGACTCAGTTGGACACTGGGCTACCCTGGGCATCTTTGCTTGAGACGATACATGTCGCCTATCGTCCTATGGTACAATTGCCGTACCCGCCACCCGGGGCGTTACTCCGGTACTAGTACTATATAAGCACATCCACAGACAGGTGCCCTACAGGGACAAGTACAGTACCGTAAATACGGTACTCGTACTTGTAGCTGACCAGGACTCAAAGCTGCTGGTTTTCCTTCCTGCTTGCTAAGTTAAGATGTAACGTCTCGAGAGGAATTTTTTCACGTTCCGGGCAACTCTCCGTAGCAAACCCCATTACTTTCTAAAAACTCATGTGGGCAAAACCCAATGCAGCTTTCTTTTCTTTTGTTCCCTGTCCCAAACTTCCGGAGTCTCCGGTGCTCTGACCAAATGAGTGGGAGTTCGCTCTTTTTCCCCACGAAAAAGTGGGCAGGAAAAAGATCGACAGTATGGTTACCGGTGTTTGGCCAATTTCCGGTCGTTCGTCCAATGAGTTAGAGGGAATTGAGTTCGACCGGGGCCGGGGGTGTTCTCGAACAGATGTGAGGAGAAAGGAAGAAGGAAGGAAAGGATGAAGAAGTGCTAGCGACAGTTATTATTCTTGTTTTATGCCGGGGTCCCACGATCCCGGAATTCCCAAACGCTGGAATGACAAGACAATACCGGTACCCTGCAATGGAACGGAGTAATTCGTTTCTGGAAGAGAAGTGTTGAATATGGGCCTTAGCGGTGGATTATATACGCCATATTATGATAGACAATCTGCGCGGTTTATTTCCCTTCACCGTCAACACTTTTGAAATGTCAGCATGAAGACAAAGAGAATGTTTAGAAAAAGGCACGAGGAGAAACAACTTCCAAGTTACCGTTGTAAGTTACTGTTAACATTCTCAGAACCACCCCCAACTGAACTGCCGAAATCTGTTTATTTTCTACCGTATTCTGTTGACTGCATTTATTTTATCCATAACTGAGAAGTGAGGAGAGCCTCAGAACAAGGATTTGAGACGTCCTCGAACAGACCGCTATTTCCAGTTACCGAAAGTTCGGTTTTTTCCCTTCCCTTTCCTTTCAGCGGTTAATTTCTTTTCTTTTCCTTTTTTACCTTGTAGGGAAGTTGTGGCTTTTCGGGTCAGTCCAAGTACGGTTTCGGGAATGCAATGCTCGATGGACCCGCTGCACCGGAGGCGGCGTCGATATGATATGATATGTGTGATAACTCAGAAAAATTTGGATAGCATTGTTTTTTAAACCTACACTGTCCTACAAGCACCGAGGGATACAAACGCCTTTTTTCTTCCTCACTTTCTTGCCTTCTTCCCTGATCCTTGGTTCGAAAGAGATTTGATCACCCGTCAAAGATAATGTGCATCATATTTGGTTGTATGTGGGGGGGTGATGTCAAGGAATTCCCTCCCGGTCGCAGAAAGGAAACATTTCTTCTTTCTTCTTTTCTCTCTAGTCTTCCCCTTGAGTATACAAAAGCGTAAGAGACCTAAGATCCACAAAAACAGAAAAACCCCCCCCACGCCTTCGTGAAACATCAAATAAATCCTCGAGCACAAAACGAACGGAATTGATACTTATTAAGCCAACTCCCAATTACTCAAGTGCCTTTATGAAAGGGGGTGCTTGGTAGTGGTTGCCCTGGTGGTATTCGAGTACCGTAGCAACAATTACCACATTTGCAATTTATCTTTGATGTTTCGTTTCGTAGTTATTCCCTGCTCATTCATTCGCACTGCCTTGGTCAGTTTTTTTTTCTCGCCCTGTGTGTGTTTCTAGATAGGGAAGGCGCGCCAGAAGGAATGGAAGAGGAGCCAAAATAGGGAGATAACTCTGTCGCACTGACAATTTTTTGACTTTTCTTGCTCCTGTGATAACGATGATGATGGTGATGATAATGATGATGTTGTGATGATGATATCAGACAATCCAGGGCATATACCGGTACTCCACACCTCGCAACCAACAAGTATCTAAAGAGTATATAGACTAATTATCACGATGATCTCCTCCACCGCTTTCGTAAACGGATCATCCGTAGAACAAAGGCAAGGGGTAGCTACTGCTGTGTTGTAGTATGTGTGTGTGCATAGTACCGTGCCAAAAAAAAAATATGGGTGACGACCAACAAAAAAACAAAAACAAAAACAAGATGGAACCAGAAACGTCAAAGCGCAAGAGGAAGACCCCAAGGAAGAAAGCAAAAAAATAAAATAAGAAAACCGAACCAACAGGTTGGGTAACTTGGGTTTGGTATTGTCATTTATGGCGCTAGTCTTTGTTAAGGCCTTTCGCCTCTTTTTTCCCGGTAGCTTGGTTAGCTAAGGATGGGAAAAAATTAAACAGAATAACTACGAGCGCCGTATGTCACAGGTAGAGAAAGCTGCACGACTTGATTCAAGTTGGGCTTTTCTTATTTTATTTTTGAACACCCCACCTCTATCCTCTCTATCCTCTTCGGGACTACTGTTACAAAGGGAATGGAGTGAAATGAAATGACAGATTTCCGGGCCAGAGAGAGTGAGTGAGAGAGCGAGAGATGGCTACAGCCAGCAAGGATTTGGGGCTTTGCAGGGTTTATGGGAGGAGATAGATATGGAAAGCCTGAGGAAGAAGTGAGAGAAACAACAAAGAGGCCAGGGTTGTGGTTGTTCCTCAAGTGTTTCTGGAACCACTTAAACAATCGAACACCCTTAGATTTGGACAGGGAAGTGCTGCTTAGTTTACAAGGGACATGATTGCTGGATTGGGAGACAGAAGGTTTTTCATTTCTTACTCCATATTTTTCCTCAGTATCCTGTGCCTCTCTACTTTTCAATTATTTTTTAATGGGGGAACAACTGGCTTGTATGTACCGAAACTGTATCTATGCTCTCTATGAGCATCGTAGATCGATGGATCGATACGGTTACATGGAGTCACTTGATGTATTGTAGTGGGGAAAAGGATCTAGAAACGAAAGCGGCTATGAGCGTCTACTCTACGAATGAATGAATGACTGGATGAATGAAGGGGAAAGAG
The DNA here is from genome assembly GCA_003788595.2 of Choiromyces venosus 120613-1. Lineage (NCBI taxonomy): Eukaryota > Fungi > Ascomycota > Pezizomycetes > Pezizales > Tuberaceae > Choiromyces > Choiromyces venosus. The sequence goes on along the minus strand of ML120484.1, from coordinate 40,501 downwards.
TCTACCGTATCATATAGTCACTGCTGCTCCGTTCCGTCCATTTCATTCCAACCATAAGGGTAGATCGATTCTTTGTAACTTTGCTCTCCTTTTATTGGGTTTCTTTCACGTATGTATCGCTCTTGAAAAAGGACTGTTTGCTTGCTAATGTTACCGTCTGACGTATCATATCAGCTGGGCAATCGGATTCCAAGAAAGCTAGAGAGCAGAGAGAGGAGGATGCACTGTAATTTTGGTACGTAGAAGCAATCATAGAGCCGCAAATCTGCAAATTCGGCGATGGGGGCTTGGTAAAGGGATCAAGCAAGCAAAAGTGTCAGCATTGAAGGGAGGGGTGTGGTTCTCGGACCCTCCCTTGAACCACCCCTTCCTACCGTACGGCTCTTGGTATGGGTGGATTAGGGCTATGGTACTCAAAGAAGTTGAGCCTACGCAGCTGGTACGCATGCCTAGAAAGGTATAATAAGTAGCCCACCCTCCGGATGTTGAGATTTTTCGATTCAACAACATTCATTACTTCCTTCCTCACTACAATAGCATTCGAGTTCCCTCCATCATATATAAAGCCTCTCTCTCCTACCCTCTGCTACCGTAATCGAATACCAATCCTAATCTTTACTTTAAGTCTTATCTTGCATTGCTTCCAAAAAGCCGCATCCAACCTATATAACTTCCCTTACACTCCTTCCTTCTCAAACAAGATACAATGGCAATCCCCGGATACTGTCACCACAGCTTCAAGATCATCAAGAGCGAAAACACCCTTCTACTCTGGAATTGCGGAATGTGCGCATCAGGCCCTCACTGGTTTATCTTTGAGTGCAAGTTCTGCAAGCTCAAGACCTGCCGTCCATGCACCTATAACGCATGAAAACGAACAGGGTCCGGGGGGACGCACGGCGAGGTTGAGAGTGACGAGGACGAGGGCGAGTATACTACACATGGGGGAAAGTGAAGTGGAGGAGAGTGCAAGGAGATTGGGCGAGATGAGATTATGGGCGGTCTGGGGTTGCAGGTGGAGAGTTGATGAGGCATCAATCAACTGTAATGATGGTGGAGGTAGTTGTGGGATGTCAGCGGAGGAGCGAATATCTACCTAACTATCGGAACAACGACGGCGTACGAGAACAGAAACAAACGCTACAACTACATTAATACCTCTTACACATTTTATCCATGAGACGGCTTTCGGCACTATTTTTCTGCTCTTTTTTTGTATAATTATCTGGGGCGTTCACATTCATTTTTTCTCATTCGTTTTCTTACCACTCCTTTCTCATTTCTTTTCCACTTCTGAGGGAGGGGCGACAGGTTATTATAGATTTGGTCATGTCTAACGGCGCTGGGAGGATTAATCCTATTTTATCTTTTTGCTTGCACATTTTGCTTTGTCTGTGGGAGGTATCTTATTAGAGGCTTTATTTTTGTTTTAGCAGAAAACCTTGGTTACGTTTTAATGGCGGTTTGGAGGGTATCTAAAGGCTCTGGAGGAAAGAAAAAAAAAATATTATTACTCACCTCAATTGATATCGCTATTGAACCTTTTGAAAATAAAGTAATACTGTGATCGGGTTAGAAAGAATGGGCACCTGGCTAGCCTGCTTTGCTAGCACTTCCGCTTTTGGGGTATTGGTACAATCACCATCTATTGGTACTATTAAAGCACCATACCAAGTCCCAATGTGAAATTCCGTAGCGTATTACAAGTCGCTCTACTCTCCTACATACGGTAATACTTGAGCGCATCACGCCGAGTGAGACCGTATCTAACGTTCTGATAGAGGGGGCTTGAAAATGAAGCAATTGGATACGATACTTAGTCTAACGCATAGGCCATGCCGCTACTTTATGCACAAAGGTTGAAATATCCTAGTCTTTGTCACTTTCTTATTTTTCACATTTCCTTCTTTTCATTCTTTCTTTCGTTCCTTCTTCCTTCCTATGATGCTTGATTTCTTGGTCCCTGTCGTGCCCCCAGTTGAACATGCAGGCCCCATCTGCAACGTCATCTTCGCATCCGAGTATTCGGTACTCGAATTGAGAGATCATCTGCAGCCTGTGGGACCTTCCGCCCTTTCGCTCTCATTCTCCACACTGCACTTTCTTTTGCTTGGTTAGGCTCCGTTAGCACAGATACTTTTCTAACCGGATGGTCACAGCAAAAGGGAATTGACTCCCCAGTATTGTACCTACCTACCTGTGCTTCATGGTACTAATTGTGCGCATGCAATTAAATCTTGTGCTTCGACACTGTCATGAATATAGTACTCTACTTGAGCAGGGCGCGCGCACGGGAATAGCCTACCCGGAGGAGTAGGTTTATCTTCCCTCCCCGCCCGCCCTGCTACTCGAGTGCCATAAAATACTGCAGGTCTCCTCCTCGGCCGCCTGGTCTCGAACACCATTGGCAAACAAAAGGTTAACTTATGGAATAACTTACCAAGGAAGAGCGAAAAAAAACACTCACTCCGTTCCACCAGCACCAACACCATTACAATGTGCTATCTTTCTCGGAATTACAATCGTTTACTAAACCGGGGCCTGTTCGTGAGACATTATTATTATTTATCACCAAGGCTTTGGGGGATTTTTCACCTCCCCAACAGTAATTCACAACATACCTTTCCACTTACCCAGTTCTTCACTCACTCGCTCCCTTTAAAAAGAATTAGAAAAAAAATAACGAATCCGTCGTCCGACATGATGGTGCCATACTCGTTTCTAAATGAATATGCCCCTCGAAGGATTTGGATTTCTTTTCTGACCAGCAAAAGCAGTAACCCTAGCTTCTCTCTGACAACTCAGCGACGACCGCATCTTCGTGCAACCACTTTGACAACACATAAGCAAACCTCTGACGGGCTACATGACAATTTTTTCATGCCCCATCATTATTCAATTCAATCCCCCACCCTTTGCCAAGTACGATGAAGAAGAGGAAGGGGAAGAGAAAGAAAATAAAATGGAAAAATTGCAAAAGCGAAAGCAGCGACAGATATCTCTAGTCTCTTTTTTATCTCCGTTCAGGAGTTTTCCCTCCTCTCCCAATATTTCCTCCCTTTCTGAAGCCGTTTCAGATCGGCGGCATATATCACTTTTTCGTCTCTTTGTATGTATGTATGCAAAATAAATGTTGACACGTCTTTCTTTTTCGTCTCCAGAATATTTCACCAGCCTCCCTGCTCTCCTCCTCCCTCCCCCCGATACTCCTTTTTTATAATAAATCTGATTTTTGGAGAGAGGAGTAATTCCGATTCCCGAACCCTTGGTTAGGTTAGAAGATCTGTACTCATCACCTGCGAGTGTGTATGACACGTCTTTAGCATTTGTGCTGCATTCTTCCAGATTTGGGAGCCTCGAACACCTGTTCATCCCGGGTATTGCATCGAGTGCATCGATTCGCACGTGGATGATTGGTCCCCTTCCTTCCTGTGGGATAAGTGCCTTTTCCGATCTTTTTTGTGTCACTCTTTGCGAAAAAAGTAGTTGTAACGGTGAAAAAGGATACCCATTGCTTCCCTGCCGCTGCTATTCGTCGGATATAGATTATCGATGGGGTCAGTACAACCTTCACGCTAAGTCGAATAAATGCCCTCTCCAATCGTGCGAAACAACTCCATACTGCATATGGCATCCTGCAGACTATACCGAAATTCTGGGGACCCCACTTTGTCTGAATATCTTGTTTTGAGACATCCTTAGATGTTGTGTCTGTAGCTTTTCACTGAATAGGCTTTCCGGGACACTACTTCAACACTGACTGGTTCGACTATAAAAAACACCTGACCCTTAATGATCAATTTGATGGTTCTTTCTGGTTGAAAATTAGTTAATGGGAAGTGAATGGAAAGGAAAAAAAGAAAAAAGGGAAAAAAAGGAATCGCACCTATCTAACCGTTTACCCATTCATGAGCTGATAGATGCCTTTACATTCCAATCGTGAAGTTAGCCCATTCAAGTTCCGAAGGCTACTAGTTGAAGACCTACCAACCCGCTCTTGACACGAGAACCGCGTATATATAGCGAAGTGGCGGTCCACAGCATCGCTCTCCCAGCCTCCCGGCGGCCATTGCGATTAATATCTTAGCCCGAGATAACCTTCGACATGTGCATATGAGGGAGTAAAAGAAAAGAAAAGGAAGACAATGCACCCCGCAAATGTTTTGTATTGGTATCAAGCTGATGAAGATCCGTGCACTTTGAAATTCAGCTACTACTAGCTAGCTTCGAGTAATGGAATCCATCCATCAATGAGTGCACCGTGCCTTCTCTCTCCCCCCACGTCCTCTTATGATACACCGATCCTCGATGCACATCGTGACTCGAGTACGCTCGAATGTTCCCCGCCTTCGCCGGATTGGCAACCCCGGTGAAATGTGCAAGGATATCGAGTCCGGATCACGGAGGAAGTGGAAAATATACCTGCTCGGCGGCGTAATGATAGCATAGTAAAATGCTACATCTAACCAATTAATGTGTCAAGATATGATCCCGGAGTCTCTTGAGCCTAGCACGACATCATCGTCCTGCCGCCTTGATCCTGACCTGCAACTCTGGCAAGGCTTTGTGTCGAATCATGCAGCATCACTCGGCAGATCTTTTGCTCAGGGGTTGGTAGTGTAACCTCAATGTTCCAGACCGCAATAGTACTTGCTCAAGTGAAGTTCAAGCGGATAGATACATCACTTCGCCACGATAAACGGGTAGGTTCAAATTACCGCAGCTGGTATTAAGATCCTTAAGACCAGACGGGGCTTGAGTGAATGAGCGCCTCAAGTAACAAGGAAAGCAGGAAGCAGGGAAGGAAGGCTTGGTGCAGCGGGACCTAACATACATCAGCAGGCTGACCCAATCTTCGCGAGGCATTGGGTAAACCTTTCAGAAATCTGGTCAGAATTTCCCGCATACGGATAGTAGTCTGCGCTCACAAGAACCTAGCGAGTCATCGCCGTTACCAGGGCATAGAACTGTCTCTGGGTTCCAGCCTTGCCACCCCCCTTTTTGTTTCATGAACTCTGATTGGATCGGCCGATCCGCCTCAGGGACCGAGTACCCTTCTGGATGCAATCACTGAGCTGTGCGAGGAAAAAAGGTGACCTGAGAACCTGGTTTTTACGTGACGGCGAGTCGATGTGAGGTAAATTTCTCGGGCTTTGTGGGACGCTAGGCACCTCCCGCGATTAGCTGCCTTGCTTAGTCTCCGGAGGCTCACCTAGTGGCTCACCTGTACTAGATCCCAACACAGCACATAGTAACAATAATCCAACCGCAGATGGAACTTGCCCGGTACACAACCCTGGTCCATTATGCATGCGGTGGGGGGGGTAAGTATGAAGTGGTCATCGCCTATCACTCGTGATTTGAGTGCCGGTGGTGCCCAACATTCTGTTGGTCGGTTATCTTGAGTCCCCAATGGCGGCGAAGGTTGCATATGTATGTTTTTTGAGGTTGTGGAGACTCTCCGTTATCTTGGATATTGTGATAGGCAGTCATATGGGCTTTTTTTTGTCGGCGATTTATGAGATCAGAGTTTGGTTTGGCTGGTCTGATCATACATTTGACTAGTGGCTAGCGGCAAGCTATTTAATCTTCCAATGTGTTTGGTGGGTTCTGACATCTGATCGGCAAACTATTCCGGGTCAAGTGCTCAGACCCCGGCACGAAGCTTAGTATCTCTCAAACCTGGAAATGGTTCATCTAATAGTTTTATGGCATGGTGAGGATTTATTAATGGCCTAATCAGCGTTGAATGAAGCAGATACCTCGATATTGAAGGGTATATTGCCATTCTGAAGGGATATCTCGGGGTGACAAGACACCGAGCATGGTCTAGGTGAAGATAGGTCCTTGTTGAGATGTCTCTGGCATCCATCTGAAAGGGCTGTAAATGGAACTGAAGCCGAGAGTTCTTTTCTTAGGATAGGAGAATGTTGTTCGATTGTCGAGAGCGATACCGGCGCGTGGAGGGGCTGTTGTCAGATCAGAGAGGCTGGACCAATCGTTCACAGCTGTGAAGCTTCACATAAATTTGGGTTCCCTCCACGTACATTGCATATCCGTAGGGTACCGGTATAAACGCTCTGGTGCTATGTCATCTCATGTGGGCGATTATTTCCATCGTTATCATTGTATTGTATGCAGTCTCAGTTGTTGCCGCCCGGAAGCTTCCATGAAATACAACTCGAAAGATTCTTAGCTGTCACATTAAAGTGCGGGGTGAACCAAGTAACGCTATTGTATGGCCTACGGATAGCATTGGCTCCTTTGGTAATCCTCGATAAGCCAAGGGGGGTCTCATGAGATCTCACTCGATTTTTTCTTTTCTTTCTTCGCCCTCCTGTTACTGATGCATAGCCAAGGGGCTCTGACACAAATGCCATTTGACGTGCTTGGCATGCTGGCAGGGATGGAATATCCATACTCTCGAAGTGTTTTTTTTTTAAGAAAAAGGGTACTATTAACATCAGATTTTGGTCTTTTTTTCTTGCATCATGATGGTATGTAATAGAAGTTCTTTCTAAAAACGCTGCGGCATTACAAGTAGATCCCTATTACCGCCGCGATCCGTGGAGATGTTGGAGTTTGGAAAAAATATTCTCAATCGGCCCACAATTGGGGGCTGACATATTTTTCTTGGTGGAATTGGCATGCATACCGTCACCTTTATAGGTCTGCATTAATCGGGATCCTCTTTTTCTTCGCATGCAGCGCTTCCGATCACGGTGTTGTTTGATTGGTAGACAACGGTCCTCCGGGCGGGATGGCATTGGCTGATTGGATTCTTATCCCGCTTAAGAAAAGGTTGGTGGTCTTATGAGTCTGCAATATTTTCGTAAATATTAATGATGCGGTCGGTCGAAGATGGAAGGATTTCGGAGTTTCGTCCATGAGCTCCTTGAACCTTTTTTATGATTTAGCATCCTGCGCAAAGTGAAAAAATTAGTGCGTGAATGAAATTTTTGATAAGCTATAAGTTTGGGATTCTGGAGTCCTAAATTTGACATTTAGATCCGTAGTATTGTGTACTTTGGAGTTCATGTTGATACAGGTATACTGTGCTGCCGCAGGGCCCCAACTACTTACTTACGATACTATAGCTTTTGTGCCTAATCGGATTGCATTTAAGTTGGAGTTGAACTGTTTGATCAAGGAAACCTGGCGAGTGAAGTCTTAGTGGTGGGGGTTTATTGAGGTTATATTTGTTATTCTATGGGAGTATTAGATGAACTAAGGCTGATACAAGCCTGTTTTATTCAGGTTTTCGTGAATCATGTAAATTTTGGTATCATAGCGGTACTGTCGGTACCAGCACGAAATCATCAGTGTAGAGATACCGTCACGGTCCTTGGGAAATGGGTACTTTTGTAGCACTTACCTCCACCATACATAACGCACTGTTCATTCCCTGGTCCGGGTGATCAGAATCTTATGTTGACCTCTTGTAATTACTCTTGAATCAAAAGAGTGGAGGGGATTGGCACTATTTCCTACGGGGGAGATTATTGAGAGGTGTTGGGCTACTGTAGTTAGCTTCTGGGGAAAAAATGTTGGCTTTATTGTAATACGTGTATAAGAAATTTCTAATGTGACATGAATCATACGATGAACACTGTAACTTTAGCATTGCTATATGTTTGTTCTCGTGCATTATGATTAGGTAAAATGTCAGTTTCCAGGAGGGCTCGCAATTCGGGAAACAGAATAAAAAGAGTTTTTATGATACTTTTGTCGAGCATAGTATTCAATACATTGTATTTTAAATTTTCTTGTTATATCTCACCATACGGCACTGAGTAGCAAAGACGGAAAGAAGTTCCAATATCATAAGTCAAAGAACAGTACTTCCTTTTTATTAGGTTAGGCACATTCTGTGGTGAGCTTACATCCTTGACTAGAATTCCGTGCTGCGCCATCCAATCACAGGTGAGTATACTTTTTCTTTAAAAGTCTACCTGCAGAACATTGTGAACGAATCGATTTATTAGATGCCTTTGATAGATATTCTGATTGATCGATGATGTTGGGCAAACTGCAGCCTTCCGTGTCAAGACCAGGAAAGTTGACAGGGTAGTCAGCTGACGTATCTTGGCATCCACAAAGAAACCGAAAATCCCCCTCACTGCCCACTCCATCCCTCTGCAAAAACACCGCTTCCTCTTTTCTTCTCCACATCCTCCTCTCATCACTTACATCGTTTCAGAACCATATCCTACTGCTGACTCTGGACATTTCTGCTTCCTCAATTCGTCTGGGTGGTTAACAAATACAGGTTCTCAGTCAATCAAATTACTTCATCGCTCCCTCGTCATGCGTCGGGTCAAAATTTTCTCTGGCACGAGCCATCCCGGTCTAACAGAAGCTATTTGTGAGCGTCTCGGCACAACACCGGGAAAGTGTGATCTCAAGAAATTCTCCAATGGTGAGACAAGCGTCGATATCGGTTGCTCAATTCGGGACCAGGACGTCTTTATTGTTCAGAGCGGGAGTGCAAAGTGAATTTTCCCTCATTTTTTTTTCCAGTCGTTAATTCTCTATCAGGATACTGATTGCCGAGAGGAACTTTTTAAAAATAGGGCCAATGATAGCATTATGGAACTGTTGATTCTGATATCCGCTTGCAGGGGCGGGTCAGCCAATAAAATAACCGGTATAATTACTCTTCGACTCAACCTGTCAATCTAGCTGACTTTATTTATAGCTGTGATGCCTTATTTTCCCTACTCTAAACAGTCCAAGAAGAAATCCCATCGGGGAGCTATCACCGCTAGAAGTTTGTCTCCCTTTTTGTTTTTCATTTGTATCGGGCAGTGGATGGGAATCTTACGAATATCGATCAACAGTGCTCGCGAATCTTCTTACAGTTGCCGGTGTCGATCATGTCATCACTGTGGACCTTCACGCTTCTCAAATGCAGGGTTTTTTCACTAAGCCTGTGGATAACCTATATGCGGAGCCGCTTCTTGCGAGGTGGATTAGACACAACGTTCCTAATTGGCGTGATTCAGTCGTTGTATCGAAGAATCCGGGTGGAACCAAGAGAGTGACCCAGTTGGCAGATGTCTTGAAGCTAAATTTTGCCTTGATCACAACGGATCGAAGGCGTAGAGAGGGTTGGGCAAGCTCTCGTTTTCAGAGCCACAGACATTCCCCAGCTGAAAGCGTCCACGGCGATTCTGAAGAGAAAGATAAGCAACACTTTACTGCGGCAGAAGTTGATGGGGCTGTTGCAATATCCAATATGCGGATTCGTGATGATCCTGAACCTGAGGCCGTTGATTTTGGTGCTACTCCACGTGCAGTTGCTCCTATATCTGGCCTAGGTATCAGTGCTGCGCCCACTTCACCTCCGCTTCGTCCCTCCAGTTCCAACCACTCAAATTCTCTGCCCCCTCATCCACAGGACGACTTTGATGATGATTATACTGATGATCATGCTCAATCTGTTACTTATGGACGTCTCATCCAGGGTCATATTGTTGATGACAATTATCCATCTCCTTCGCCTTCTATCATTGCATCTACTACCCATGGTGATACTGATCACATGATGTCCTCAATTCACTCTCTTGCTTCACTGCACGGAGATGGAGCTCTTGGTGGTTCTATCGATGCCAATGACACAGACGAAGAGGAAGATGCCGACCAAATTCCGGGAAGCGAGAAGATGATAACTCTTGTTGGTGAGGTCCGCAGAAAAACGGTTCTCATTGTCGATGATATGATTGATCGTGCTGGGTCCTGGATCTCTGCGGCAGAACATGTTAAATTGAGGGGGGGTGCTAAGAAGGTTATTTGTATTGCGACGCACGGTGTGTTTGGTGGGAATTGCCTCAAGGAAATGGAGGATTGCAGTTGTATCGATCAGATAGTCGTCACCAACAGTTTCCCTATTCCGGAGGACAAGAGGAGAGGGGTTAAAAAGCTTGTCACCATTGATTTGAGTCAACTTCTTAGTGAGGCGATTCGCAGAAATCACCATGGTAAGTTTATTATCCATTAATTGGTAGAACGAGACGAGTTAACTGACATGTCGCTTATAGGTGAGAGTATCTCTGCCCTTTTCCAACACTATTCAGATTAATATTATTTTTTTACTTGAAGGTTTGCTTTCTTTTCCTGGTGTATTCGAAGACGTGGGTTTTAGGTGGGAGTTATCATGGCGTGACTTCTTTCCATTTCGTTGAATCTTCATTTGCTACCTTTTGCAATCTGGAGCTCTTAAAGTACAAGTGCTTGAGAGACAGTTTTTCATTCTTGATTCTTATTTTTAAGCGTGGTGTTTGAATAATGGGGTCTATATATTTTTTTCCTTTCGTTCGGGCTGGGGTTGATGGGGTTATCATGTTCGGAAACTCGAATGACAAGGTACGCAGTTTTCCGTCTTTCTAGGCCATGGTCTGGACTCCACATCTCTTTAATAGTAACAGGTGAGGTTACGGCTAACCTCTATGATGAAATGTGAGGTTTCAAATCAGTATTTTTACGTGAATTACGAACCCAGCGATGCAGACCCCTAGGGGGACTGCAGGAATCCTGTCTTTTTATGATAGAAGTTCTTAACGGAGCGTTGGAAGATCAAAATAAAGCCGTAGTTCCACTTGTGGAACTGTGGGCTCAGAGATAGAAGGCGTATTCTCTATCCACTTGTGGAATGTGGGGTGGGCGCAAGAGAACCCTCTGTATATTTCTAATAAAGCATGGTTGTTTATTGCATGATAGTTCTAGGTTCCAGTGATACGCCGGTAACATGATATTATGTTGTTGATTGGTAACCAATTGAGCCTAGATGGAATCTTTGATTTATAGTTACTTAATCCTATCGAAGACGGGATTTACAGTAGTCTACAAGATCGCGGGGGTGTTGGTGGTTGGGGTAGTACCAGTACAACCTATGATGTCTACAGTACATCGGGGCCGGGCTGTCGATCTATTAGCTAACAATACGGTAATTTCGTGCAAGGTAACTTACTCGAGTAGTTGGTGGCTGAAAACCGGATCTGGTTTACCTTAATCAGCCCATATGATATCACAGGCAACTCCCGTAAACACACCTCCAAACCTCGCGTTTGCACGCAACTCCGCTTCAACGTAAGATAAGTATTCAAAGTTCAGCCATCAGAAACCATTCGCCTATGAATGGACCGGGTGCTGGCTCCGTCCCCGGTGAGTGATTATCGTAAACTCAATTCCTCCCTGGATGGTAAGATTTTCGAGCAGCAGGAAGAAGGATAGTAATCTAGAGTGCAATAATTCTCACTTATTTCACCGTACCAGTACTCGCGCGGCCGAGTTGAAGCCGGACACCCTCATATAGTAGTGATCGACGAGCGAATAACGATGTAGAATGAGTTTGCCAAGTCAAGTGATGTAATTTGGTAAACCGTAGAAAACAACCGTTTACCTGCTCTATTTAATGTACTGTAGTCCACCTAATCATAGTCTATATTCTTCATGCCTGCCTATTCATTCGGCTTCCTTTAACTCTATTATCTTTAAACATTCAGGAGGTTATTGACAAGAAATGTCAAGCCTTCCATGAGAAGCTTGAGTGGATTATTCCTCATGGCGGAAACGATAACTTCAATGGATAGATGTTATGCAGGTATGCGATACTTGCCTAGATGTGTGGGCAGCCATTTCTTCTATATGCTATACCGTATGTGTCTACTAATCATACATCTAGGTACCACTTCTCATTTGTTGGCTGATCGCTTCCATACCGTAACCACTCGGTACATAGAGACCGTTGCCAAGCAGAACACGTGTATGATCACCATCCCGCTAAACTATTTACAGAAAAAAAGAAAAGTAAAACATATAAAAAAGATTGAGGTTTTCAACACAAGCATCCAGTACCACCCATGAGCTACCCGTATCTCTACCAATTTACCAAGGACTTTAACCCGTTCACCTAGGACTCATCGAACAGAGCAAATTCAAGGTTGGTGTTTGTAGAATCAGAGGTCACCGGGAGTTCCACATTTTCCCATTCTAAAAGCCCATAGCCCATCTCGCCCTCTGATCTTGCCCAATCACCAAGAACAAGTTCGCCAGAACTAAATCCTTTAATTTTGAGCTCATGATCGCATGAGCCATCAACAGGTAAGGATATACCTGTATCTCTGAAGGATTGAATAATGATTTTCCGTTGTGATTGAGCCTTATTCCACTCTTCCCAAGCTCTTCCAACCGCTTCTGTGGTAACAATACGGTGTTGACTGGTACTCCATCTTTCAATATCCTCAAGAGCTTCCTTCTCTTCTCGGATTTCCTCAGTGAACTCCTTAATTAAGCCTTTAAAAGGCTTATTTAGGGCAACATCCAAAGGCTGAGTTAGTGGGGTTGTGCTGGCAGGAATCAGGGAAGGGGTAATTTTGTGTTTGCGACAGGTTTCAATGACAGAGGAGGTTAAATGGGCTCGATAGCGATCAAAGACAAACAAGGCTCTTTGGTCTCCAAAAATTGGTACCAGAAATTGTAGGATAAATTTGTTGAATAGTGCTTCGTTCATCCAGCCAGTTGGTGAAAACTCCACATGAACCCGATTATCCCACAAGTGAGATTCTCATTCCCTTATCTTAGCCCCTGTAGTTGCTGTAAAAATAAGAACTGGAGGTACCCGAGGCACCCCATCGGCAAATATACAGAGAAAAAGTGTACATTGACATTTTTCTGATCCAGACTGAGTACTCCTGGACCATATAGTTCTTGCCCCTTGTATATCATATGTCCGGCCAGCTAAAAACTCCCATGGGAGAGGAGTCTCATCAACATTGCAAATACGATGTTCAGGAATTCCACCTTGATTATCATTACATATGTAGTGAAGGGAGAGGGGACTTGGAGAGGCCTGGAGGGGAGAAGAAATCAGAGGAGTGAGGATTCGATTCCGTCGATTAAATCTTAACCAGCTCAAAATATCCTCCTTATAGCTATCTGGTAGAGACTGAGCCATATTGGTGACAAACTGCAAAACAACACAGTGACGCGATAAGAATCTATGAAACCAGCCTTGAGAAAATACAAACAATCCTGCTGGAAGATTAGGATATGTTGTTTTCCAAAGTTCCTTCGCCTTTCTGCGAAACCATCCATCTCTTACTGGACGGCCCTGAGCTCAGCGCACTATAAAAGCCTCAAATAGCTTTAGCTCCATCTCCGGCCAGAGACACATAAAGGTTGCCGGAGTATCACGATGCGAGCCATCTCCTCCCACTTGTTGCACAATCTTTTGCAAAACCTCAGGCTTCCTCCACCTGCCAATTGTGCTCTTGGGAATTTTAAAAAAGGCTGAGGCCTCATCAAGTGTCGGAGCTCTCATCTTGATGGTCATGTTCCGCATGTCATTTGGTACCTGGTAGAACTCCAGCCAGTTCAACACCTCAATCTTCTGCCACCGGGTGTAGGTTCGCTCAACCCTCTGCTTTGGTGTTACCTACTCATGGCCTAATTAGCTATCACTTGCATATGCTGTGTAAGTAACATGACTGGCACATACCATAAGCCTTATTTTCTGCTGATTGAGAGACTTTGGTTGAGGTCCTCGATGTCTCAATCCTCGCTCATTTGCATCCTTCTCCTTCAATTGCCTCAAAGGTGTTCTTGTGGGCGGCATCGTTACAGATTTCTATTTTGTGATTGATTTCACGTGCTTTTGACCGTATCACCAGAGGTATGGTGTCATTGTTTTAGTGATTCTAGCCAAGCTCCAAAAGCGGATAGCCTTGAAAATTACCTCCTTGGCAACGGTCTCTATGTACTGAGTGGTTACGGTATAAGAGTGTCCAGCTTCAACTCGGCCACGCGAGTAGAGTGTCAGAGAAACCCAATCACTTAATCTCACGTGACTTGAACTGACAGTCATTTAGGTTTCCGAGTTGGAAGTGAAAATATTTGTCTCAAGACAATATTCTAAACTTTAAACAAAATTTTTTTTTTAGACCATAATAGCAAAGGAGGGCTCTGACGTAGTTTCAACTGTCAAAAAGACACTTAACATTGTTAAATTAGTTCTTCCTATTGAGTGGCCTTCCATGTGGAGTGATGAAGCTAGAGTTAGCGGACGCCGCACGCTCTTGCGCCTAAATGGAAAGCCTTTTACGAGTCAACTATTCAAACCAGTCTTCTTTACCGGGAATTCTTTTTTTTCCTCTAAGACCATGGCTGGGTACACTCCTGTCCGCAAAGTTCTCATACCCCAGGAGGTAACTGTGGCGGTGTCGTGGCGAAAAGTGATGTATCATAGCAACTGAGAAAATGTAACTCAGAAAATGTGAAGCACTCCAGACGAATACGGTACATCACAACCATGGCCCCCCTGACTGTGGAGGGAAAAAGACACCAGCATCAGCTTGTAGATAGCATACCACAGAGAGCACAAAGTACCATGAATGTTGGTAGATCACATATCAAGTGGTAGTTTAAATTTGATATGTATTTTGTAGTTACATTTTCTCAGTTGCTTCAATACATCAGTTGTTGCCACGACACCGCTACAGTTACCTCCTGGGGTATGAGAACTTTGCGGACAGGAGTGTACCGGTATGTATCCTTGTCACAGTACCTGCCTGGTGCTAACAAATTGTGGTTGTACAAGAATCGAGTGATAGACGGTGATAGTTGCTTGGTTAGCCTACAAAGCTTCCCATGCTTAACCTTGAAAGTATTAGGCTATGTGAGGGCTCAGCGAGGCGGCACGAGTACAGTACCCTACCCAGTATTGTAGCTTCACCGTGCTAAGCTTTCACTTTACACTTACCGGTACCAGAGTGCCAGGGCCAAAGCGTTTGTTATCGCTACGAGTAGATCATTTTGTAAGAACCCTAACCAACCCTCTAGATCGTCTGAACCCTCAGCGAGGCGGCACCCTTTCTCTCTTCTTTCTTGAAATCCGTTACAACCAACGAATTCCCACTTTTTTGAAAGAAATTTATCGAGCCCCCTTACTTCCCACACCAAATTTGGTCACATCTCACAATTTTTACTGCCACATCACCAACATCCTCCGGTATAGTCAGAGTTTTCTCTGATTCTACAACACCACCCCCTCACCTACGACATCCTCCCTTTGGGTGTGGAGCCAATCACAAGGCCCCATCCTAAGGCTTCCAAACACCCCAGGAAACAAGTTCCGCTCAAAGACCAACTTGATTTCCTCCACCATGGCTGCCCAGGGCTTTCACCCCTATAGCAAGGCCACCAGAGAGAACATGATTCTCAACACGCCTCTCCCACCGTCTCCTTTGGGCAACAGAAGCCCCACGAAAAGCCCCAGACCCTACTCTCCCTCCCTTTTACCCCTGGGCTCCCCCCATGGAGTACCCCTCCAATCCACCCTCCCAATGTTTTCAGTTATAACAGATAACCAGAACTGCGCCAACAGAGCCATTAATGTCGCCAATAGGATAGTAGCTCCAGGAAGCAACTTCCCAACGGTTCGGAAGGAACTAGGATGCCTGGCAACCTACTTTGTACAACTGGCCAAGATGGCGGAAGCAACCCCTATCGTCTCCCCCTTCCCAGGATTCCGTACCACCCTAGAAAAGGTGTTCGGAAATGAAACAGTCGACGCCGTTGACGGAGAAACCCTCGCAGGACTCGCTGCCATGGCCTCCTCCTTCCTCCCCTCCCTAGAAAGCCCGGTCACAGTATCACAAATCCCCCAGTCATCCCCCCCTGACATACAGATGGGCGAAACCATCATAGAGATCCCTGACTCACAAACCTCCCAGGACGCCGCGATGACCCTAGGAGAGGGTAAAAACTCAGATGGAACGGGCATAGGGGACAGCCAACACGCCCCAACCTCACAGGAACTCCCAAGGGGAGTACGCTTTTCCTCACCCCAAGAGATCCCAGGGACCCCGTCAGGAAATATAACGGCAGAACTAACCCCTACCCCATCCACCTCAACCTCAATCCGCATTTTGACTAAGAGGAACACTGAGACCAACAAGGGCAAACAGAGAGCCACCGAGGAAGAGAGCTCCCAAGAAACGGCCTCCAGAGAAAGCCCTAACACCATCCTAGCCCCGTTCTTCCAAGAACATATTGAAATAAACACCCCAGAAGAAATCCTCGAACACATAGGGACAAGGACTCCACCCCCACTAATGGAGGAGTTGCCCTCCTCCTAGCAGCAATGGAGGACAACTTCAATAAGAAGCTGGAACAAATGGAGGCCAGGATCCTGGAAGCCATCAGAACAAACATGGCCCCACAACACCAACAGAACAACACCCCAGCACCACAACGCCCCCCACCAACGAGAGCACAAGCACCCCAACAATAGCAGAAACAAACGCAAAAACCGTAGACCCAACGACAACAACAACAACAAGTTCAAGCACCAGCCCCAGCCATCCCAAGAGCAACGCGACCCACAACAAATGCCCCAATTGCAGCCAACAAGAAGCAGACATACGCAGCAATGACGGCAGCAGGAATAGACACCGACAACTTCGTCCTAGTCAAGAGGAACAAAGGGAAAGGACCAACAAACATGGACAACCGGGAACAAGGACTGTCGGCCCCCTCCACCCCGCATGCAAGACAAAGAAGACTACTGATCCACTCAGTGGAAAAGGGCAGAAGAGTAGGAGCAGCAGGATGCTCAACCGTCCAGATAAGAGATGCGATCAATGGGGCATCCAGAGTCAAATTTGCCTTCACAGAATACAACCGGAATGACAATCTGGTACTCACCACAGTTCAAGACCTCCCAGCAGAACCAGCCCTCCAAGACATTAAAGCAATAACCAAGGCATTGAACGACATCGATGTCTTTGGCTTCAGCATCGTAACGGACGTCCTCACGGTCAACGTTCTAATCCATAAGGTCCCACTGGGAAATGACGAAAACTGGTCACCCACAGACTGGGACATCGACTCGCCGAACTGGAATGACTTAGAAAGAGAAATTGCGGAATACAACCCAGCCATCCACGTCATAGACAGACCAAAATGGATCAGATCCCCAATAGCCCTTAAAGCAAACAACAAGTTCAAATCCCCGGTCATAGTGACGATCGAAATGAACGACTGGGTTAGTTCCCAACTCAAAAAACCAGAAGGCAGCATGGCAATCTTCGGACAACAGTGCACCTTTGTCAGATACGCAAGAAGAGACTCCTCCACATGCTGCGCACGATGCCTGCAGCTGGGCCACCACGCAGTACACTGCCATCTCCCACCTACCTGCAAATTTTGCAGAGGTGACCACCACACCAAAGACCACGGATGTCCAGAACTCTACTGCACAGCGGGAAAAGGCAGACCCTGCTCCCACACAATCAGAAGATGCACAAACTGTGAAGAAACGACCCACTTCGCAGGAGACAACCACTGCCCCACCAGAGGCATAGCAGGAGAACTGGATGCCCGAAACAATTTAGTAGTTCCCGGTCCGGCAGAGCCGCCCCTACAAACCCCCCATAATTAATTTATGGCGATCACCGATATAATTTATCACAACGTCAGCGGGTCCATGAACGTTGTCACAGAGTTACTAAAAGTCTCACGAAAACTTAAACCTAAGATTATAGCATTAGCAGAATGCCCACTTGAAAATGATAACTGGATACACATAGAAGGTTACACATGTTACGTTGACACAAAAGCGGTAAAATGGGGATGTGCCACCTATATTAAAGACAAATACGCGCACATGTTCATAATCGAAAAGATCAATTCACAATTTATCATGTTATGGATGGGAGGTACCGAAATAACAATAGGATACCAGAGGCCACACAGCTTTAAGAGAAACACCGTCGAGGACATGGAGACCCACAACCTTGACCATAGCAACACCCAGCACAGGGGAAGTAGCAACATAATAATAGGAGACCTTAACGCCACCAACCCAGCCTGGTCGTCGGGCTGGTCAAATACAGCAGGCAACAAACTATGGAGCTGGATAACAGAAAGAGGACTAACCGTGGTCAACCCCTACACAATAACCCACCCGCCATCAAACCAACACCCAACGGGCACAACGATAGACCTCGTGATCGCCGACAGACACCACAACACCCGGGTCAACAATGTTCTAATGCCAACAGCAGACTACACGGCCCTGATGATCAGCACAAGAATAACCTGGAAAAAGTCGCAGACAAGGCCCCTGAGGTACGACAAAGCAAACTGGGATAGAATAAGGGTGGAACTACTCCTCCTGGAAAATAACGATGACCGAGCCCTCATCCAGAAAAGGTTAATGGAAATCATCCTGAAATACACCCCGAGAGCAAAGGATAATGCGAGAGCCTTCTGGAACGCGGATCTCTCGAAGGAAAGGAAAGCATTATTAAAGGATATGAGAAACAACCCATGCTGCCCCACCATAAAAGAGAAAAAGAAAAAATACAGGAGGAACATCGCAAAAGCCAAACTGCAAGCTAATAGCAAAGCACTACAGGAAGAAACAGACCCAGAATGCTTCAGAAGCGTAAAGCCCAGGGTCACCAAACAACCTATACCAGCCCTAACCAGGGAAGACAAAAGCATCGCAGCCGAACACAGCCATATAGCGGAAGAACTACACACAGCCCTGTATGGAGGAGAACACAAATGCAAATTAGTAAACCTGGAGGCAACCCCCACGAGAATAGACATCGGACTCCTAGATACAGCCCTGGCAGCTACGTCAAATGGAGCAGCAACGGGACTGGACCTCATCCCCGGAAGGCTAATTAAAGAATTTAGAAAATGCAGAGAAATCCTGTTCACTGATGTGATGAACAGGGCATGGAAAGAAGGGGTCCCAACCGGTTGGAAGATGAGCAGCACAATCCTAATAAAAAAGGAAAAAAAAGAAACCTATACAAAAGCGAAAAGCTGGAGACCCATACAGTTACAATCCATCCTCGCAAAGGTACTCGAAAGAGCGGCAGTAGCAAGGATAGCGAAACTGGAACTATTAACGCCCAACATGTTCGGCAGAAGGAAAAATAACGGAACCACGGACACGATCCAAGCCCTCAATGACATGCTAACGACCTCCAAACAACCCTATGCCTGCCTGACAGCCCTGGACATAGAAGGAGGCTTCGACCATCTAAGAATGGAGGAAGTATGCGACACGATAGAGAGAAGAGACGCTCACCTGTGACAATGGATCAGACATTGGGCTGCAGAAAGAAACACCACCTACAGGTTCAACGGGAAATGCTCGAGAGCATTTGCGACGGACAAGGGCACTCCCCAGGGATCACCGCTTTCCCCCATCCTATTCCTCATAAGCATAAGAGAAATAACAGGTCTAGAAACCCGCAAACTCCCCGGAACGACAACCAAACTCCTGACATACATAGATGACATCCTTGTAGCCACGACATACAGAAACCTCGACATAGGACAAGTAGCCCACCAGGAGACACTGGACGAGGTCAACAGAAGATGCCAAAGCCACGGCTACAACCTGTCCCCGCTCAAAACGGAACGTATCCACATAAAGACCCCACCAGAAAAACACCTCCACTCAAAGATAGGAGATACAGAGGCACCGGAAATGGAAGTCATGAGATGGCTTGAATACTTTATATCACCGGACTTCAAATGGAAAGCCCACTCGATGCACTGGATGGCTAAAGCCAACAAAACGAGCTGCTTCATCAAAGCGCTGACAAGCAGATACGAGAAAGGAGGCCTCAACGCCTGGACGACGCTTAGGCTCATACAGGGATTGATCCTCCCCCAGCTAACATACGGGATAGAAGTATGGGGAGCAGTGGCAGAAATCGACGCAGTGCAGAAAGCCCTCAACAAAATCGTGAGATGTGCCTTCGGACTCGAAAAGAAGACCCCCCTAACAGCAATATTCGCGGAGATGGGTGTTGTCCCCCTCCAGATCTACACTGACCACAGACACAATCTCCTTTGCCTGAGGGCCCATTGCCTGGACAGACAAACGGAGTGGACAACAAAGTGGAAAAACAAAACAGGAGCAGGAACGATCATCGAAAATGCGCACAACATGAAACTAGGCAAGTCCAACCTGAAAGAGCACCTCCTCGAAAACTGGGGCGAAAGCATCGAAGGGGAAAAGATCAGATACACGGGCAAACCAAGGAGAAGCTACAAACACTGGAGAACGGCGTCCAGACTCCAGTTTAGAAAACTCCTCTACCTAAAAGCGACGGCAGCGTGGCCATACCAGGACACCACAGGAACGTGAAGAGACTGCCCATGCGGCAGGGACATAATCACCGGGGAACACCTAATGGAGAGATGTGGGGTCGTCACACCGATAAAGGCCAAAATCAACGACACCAGGGACCACGAAAGGATATTGAAGTGGATGGATACATGGCCGGACTCGCTTAAGAGGGAACCAACGGCCCTCCAAAAACACAACACATACGTGAACACGGCGCAAACCACGGCAGCTGGAATCAACATTCCAACCTCGCAACCCCAAAAGAGACAGAAAAAGAAGAAAATGACACCATGCGACCTCTGTGGAAAACCAGTAATACATGAGAAGATGAAACTGGAAGCGCACGCAAGAACCCACGAACCAGGCTACGTCCCAGGAAGGGGAAAAGCTTAAGGAGAAGAGCCCAGGGTGGGAAGGGTGGAGAAGAAGGCGGCCCGGCGACCCAGGGGTGCAATGCTGGGGGGATAGTATTTCCTTATTTACATGACAGCTGGGCATGGAGATGACGGGGCTGGTTTTCTTTGTTAAAAAGGAATTTTGTTAGGGTACACAACCACTGGGCACGGAGGTGACAGGGTGGGTTTCATTGGTAGCAGGATTTCCTAAAAGTACACGACCACTGGGCATGGAGGTGATGGGGTGGGTTTCCTTTGAGACGGATATACGGGGAAGGTGAAGATAAGGGAGATAGGGAGGAGGAGTTTTATTTGTAAAAGGTTGGGCGAGGGGACAACGGGGGTGAGGGACGAGAGGATGATGGGGGGAGGAGTTTTATTTGTAAAGGTTGGGCGAGGGGACAACGAGGGCGAGGGACGAGAGGATGATGGGGGGAGGAGTTTTATTTGTAAAAGGTTGGGCGAGGGGACAACGGGGGTGAGGGACGAGAGGATGATGGGGGGGGGAGTTTCATTCGTAAAGATTGGGTGAGGGGACAACGAAAATTGATTAGGCAAAGGGCGGGTAGGAGGATATTTCTTTAAGGGGGCCCTCGGCTGGGGGGAGTATCTCACGCCGGTAGTTAGATACCTTTAGTTAGGTAAAACGAGGCATAACCTCGGACTAGACAAGAATGAAAATTAGGTTACAGGTGGCACCCTCAGCGAGGCTTGGCGCAGCTTGGCTTGCCGCTATAATTGAGTGAAAATGTGATCGTCATAATGCCGGAGAAGGGAGAAAACCTGGCGAACTCTCATGTCTGATACTATCAGTTCCTACCAACTATGACCCCCAAACCTTCTGAAATCCCAACCCCAGCACGAGTCCAGGAGCAGTTGGCCATTGAGATGGCAGCTAATAATAACGTCTCAAGCCTTACTGCTGCAGCGCAAATGGTTGGATCCTGAATCATTCAATGGGACAAGAGTTGATGTAACTCCAATCCCGATAGAATTTGATGCTTTTGTAGATTAGTGGTTATCAGAAGAAAAGACAAGCAGATTCACTCCACACTGAGTTCCCTGTATAATGCGGCAAGCTGTTCGCGCCAAGATGCGCCAAGCCTCGCTGAGGGTGCCGCCTGTAACCTAATTTTCCATTCTTTCTAGCCCGGGGTTATGCCCCGTTTCTACGAACTTAATCATAATCTAGCTAAGCCGGCATGAGATACTCCCCCCAGCCAAGGGCCCCCTGAAAGAAATCCACCTCCTAGCCACCTGCCACAAGTACATCATTAACAGCCCGCCCGCTGCCTCGCTAAACCTCCACCACAAAAGAAACCCTCCCCAGCAGCCAACCACCCCTCCCGGTGTATCCACAGGTTCGGTCCTCCTCCTCGAGTGTTCCACCACACTTAGCGGGTACACAGGTGCATAGACTAAGACACGGGGCGCAATGCGAGCGGGCCGACTTCAACCGTCCCCCTTATTGTTACCCATGAGACAAAGATGCAAACCTCCGGACCTCCCCTCCTTTGCAGCCAAGAAAAACAGCCGCCGCCAATCCCCAAAACAGTTTGCCTGGAAGGCAAGGACTTCTGATCGTGTGTTACCACACCAAGGCTGCCGGGATACGCCGGTCAGAAGTTCCGAGGTGTGGGTGGTGATTTTGGGGGTCAAAGCCATCCCCCCAAGGGAGGAGGTGAAGACACCCCGCAAGTTAGGATTGCCTGGGGGTTGCCCAGGACTTATGATGATTGCCTAGGAGAAATAAAAAACTCAACTCCTAGGTCTTATGTGCCGGAGGCAGGTGGGGTCCCTAAAAAGGGCGTCTGGAACAATCGCAAAAAAGAATGAAAGGCTATCGGAATCGTGTTCGTGTCCGTACTAGGCGGTGTCGATAAAAAGGGTATGGACTCGGGCCTCAAGGGCTCCTCGAACCGCGAACTGTAGTCCCAGCCGTCTGCCAACACAAAAAAGAATGTGGTTCCAGAAAAAGGATGCCTTTGAAGAGGCGGGCAGTGGTGCTCTCAAAAGAGCTCGTATCATGGGTGGCGTATCAATAGCCGAAACAAAGGAAAGTGAGCCCAAGGGGTGACGAAGAGAGCAAATCACCTAAGAAAAACTCTTTTAACCGAGGGTAAGAATAAAGACTTTGAAGCCATCGTGAAAAATCGCTCAAAGGGCGTTGATTGGGTGAACCCCCCGGAACCCCCCGGAACGGCAAAAAGGACCCCTAACCCTCAGAGTTGAAAATGGGGAGGAAGGGTGCCGCCTGTAACCTAATTTTATTCATACTACTAGCCCGAGGTTATGCCTCGTTTCACCTAACTAAAGGTATCTAGCTACCGGCGTGAGATACTCCCCCCAGCCAAGGGCCCCCGTAAAGAGATCCACCTCCTGGCCACCTGCCACAAATACATCATTAACAGCCCGCCCGCTGTCTCGCTAAACCTCCATCACAAAAGAAACCCTCCCCAGCAGCCAGCCACCCCTCCCAGCGTATCCACAGGTTCGATCCTCCTCCTCGGGTGTTCCGCCACACTTAGCGGGTACACAGGCGCATAGCCTCGAGAGTAATGGGGGCTCGATACCCCAGCGGCCTCCAACCAATCACAGTCAGACCCACTAAAACCCCCAAGATGCAACCTTCGGACCTCCCCTCCTTTGCAGCCGAAAAGAACAGCCACCGCCAATCCCCGTAAGTAGGTTGCCTGGGGGTGAGCCAGGACTTCCAAATTTGTATAACCACACCAGGGCTGCCAGGATACGCCGGTCAGAAGTTCCGAGGTGTGGGTGGTGATTTGGGGGTCAAAGCCATTCCCCGCAAAGTGGGAAGGTGAAGACACCCCTCGAGTTGGGTTGCCTGGGGGTTGCCCAGGACTTACGATAGTTGCCTAGGAGAAATAAAAAACTCAACTCCTAGGTCTTACGTGCCGAACGGCGGTAGTGGGTCCCCAGAGGGGCGTCTGGAACGATCGCAAAAAAGAATGAAAGGCTATCGGAATCGTGTTCGTGTCTGTACTAGGCGGTGTCGATAAAGAAGGTATGGACTTGGGCCTCAAGAGGCTCCTCAAACCGCGTACTGTAATCCCAGCCGTCTGCCAAAGCAAAAAGGAATGTGGTTCCAGAAAAGGGTGCCTTTGAAGAGGCGAATGTCGGTGCTCTAAAAAAGAGCTCGTATCATGGGCGGCGTATCAATAGCCGAAACAAAGGAAAGCGAGCCCAAGGGGTGTCGAATAGGGAGCAAAACACCTAAGAAAAAGTTCTTGTAACCGAGGGTAAGAATAAAGACTTTGAAGCCATCGTGAAAAATCGCTCAAAGGGCGTTGATTGGGTGAATCCCCCCGGACACAGCAAAAAACCCCTAACTCTCAGAGTTGAAAAAGAGGAGAAAGGGTGCCGCCTCGCTGAGCTCTCACATGGTCTAATGTTTCGGGCTCGGAATTTTCAGAGTTACGAGTACCGGTACTCAGTGGGAAGGCCCACTTTTAGTATGTTGATCTTGGTGACTTGCCTGAACTTGGCCTGCTCACTGCACGCCAGCCAGCTAGCCTCAGACGCCATGGTTTGAAAGAGCTCTTTGTTTTTCCCCCCTCCCTTGACTTTTTGAGTCTGGGAGGAGGGAACATATGCTGAGTGGACCTGGGGGTGTTGGTAGTATAAATACTGCGTGGTACTGCCACATCCTCCTCGGATTACTTCAACAACTCCCACATTCACATCATCTTTAGTCCTACTCATACAATATCATTACACCTACCCCACTGGCAATTCTTACCTTAACAATGGCGACAAAAACCGAAGACATCAATGAACTCTCCAATATCATATCTACATCGGTAAAGACCTACCTCTCCCACGTCCCTGCTCCTCCAACCCTCCGGCCAGCGCCTCCGGTTTTCGTGACCCACGAGGTGGCCATCCAAGCAAAAGAAGAAATCTTGCTGGCATGTCGGAGAATGATTTCTCTAGTTGAAGGTCCCTTCGAGACGGCGGTCGGGATGGGGGTTGCATTTATGGATACCATCGCTATGAAATTGGCCTATGACATGAAACTTGCGCAGAACGTGCCGCCCGATGGGTCATCTATTTCCCTTGCGGAGTTGGCTGCAAAGACAGGGGCACCGGAGGAGACTATTGGTTAGCTCTATCTTCACTATGGGGGTTTATTGAATGCAGGATAGCATGCTGATGTATTTCTTTTTGCCCGGAGGGTGTAGTGAGAGTGATGCGAGCATTGACTTTGAAGGATGTATTTGTCGAGACGGCGCCAGGGCATTTTGCGCACACAGGCGGTTCTGCAGACATTACTGCAATGGACCCCATGATTGGGCATTTGTAATTGTCATTTCCTTAATCCCGCCCCCTCTCTATATACATCCCTCGAGAATTTCGTTTTACTAACCCACCATTTTCTTTTCTTCTACAGGACCGAGGAATCCTTCTCTTCGGGCCCACACGTCTCCGACGTTCTGCGCGAAAATAACTGGGCCGTTCCCGAAGATAGTAGGAAAACCGCTTTCAGTCGGGCCTACAATAGTATGATACCCCACTCCTCCCTTGCTCCTCCCCACTAAACCTGATGTGACTAACGTTCATACTAGCAAATAAGAACTATTTCGAATACGTCTACAGCGACAACAAGCCCATGGGCACGCGTTTCGGCAAAGCCATGCAATCCATGAGCAATGCCGGTGGCCCAGCTAACATCGTAGCACTCTATACACCCCTCGAATCCGCTCCCAAGGGCACAACATTGGTTGACATCGGCGGCGGCATCGGACACGTTGCCGTAGCCGCAGCTCAGAAGTTTCCAAACATAAAATGCGTGGTGCAGGATATAGGAATGGTGGTCGGTGAAGGACGTGATGGGCTTCCCGAGGAGCTCAAAGGCCGGGTGGAGTTTCAGGAGAATGACTTCTTAAAGGAACAGCTGATTGGTGGACCGGGGGTTTACTACTACCTTAGGCACATCTTGCATGATAATCCTGATCCGTGAGTTTTTCCCTCTTGTCCGCTTTCGCGCGGGGAAGGGATTTTGACAGGATGGGGGGGTTATATAGTGCTTGCAGAGATATCCTGTCACACATTGTGAACGTGATGGACTCGAGTTCTAGAATCCTCATTGATGAGAGTATCGTGGATGAGCGCATGGGGCCTGATGGGGACAAGTTTGCCGTCATCATGGACTTGCAAATGCTTGTTATGTGCAATAGTAAGGAGAGAACTGAAGCTCAGTGGGCTGCGTTACTGAAGAGCACGGACGAGAGATTGGTTGTTGAGAAGGTGTGGAGGGGCAAGAGGGGTGGTACAGGGATTGTTGAGGCTAGATTGGCTTGATTGCCCATTGGAGGATGTCAACCAGAGTATGATTTTATGGAATGAATGCTTGAAATGGATTTATTGTCATCTTCGTCATTTTTGTTTTCTTTGGTTGGCGGGACCCCGCGTTTTGACGGAACGGGGCGGAGTGGGGTCTGGAATGTAAGCTTTCGACCGAAGGGTACTATCGCTGGGCTTTATATTGCTTGTGCTGTGTGCAAGTCTTGTGATTGCATTCCTTGTAAATGGCGGTGAGGTAGTCACCTTGGATCACTCGTACTAGAGAGAATCATGTTCTTAAGGCTTTATCTGCATGCGTTTTGGTTTCCCGGATACCCGGATATGCCACGTTTACTTGAAAACTTTTGAGAAACTTTTTTTTTTAGGAAAAAAAAGCAAAAAAAAAAACGCCAGCCTTATAATAACAGATAGAAAAGACAAAGGATAAACTGATAGCTTTGAGTGCTCTCCTGCCTGCTCCATTCCAACCCCCGTGCAACTGCCTTATGCCTTATCACCAACACACAGCGCTCTCGATCCTGACAAACTCATGACCCGTAGAACCATTAAATCCAATACCAACATCCACCCCCTATCGTACAATCACTCACCCACCTTCTTCCTCTCCTTCCATCCCAGCCGTAACCCTCCAATCACTTAAGTATAACATTCGCCCCTCTCAACTCCAGATACCGTTCCGCGCTACCAGGCGGCAACAACCGTATAGCCGCGTAAACCTCCTTATCCGCATACCTAAGCTTCGTCTTCGGATCCGTATACTTCGCCGGCAAGCCCGTGATGTCGCACCACTTCTTCGAGTGCGCGGGGTGCAGCGAAGGCGCCGACTCGATGTTGGCGTACGTCGTTTGCATCGGTCCCGTGGCTGGCGCGGCTCCCGCTTCACCGGCGGCTGCAGTGCGCGTCGCGTCTGAGAGGATTTGCTTGAGGGTTTTTGTGCGCCGGTGAGGGGGCTTCCAGTTTGGGTTTTTGAAGGGACGGGGGTGGGGGGTTATGTCGAGTTCGTCGAGGACGGTGTTTGTTTGGGGGACTGCGGCGGGGGGTGCCATTCTGTTGTGAGTTGTTTTTATCTTTTTTTTTTGTGTGAGGTGGTTGTGGTAGAGGTGTGAGGGTTGTGTAGTGGTGTAGGTGATGGTGGGTGAAAGGTTGGAAGCTTTGTGGTGTGAAAGTTTGAATGGGGGTTGACGCGATTCTTGGCGGGAGCTTTGGTTTGGTTGACAAGTTACACCTAACCCTGGATTCCGTACATATGGTACCGTAAAAACTCGAATGGAAGAAAATTGTGCTATTAGGATGTTGGAATTCCCCTTCTCGGCTGCGCGAGGGGAAAACACCGCAAAATCGGCCCTCAGTTGAGACAAAGCAAAAGGAATATACACAGGGCTTTACTAGGAGAGGCAACTACAACGTCCTAGCACATTTTTCTTCTATTCGAGTTTTTACGGTAGTGGGTTGTGCAACTGAATTGTATCACCGATAAGGTACTAGTAGTGGTGTGGTTGATACTCTTCTGAATATGGTTCGCTAGTCAGATTTCGTATTTGCGTAGATAATTCCTCCTTGAAGCACTAGGTAAGGCTAGAATTTTCTCAGCTATAGTGCCATCAACATGGTAAGGTTCCCTTGGCCGTCTATGGACCCACTGATAGTATCTGGAGAGCCATCAAACTTAACTACTGGTACTGTAAAATCAGTAACTGCGGTGCTTTTCATGGAGGCTTAAAATTCACTACTAATTTAGGATCCCCAGGAAGCTGGTCTTTCTGGCCCAATCCACAAACGGCAGCCTGTAAATGTTCTCCCGCTTCTTTGCTTTTTATTTTTATTGTTAGGTATATATATATAATCAATGCAGCACAACAACAATGATTCAATGGTGTAGAGGTATCATGGGCGCTTGCCATTTCACAATGTGCGCCCGACCCGGGTTCGATTCCCGGTTGAATCATAAATATGTTATTTTTTTCTTCTTTCTTCTCTCGGTGATATCGCTCTTGCTTTCTTGGACAATCTTCATTTTTGCACATTTTGCACAAATTCGGTACTGTACCCTGATCCCGGGAGTTATTTTCATGGCGTGTGCTACCAAATAAAATCCAGCTCCCATGGCTTGACTTGAACACCCCTCGTAGTGGTACTAAGTGCCGAAATTCACTAGAACTATTGATATCAAGCTAATCCTAGAAAACGGGGTATCAGGCCTCCAGATTTGGCAGTTTACCTGATAACCAGACTTTATATAAGACGGTGCGCCCGGGACTGTGTGCGATGGCGCGATGGGGTTGTCGGCTTGGTGGGTCCGGGGGGATTAAAAAAAGTCGTGGAGTTCGCACGGTTCACTTTCTGTCCCCGGCAATATCACCATTTGTTTCTAGTTGCAAAGACGATTAAGAAGCCAATATGGTCACTTTTTAATGTCATCATAGGCACAAGCGAAAACACGATGATATCTTGTAAGCTTTAGCGAGATACTGTGCAGGAAGAGAGAAGCGGGTATTAAACGCTTGGGGTCCTCTTGTGTTCAACTGAAATGAAGACGTACTCTGTGAACGTACCTTTACTATTTCTCCCTTTTTTTTTTTTTACTCATGTCTGATGTAATGGATTGTTAGAGTAGATAGCATATAAATTAGAGAGGAAAACAAAGTTTGTATTATAGCCACGATTTGATATTCGTGCCCCAATTCGAAAGTGGTAGAAGTTAACTATTGCTCACTCCTCGCATATACGGTATTCCATTCTTTTGATTTTACCAGGCAGCTCGAGATACTTCTTTAACTTAGCATGAATATAAGAGTAGCGGATGTTCCGGCATGCCATATCAGACATGGTAATTCGTTACATCATCCCATGGATTCTGTTTAAGAATGACACTACTCGTAAATATTTAGCACGACACAAGAGAAATTGACACTATCACCGCTACAGGGAATACTTGTAACTTACTACAAAAAAAAACTTTACTCTTTTGGTTTTCTCCACTCTCTGAGGGGTCAGAGGTGTGCTTGGTATCCATAAAACTAAGTACAAAAGGATGAATATATGAATAGATGATACTGGTATATATCTGAGGTTAAAATTCTAAGTGATAATTTGGTTATTGAAAAGACTTGGGTGATAACATTATGAAATTTTCAAACCTGTTTAACCAACACTGTGTTTAGCCACTATCCAAGGTTGAAGTTGAGTGGTAGATTAGATCCCTTTCAAACTTATCTTTTCAGGGCTCGTCAATGCCATCCATCTAGAGATCGGCAGTTATCAAGTCACATACCCTACTACTTCCCTCACCTTCTCCCTGCAAACACACAGACAAGGCGCGAAAGTAAAGCTCTCTCTACCTTAAGTGTAAAAAGTCCACACCTCAGTAATACCCATCCCTCCATACAAGAGATCAACCACACAAAACAAAACTTTCACTTCCATACATCCTCGACGAAAACGCCATGGTCAGCCATAAAGAAATGATGTCGACCCACGAGCGGGAACGGCGCTGGCACGGCGGAAAGCGACCAAGACTCACAGTCACCATTACCCAACCTCAAATCCTCCCGCCAACCTTCACCGAAACACTCATCGAAAGGGCCATCAGCGCTGCCGAAAATATCGGCTCCATCCCCGTTTTCACTGATATAGCCAGTCTCATTGTCAGCGATCAAATCACCAGCCCCCAGGCTACCTGCAGCGAGCCCGCCGATGCCGCCGCCGCCGCCGCCGACGTTTCGGACCCAGTCTTCGATATAATCAACGACAGCGGCCGCCTTATGCAACTCGTCGACGAATTCGCTGAGCTGCACGCTGATTCGGAGGAATATTTGGATTCCAAGGATAAGGGGAAATTGGCCAGGGAGTCACAGGATTTGAAAACCGCGATTTCGGCTTTGGAGAGGGTTGTTGCGGGCAGAAAGGGAGCTGGTGGTGGTGCTGGGAAATGGCGTTAAGCTCAGAGGGACTGATTGTTTGCTATTGAGGTATTAGGATAGAGGTCCTATTTTTATACAATATATTTCCACAACATTATGCGTGTGCGCGCGTTTTGGAATCAAGTGATGTGATGTGAAGTGATCTGATTTGAGTTGGCGGAGAGGATGTGATGAGGTAAGCCTGGTGAGGGGACGCAGTCATGGAAAGTCACTCGAAATATCTTACCATCTGTACATTGGAGTCAGCTCTGTTTTAACCCTTTCAATTTAGCTCACTAATAGACCCTAGACCAGCTCTGACTGGGTGATAATATATATCGTCTGTTGTAGGAGCATCTAGCTAGGCACCAGAGCGATATCTACAGTTGGGGAAAAGGCGAGCACACTCCCGACAAAAGTTCCAGTTGAACCAGACGAGAGGCAATGAACACATGGAAGAAGCAGCAAACAAGGCTTTTTTTTGGGCAAAATTTTTTTTTTTCCCCCGAAACTCCCTCCCTTTCATCTTTGAATTCTATCTCGATGCACGGTGGTATGACGCTAACGAAGTCACGGTAACGAAGTGAATAAACCCAGCTACGCAGTAGACTAAGAAAAGAATTTTTTTTCATAATTCTAGAATTGGCGGGTATCTAGGGTTAACTAATATTAAAATGATGGAGAAAAGAGTAAAACAAAAACAAAAAAACATCCTCTACCTTCACATATGCGAAGTGACGAGTCTTGTTATCCAAACCAAACCATCCCTCCTCATTACCTTCAAAAGAAAAGAAAGAAAAGAAGAAGAAGAAAAAAAGAAACCACCCCCCCTTTCCGAAACTTAACACAGCACAAAGCCGATAACATCTGGATTGCCTCCCACCCCCGGCCTCATCTCCCACTAAAACCACCAAGTCAGAACAACATAACTGCCACCTATCTACCCACTCCCTTCCCCCTCCGGGGCCTCCCCCCACCCAATATCCCCCGCTGCGAGCCCATCCTCCCACCCGATATCCCCCGCTGCGAACCCCTCCTGAACAACCCCCCAATCCACCATATCAGCAAAATAGTTCAACGCCTGCGTCATCAAGCGCCCGAGTATGAGAACGTCGGTATAAAGTTCGTCGGGGTTCTTAACTGATTCCGGGAATTCAACTAGGACCGGGAAGAGATGTTGGAAGGCTTCGATGGACTTTGCTATATCCAGGACTCGGATGGTGGTAGGGTCTGGGGGGATTTGGGAGGGGGCTGGGGTGGGGGTATCAGAGTTAGGTGCGATATTGGCGGCTGGGGAGTCGGCGCTTTGGCTAATGACCGTGTCGGAGGTTTGAGGGTAGTAGTTGCACATCTTGGTAAGTGTTCTTTGTTGGGCCTGGGTGGTGGAAAAAAAACTTTCCGTTTGTTTTCGGGAGTGTTTCGATAGTAAGTCGGCTTGTTGTGTGTGCTTTGCTTGTTGGTCTTGGTGGCGGGTCAGTGAAGGGGTGGAATTGAAGTGTATTTTATACTAAACGGTGCGGAGGGGTTGTTTTCAAGATTTCCTTCTGGTAAGTCGGTTTTGGATTTCAAGCCACGCGAGTAGTTTCATGTATGGCACAAGTATAATGAGTTACTCCTGTAGGTCACGGATCTGCAGGTAACGAAATCAGCTACCGATATGGATGTATCAAGCGCTGTGTTTCGTATTCTGCAGAGTAGGTCCGCTCGAGAATCAAAGTGGACGTACCGTACAGTATGGCGCAGGATGCAAGATGGAAAGAGTGGGGTGTCCTGAACCAAGTGAAGGGACTTACATTACATACAGTACTTGTGCCTCTAGCTAACTGAGATGGTCATTGACTGTCACTCGCACTCTAAGAGTCAGTACACTCGGTTGGGTAACGGGACAGAGGCCAAAACACACCAAAAATTGGGATTTTCGAGCCCCCACAACTCAATGAATCCCATTGCTATCAAAAAAAATTTAAAAATTTTCTATCTATCTGGAATATGTCATACCACCCCCGAAAATTTTTATATTGCTACCATGCCGGATGGTGGGCATCTGAAATTAGTGAGGTCAGTTGCAATGCATCTTTTGCATACAAAAAGCCATGTCTTGGCAGGTATTTTGGGACTACAACACAAAAACCTCCGTACCACTCTGTAGTAGTTGAAGCAAAAAAATTTCCAAAGGTGGTATGACATATTTCAGACAGCTGAAAAAATTTTAAATTTTTTTTGCAATGATAGCAGTGAAATTCATTGAGTTATGAGGGCTCGAAAAACCCTAATTTTGGTGTGTTTTGGCCTCTGTCCCCTTACTAAACAACGCGTATTGGAGTGTTTGAAAAATAGGTTTACGTGAACTTAACATATCAGGTTAGCCGAGCCAGTAATAGCTATCAAAATGTGAACCAGACTTGGAGAGGTGAAATTTTTGGATCAGGGGAACATGTACCCGAGGATACAAGAGGTGAAGAATAAAACAGATTTGACCATTTGCTCGCTGAATATACGAAGAACTTCTCCTTGAACTTTACAGAAAATGAAATTACCCAGCATCGAAAATTCAGTGTAAGAAAGGGTTTCTCTACGTACGGCACTGTATTATCAATATCACCCATCCAGAGTTTGCTGTACAGTACGGTATTGGCTATTCGCCAGGCGGTATACAGAGTGTTTTGCCAAGTGCAGGCATATATGCCGTACCTCAAAATCCCCAACATTGGATTCCGCACTTGACACTGTTTGATCCCGGTTTTTTTAGGACAGAATGTATGACACGGCGCCGTATCCCATAACCATCTGGAGAACTACAGTGTGCTTCAAACGCGAAGTAAACGTGTCTTGCCGCGAAATAGCACTTACAGCTGGCTAAAATGGTCAATGCACGATACAAGTGCACAAAAAAAACAACAAACCAACTCTGGTAGTACTGCATGGGCGGCCTAAAAAAAAAAAAAAAAAAAGAGCTGAAGAAGTTTGTTTCTTGTCTCTCCTTCAATCCGCAGATGAGGGAGAGGCCTTCTCCAGAAATAAATTCAACCCCAACAGAAGTTCATCAGCTACTCTTTTCCCACAATCAAAGACAAAGACCCTTCAACCTCTCAAACCCCTCCAAACCCCCCAGAGCGCGGCATGCCACTAACCACCCTCCCCACAAAAATCATCACCCAAATCTCCAAACTCCTACAAACCCGCACTCCAAACACACACGCGATCCTGCAAATATGTCCCCAACCCAGCACACTCCAAGTCCTCTCACCCCTCCTCATCCCAATAACCCTCCAGACAAAGGCTCAAGAAGACACACTGAGCGCAACATTCACCCCCGCCGACTCAAGCGACAAAACACTACTAAGGAGACTACGCAGATGCGGACTTATCGTGCACGCAAGACTCGACGTTACGCCAAGTCCACTACAGAACACTAGGCATAAGTTTTTGTATCTGCGCAAAGACCCGGGTGCTACGGTAGCGGCGGGCGAGGAGAGCGGTTTGCCAAAGGAGGTTTTCGTGGATTCCGGGGATATGGCTGGGGTGTTCTTTGCGGATCATGTTGTTGAGGGTGGAGGTTTTTGTGATAATGTTCTCTCGTTTGTGAGCGGGGAGGATGCGTTGATGGATGTTGTTTGGGGGGTGTTACTAGATCGGGGTGTTAATTTCCATGTTCTGGATCGGGGTGGGCCGTTGCAGATGGTTGCTGGGGGGAGGCGAGTGGGTGTTGTGAGGGTGCTGTTGGCTGGTAGGGATGGTGATTATAAGGACGTATGAGTTGCTGGGTATTGACGTGAGTATATCGATTCTGGTATATTCGATACCTGGAATCCTGGTGATAGCCTTGAATTTCTCTCCACTTTGAAAAGTAGTGTTTAGCAAGAGCAACACCCCGTTTTAGTTATGGAACTGTAGTGAGTGGTCTAGTGGTTTCCCGATACTCTGGCTTTGGACACCCCCGGAACCCCAGAAGTTCACACTCTATCAGCACCAGATCCCCCACTTAACTAACTTCACCTAGAACACGAGGTGCCTGTTTTTTTCTCTCCAATCATGCCTGTGACATCCTAATCACCTCACACTCAACCGACACCCTAAAGACCTCCCAACCCCACCTCCCAGCCAGCCAAACACCAGCACAAAAAAAACCCCCGATAACCCAAACATCAAAAGACTTTTTTAATCTCTTTTAATCCCCACTACATCCCCCCAACCCCAACCCCCGCCAGCGAGGAATCCAACTCCCAACCTGCACCATAAACACTAGTACAGTACCATACTGACCGGTTTCCAGAAACCGTTGAGCTTCAAGAAGTGGATCACCGGTCGATCAATTTCTTTCAACTTGAATATTTACCAGTGAGGCGGGGTACTCACTTGAAGAGTTCTGTATGTTTTCTTTTGGGTTGTTAGTGGGGGGTATAAATGGTTTTAGGGAGGTCCGGGGAGGTAGATGAGTTTGTTCACTTGGATTGCCGGTAGAGTGATTAGTATTGTTGTATGATAAGTTTTACGCACAGTGGGCGAACGTGGACTAGGTGCAATGGTCTGATGAAGAAAGAGGTAAAGTAAAATTAATCGCCGGTAAAGAAAAACTCTGTAGTCTTACTTACTTCCTTCCCAATTATTCGGAAAAGACAGGAATACTTTATATCAAAGTAAATCAAATGCAAACATCATCCCTTGCTTGCCACACACATCCATCTTTTGCCACAACGTTCCCAAACACAGTAGGGAAAAATAACTTGAGAACTTTTTCCGAAATTCACCTAGACAAAAGAAAAAAAAACAAAGCAAACTCTCCTATTCACACACGCTTCCCATTCTACCACATTCCCGTCCCGGAATGTTCTCCTGTTGCCATCCAGCATCAATACTCCCGTTGTCATTTAGCATCAACAATTAGGAAGGTTTAGTACTGACAGGGGGGGGTGAAGGTCAACCTGATTTTTTTCTCCCCAAAAATACCGGATGGCTTAGGTTTGAAAGTTAATGGGGAGTTGGCTGCGATCTTGACTTTTGCTGAATACAATAACTGCCGTCATAGCTCATGGCTCGAAATTCGTACATCTTGGGTTAACTTATCCAACCTACTGCGATGGGGGCGAGGGGGTTTCTGTTCTTCATAGTCTTTGTATCATAGCCCGAGTTATTAGTGCTTAAGGGTGCGTGCGCAGGGTATGGTATTTAGTGATTTTCGAAAACTGCGGTATGGGTGAAGCTTTACCATATTGGTACAAGCGATAGTCGGAGTATCTTTGCTTGGAGCACCGCCGCTCGCGAACAACTTGCCAACCTTGGATATGCGGGCCGAGTGCCGCTCGTCAAATCCTGGCAAAACAGCAGTTTAGCAAATGCTTTAAGAAAAAAGCGCCAATCTTAGAAATCTCTAGGCGGGGAGCTTGTTTTCTCTGGCACGTAGCACATGGCAAAATTATGCATAACCCTTTTACCGCCCATGTAAAAAATAAGCACCCAGAGAATCGTAGTACACCCCCATGACAACCCCAATCCGAGTGACACCCAATGACCACACCGCCAACGCCACACTTCAATGTCTCGCCTACAAAAAAAATCTAGGATGACGCATGATACCTCTTATTTAAGCCGACCACCAGGCGTATTTCAAGTGATTACTGCGATAAATCCGCACGAGCAGAGTTTGAACTGTCACTAGTACGAGCTTAGCGACATAATTCGTCGGCAGTTTGGCCTTTTACACCAAAAATGAGCATCTTCGCATCCTGAAATCTCCACTTGATCACTCTGATAAAAAATGTTAAAACTCACTAGAACTTTTAGAATCATATAGAATTTAATCTGCTAAAAGATCAAGTTCTATCAATAAATTTTGAGAGCACAACATCAGAAGTTTTGATGGTGGGCAAAAGATACCTCGAGTTTTATAATGGGATTCCCATATAAAAGGTACTTTGCAACAACCTACAGGCCAAACTTCTAGCCATCAGCCCTCACACAGTGCTGGAAAAAATCATACAATTTTTACTGGAAAAGCCTGAGCGATTACAGAGCCACTGGTGCTACTTTAATTAATTATATATTGTTCGTGGGAGAGTTGTAAATCGTTAAAGTTGTGCATTTTGGGTGTAAAATGCCAGACTGCCGACGAATTATGTTGCCAAGATCGTACTCTCTCGCTCGCATAATAACTTGGTCTCCTACGTCAGCCCGGTATCATCAAAATACCATCAATGCCCGTTGCAATTCTATAAATACTGGAACACCACCGACATTTAAGCTTCATACCACCCGCTCTACCCCATAAACTTACATCTCCAGCGACTCACCTACCAAAAAGCCGGGACTCTACTTAATCCTGCAACAGAAGGAGGGAAGATAATAAATACCCGCAGACTCCATTCATTTTTTTTTCCTTTTTTTTTTTTTTTCCTTTCCAAAATGCAACTTTTGCAAGCCACCTGCAAAAACCCCCTAATCATGCAAATCCCGATTCTGGCATCATTAGTCGCTTCGTCGACAATCTCCTCCATGTCCCCCTTCCTCTCCCCGACACCCATCCCAACCCCCACGGCCATCGCAGGGGGTACGTGCGTAGAAATAGCCCCCGGCGAAACTGCTACCCTCCCAATTCCCGACTCTCTAAAACTTGGCTACTACAACTGTGCAACAACCGCTACCTCACCCCCAACTTCAGACATCATAACTATCGCAAAGCACATTCTGACGGATGGGTACGTGGCCCCGATCGTTGCCCCGGGCAAACAATGCGGGGAATTGGCGAAGCAGGGAGAAGCGGTGTTTTATATTTGTGGGGAGTACCTCACTGGCGGGCAGGATGATGCGGTTGTTGTTGGCGTGACGAGTATTCTGGATCATTGTGAGATGGGGGGGAAGGCGGAGGGGGTATTTAGGGTTTCGGAGGGGGGGCTTTTGGTGATTACTAGTGTTGGGGGGGGATTGGTTGTTGATGGGGCTTTGAGGGGTGAATAGTGGTGGGGTATATGAAAGGTGGGGTTTATTGAGCCGTGGTGGAGGGGTGGTTTCCTGATTGATCGATTGCACAGTACATTATTACTAGCAAGAGCCCCCTCGAGACCTCGAGTCTTGTCAAGTCTTTCTATTAAACTTTACTTAAATTCGTCCATAAAACAATAGAAAACATAATCTATATCTTGGTTTCTGTCCATATAACTATATCAGATAATGTTTTTGACAACCTACAGCTAAGAATATCCAGTATTACGCAATGCACAACTCAAAAATAAGTGGTATAATGTTATTCAGTTATTATTGGGAATATATTATAAAGTCATACCCATTATTATTGAAGCTAGGATTAGAGATAGACCTTATTTTGTATTTTATTTTTTTAATATAACTAATATAAAGAAATAAAACATTATAAAACAAATATCGATGACTGCTAAATGAAATTGTCCGCAGCTGAATTTCTATCTATATATTTACTGCATGTTGAAATTTAGAAAACATATGGAGTCTGGTGATATGATGACAGATTTGATAATAGAATAAGAGAATTTCAATCTAACAAAAAAAGTATGTATTAAATTAGTGAATAAAAAACTTACAAAAATAATCAAGGTAAAAAATGATTGAACTTGCATTCACCTCATTAGTTATACTATTTAGATAAAACTCAAATCAAAACCTCTGGAAAAACAATATTGTCTGTAAAATTTGGTTCAGTTGTAGAAGGAAGAATGGTCAACCCATCAAGTGAGGTAACCCTCGATAAGGCCACATAAAGTTGACCATGGGTGAAGGCATTACTTCTCAAATCAACCCCTACATGTGCTAAGGATTGACCTTGGGATTTGTTCACAGTCATAGCAAAGCAAAGGCGTATTGGAAACTGCTTCCTCTCAAGGATAAAAGGAAGATCTTCCTCACTTGTTGTGAGTTTGATTTGTGGTAGTAGATGAACTTCTCCATCCCATTTGCCACCAAGTAGGGTAACCTGCAAGCAATTTCTGCCAATTCCAACTACTCTCATTCTTGTGCCATTACACATGCCATGCTGTGGACTTAAATTGCGAATCAGGATTACAGGGGCCCCAATCTTTAATTTAAGGCAAGATGGTGCAATTGATGGAATGTCAATACTTTGTAAATACTCCATAGCATAAGGTTCAGCAGCAGCAGCCTGATCATTCACTTCAACTTTGTTGGCAGCATGAAAAATGTGTTCCACACCAGGCATGCGTTGTAGGAGAAGTTCATTGAAGTCATTAACTGTATCATTCTTATAGGCAAGGATTGCACGACCAGTAAATGTTGCATGAACCAATGGTGCATCTTGCATTAGCGTTGGAGGATAGACTTGAGCGCAAAGATCTTCAACGGTTTCTGATCTTTGAATGTATAATGGTAAGGTTTGTTTTCCATACATCAATGGATCTGACACTAATCTTTTCAAGAAGTCCAAAAACTCTTGGCTTGCTTCATTGGCTGCCACCCTCATATTTCACTTCAGTTTAAGAATTTTGAGATGATTCCAAATTGAAGAGTGCTGAATACAGGCAGCCACAGTTGCGTGGCGAGAGCCACGTCGGATTACTGGTAGTATTTGTGCAAAGTCACCTCCCAAAACTACTGGTATACCTCCAAACAGATCATTGTCATGCTTTCCACAAATGTCATTTAATGACCAGTTGACAGCCTGAAAGCAAGCCTTATGCTGCATAGGGACCTCGTCCCAGATGATTAAAGCAGTTTTCCGAATAGGACTTGCAATGAAGGAGTTTGCTGGAATGTTGCACATTGAATTCCCATCATTATTTAGGGGAATCTTAAATCGTGAATGAGCTGTTCTACCTCCTGGAAGCAGTTGGGCAGCAATTCCAGATGAGGCCACACAGAGTACAATCTTCCCTTGGGCACGAAAATGTGAGCAAAGACAGTTGTATAAAAACGTTTTTCCAGTTCCTGCTGGACCATGAAGAAAGTATCCAACATCTACTCTCAATTGTAAGTGTTGCTCACGAAAAGTAACCCCTTCGATAATGGTCGTGAAACATTCTTTTTGTTCTTCGTTTAGCTGTGTTTCAAGTGATTCAGCAAGCTGTCCCTGCTCCTCAATATTGTAATTTATTTCTTCAATAATTAGGGTATTGCTTGCATTTTCACCTGCAACTGTCCAATCCAAGTGGGGAGTAGGAAGCCCATAATCTTCCAATTTTGTACCATACTCTGACAAATATTTCTGGATTAAATATAATCCATAATCTAGATGGATTTCAGGTTGGTCTTGCATAATTCCTGGAGGAAGTTGGAGTCGTCCTGTCATTATCATAAAAGGAATATCGTCACAGAAGTTTTCCTTAAACTTATTCCAGATTTCTAGTGGGTTGGACAGGGTAGTATAATGTAAAGTCATTGCAAACAAATGACGTAATGAACTTCCAGTAATAAACTGGACTCCCTCTGTGAAAAGTGATATCCATTCACCATCATCCTCTAATAATCTCATTGCAAGACATGCTGCTTTAAATGTTGGATGAATCTGATTGTTCACCATCCGCAAATCCTCAAAACCTTTTGCTCTACGTTTTACAGTCAGAAGAAGCCGTAGGTAATATCTTTCTCCCATAAAGGGGCTTGCAGAATACATCCGCCCTATTGCTAGCCCCTTCTGCTGCTTCTTCCAACCGAATTTGTGAACATATACAAACTGTTCTGGGAACTCATGATATAACAACTCTGCCCCATCAACATTTTCATTGTTATATGTAAAGAATGCTGTTAAGGTACTCATTGATGCTTCTATCCGTTGGCGTAGCGCATTGTGATCCTCATGTTCTGAAAAGTACACTGGCTGGTCTCCAGGCAGATGAATCGATAGCTTTGTAACTGGAGGGAGTTCCTCATGGGTACTAAATTCAGATAGACGCCACATTGCCTCTGTTGGGCCAATGTATCTTCCACTCAGGTGTCTAGTAATCTCATCATGGTCAGATTGAATATTAGTAGTTGCTCGATCCCCACCCTTGTAAATATATTTGTGAATATATTTGACTGCTCTAATCGACCCACATACTTCCACATTAATATGGGCATTATATCGAAGACTTAAGTATGGACTGTATGGCACTACTCGTTGGTTGTCGATTCTTGCAGTTATACCAGGTCCAGCATTTGCAACAGGAATTGTAAAAAAGTGTCCTGTATCTCGACGCCTATATACTGGATATCCATTTTCATGAATCATAGTCTCATCTTGAAAGGGTTTTGGGTAGCCTTTATGGCATGTTTTTGAGAATGCTGGATTTAGTCCTTCAAAATACAGTGTACTATAATTTCCACCAGCACAGCTTGTATGCACCATAGTGGATTTTATTATCCTAGCAAGCTCTCTCCCTTGAGCATTAGTTTCATCTGGTAGTTCTGCTGATATAAGCTCATCAATAGTTTTGGCAGTTAAAAATGTGGCATTGGTATTAAGAAAGAGTAAAAGGTGCAAATGTGGGAGACCTCGCTTCTGGTACTCCATAGTCCAAACCTAACCATTCCACTTGCCAAAGATCTCCTTATGCCGTAACTGATCAAGTAAATCGCGAACCTTTAGGTAGAAGACTCTGGCCACCAAATCTGGCTGATCAGCTGCTACCTGTCCAGGCAATAACTCTTGTTCAATTTCTGCCCACTTGGGATTGGCAGTAAAAGTGATAAAGAGCGAGGGGGGACCTGTTAGGCATATGGAAAAAAGGGCCAAAGTTACCCGGCCTTTACATAGGATTATTTCT
>ML120483.1:290088-329417 GCA_003788595.2 Choiromyces venosus 120613-1 | reverse complement strand
CTTGGAAACCACAATACAGTCTGTGTGAAACAATCTGGAAATGTCTCTCTGTGTGGTCTCATTGTGGAGGCACTCTATGTGCCTGAATTCTGACTCTCCTTTATCTCCATCGGAAAGCTCACTGACCTTAGGCTTATGGTCGAATTCGCCTCTCAACTGTGCAAAGTGTGGAAAAAGGCAGATGCTCACCACCTGAGCCCCCTCATAATGCAAGGCCGACTCACTGAAGGTCTCTACATCCTGGAGGAACCAATGGAGTCCTACAAGCTCACTGCAATTGCAAGAGCTGATGGGTCCACAGCTCAGTCCCTCCTCGCCTAGCACTCATTGAATGCAGCCCTTTGGCATTGCCGGCTCACACATCTGAACTGCCCGGTAATGCAGAAGCTTGGGATTATCTCTTCACCCCTAAAGACACCATGCTCTACCTGCATCTTGGCCAAACAGTGGCACACCAGAAGCCAAGTCCCAGCCGAGAGAGCAGACCAGCCATTCTCCCTCATTCATTCCGATATGTGTGGCCCGCTGCCACCATCTCATTCTGGTGTGAGATACTACCTGATTCTGGTTGATGACTATATGCACTGGACCTTTGTCTACTTTCTAAAGACCAAACAGTCTGAGGAGTGTATGCAATGCTTTCAGGAGACACTCACATTCATCAAGTCCCACTATCTCCAGTACACAGTGGCTCAGTTCAGGTATGACAATGGTCGCAGAGAATACAGCAACAACACCTTTAAGAGCCTGCTTAAGACACACAGTATATCCTTCGAACTATTGTCACCCTATACACAGCACAAAAATGGGGTCGCTGAATGGATGATACAAACAATCAATTCATGAGCACGCTGCATGCTGATCGATGCCAGCCTACCCATCTCCTTCTGGGCTGAAGTTGTAGCAACAACAGTCTACCTCCACTTTCGAAGTCCCTCATCATCTCTGAAAGATCGGTCACCCTATGCAATGCTGCATGAAGGAAAAGAAGCTTTGATCACTCACCTGCATAGAATTGGCTGCATTGCATATCATCAAATACCAGATGAGCTGCTCAGGTCCAAGGTGGAACTCAAGTTTCACTCTTGCTCAAAACTATGCATGCTTCTAGGATACACTCTGATGGAAAAAGCGTGGTACCTCTGGGACTTTAATGGCCATGGTGGTGTGGGGTGT
Organism: Choiromyces venosus 120613-1; assembly: GCA_003788595.2. Lineage (NCBI taxonomy): Eukaryota > Fungi > Ascomycota > Pezizomycetes > Pezizales > Tuberaceae > Choiromyces > Choiromyces venosus. The sequence goes on along the minus strand of ML120483.1, from coordinate 328,241 downwards.
GCATTCTACAGCTCGGATGTGGTATTCGTCGAGGACCAGAATGTGTTAAGCACAAGTTCAGGTCTCGACTCTGAACAATTGGCAAAACTTATGCCAGAAGACTGCTCCTCCCTCTCTCCTCTGCCGAGCTCTATGTCTAATGATAACTCAGACCTCCCAGCTCCCGACTCCATCAGCACATTACCAGTGGATGACTCTCTCTCTCTCTCTGGGTCTCTGGCCACAGTGCCAGGTGATAGTTCTTCTTCTTCTTCTCTCACTAAATCCCTGGGCATTTTCTCAGGTGATAATGGTCTCTCCTCTGGGTCTCTGGGCACAGCGCCAGGTGACATTACCCACTTTCTGGGTAAATCCCCAGCTATCGTGCCGGGTCACAGTTCAAGATCCCTGGGCATTTCCTCAGGTGACACTGACTTCTCTTCTTCTGAGTCTCTGGGCATGGCGCCAGGTGATATTACTCACTTTCTGGGTAAATCCCTGGCTATCATGCTGGGTGATGGGTCAAGATCCCTGGGCATTTCCTCAGGCGACAGTGACTACTCTTCTTCTGGGTCCCTGGGCATGGCGCCAGGTGATATTACCCACTTTCTGGGTAAATCTCTGGCTATCGTGCTGAGTGACAGTTCAAGATCCCTGGGTGCAGCACCAGGTGACAGTGAATACTTGCTCTATCGCTCCCTGGGCATTGTGCCAGGTGACAAAACAAGCTGTCGCTCTGTATGCTTTTTGTTGATTCAGTCCACTTTACTGCTGTTCTTCGTCTTCTCTCCTGAAAGCACTGTGTTGGAGATTATGGCTAATGGTATCATCATTTGGTATATACAGGAAAAGACTATTAAACCTAAACTAGCTCTCTGCAGGTCAAGAAAGAATGATACCTGCAATGCTGACATTCAGAAATGAGTGGCAGAGATGATGGCGGAGGATACAGAGAAGCGCAGACTGGCCATGAGACAGGCAGCCAATGCATTTACTGCTCAAGTGAATCGTTTCCTCAATGGTATCAGGATTGATGATCCAATGTCACTTACTGAAGCAATGGAAAGTGACTACCAACAAGAATGGATCGAAGCCATGAGATCGGAACTTCAGTCACTTGCTGAAAACTCTACATGGACGTCAGTTGACAGAGTGCCCGAAGGAGGAAAGACAATTGAGTTGAAGTGGGTGTTCAGGATAAAGCCCAACTGCAATGGATCAATGCGCTTCAAAGCAAGACTCGTCATCAAGGGTTTCCAACAATGTAAGGGAATAGACTGTGGTGATACGTATGCTCCAGTAAGTCGATTGGCAACTCTCTTCCTTGTACTTGCCATTGCAAGTGCTCGATCTTGGAATATCAATTACCTTCATATTGTATTGGCATTTCTAAACCCGCCGATTGACCAGAACGATGTCTACATGGAACTCCCTAAGGATATTGAGAAGATTGAGCCCAATACTCAACGTCCAGTGGTGCGACTCCTCAAAGCACTTTATGGACTTTGACAAGCTCCACACCTGTGGTACAAAGTGATTGACAGTCTACTCATATCACTTGGGTTTGCAAAATCCAGCGCCAAGCCTAACCTCTACTGAAAACTATCCCTACTGGTCCTTCTCTATGTGGACGATATTCTCCTCACATACACTGACTCACTCGAAGCTGAGGATATCAAACTACGCCTGAAGTCAACCTACAAGATGACAGACCTTAAGGCAGTTCAGCGATTCCTTGGAATGGAGATCTTGAGGTTCCCTGATGGGTCATTTACACTGTCACAATAGTAATACCTGGATGGAGTACTCAAATAGTTCCAAATGGATAAGGCAAATCTAGCCTCTACCCCGCTTGCCCAAAACATGCAACTTTGTGAATATAACCGTGATCTACCAGCAGACCAGCAACTCTACCTTCAGATCATTGGAGCTCTGATGTACGCATCTCTTGGAAGTCATCTGGACATTGCAACTGCAGTCTTTGCCCTCAGTTGTTACAGTCACAATCCGCATTCCATGCACTTGACAGCAGTGAAGAGAGTCTTGAGATACCTCCGTGGGACCAAGGACCATGTACTCATCTATCTAGCCTCATCCTGTCGCACATTGGAGCTGGTTGGATTTACTGATGCAGATTGGACCAATAACACACTGGATTGTCACTCTGTGGGTTCGTTCCTCTTTATCCTCAGTGGGCCAATCTCCTGGCAGTCACGCAAACAAACTATCCTTGCCACATCCATTCTGGAATTGGAATACTCAGCCTTCATTGAAGCAGTGAAGGAATCTCTCTGGCTCTGGCAACTGCTCCACGACATGACAACTGTGCAGCCTCCACCTGGAACACAGCTCCCAACCATGCACTGGCTGGATTGAATAGAAGATGCAGAAGTCAGCTACTCTGGAACTCTTGCCTCACCAACAAAGATCTTTACAGACAGCGAGTGAGCCCTTCAGACTGTTCACTCTGAAGGAGTCACTGCATGCAACAAGCACTTTGACATTCAGCTATTCAAAGCATGCAAGGTTCAGAACACTAGAATTGTTGACTTTACCTTTGTTCCTGGGGAGCAAAACGTGGCAGATGGGTTGACGAAGGCATTGGTAGATACTAAGCACCAACAATTCATGAGGCAGCTGGGAATGGGAGATATAGGATCTCACAGTTAGGTAGATTTGTTTCTTTTATCTAGCTATGGGACTCGATGGAGAGTGTACCTTTCCCCTCCGAGACAATCTATAGGAGGGGTTTTAACAGCACTCAATGATGTCAAATGGGAAGGGTTTATAGGGCTTAGTAGTTTTCCTTTCTTCTTCTTTTCTTTTTTTTTTCTTCTATTCTTAGTTTTTTCAGTTCACTTGATCCACGAGGGGCAGCGAGGGTTTTGTAAAGGGCAAGAAGTATTGGTACTAGAGGTAGGGCAGTGTCCACAAAAGGAAAGGTCTATGCTTAGTCAGCTAGTTGTGACTGCTGGCTTGGCACTGGGAGTTTCTTATAGTTAAAACATGGTTGCCCCTAAAACAACCTCTCTTAGAATAGAACAACCAATCATTAATAGAACTTTGACTCTCATCTCTTCTCCACTTAGTTCCCTCTTCTATTTTTCCCTCTTCTATTGCACGTGCTTTGCAACCTTCCTTCTCACTTCCCTCGTACCTATTCTAACAAGTGCTTCAAATCCCTCTCACTTTCTGTAGGGAGTAGATAGAGATTGGCAAAAATTATACTGTGTATTTCGGACACTTGGCTATCTCCCAAAAAATTTTTGAAGCTCATTATAGCACAATCCATGCCATAATGCTCACTTGAAAATCCCAATTTTTGGTGTATTTTGGCCTCTGTCTCGTTACTAAACAACGCGTATTGATAGCAGATAGGAGGTTTCGAGTGATCTTACGTGATTACTTGGGTCTCAAGGAAGGAATAACCACAATGGTAATCAATACTTAAAATGTTTGTCTGGGTCTTGTGATTACTTGTTACAGATTTTGTAAGTATAATTCTCCTGGCGTATCATGGAGGTCCTATTGATTAGGAGCAAGTTTAAGATGGCGCGGTGGAATCTTGGTGCGTTGCTGGGGTAGATATCTTAGTTTGAAGATGAGGCGAATGTCTATGGTATATCTTCCCACTATACAAAAATGTAAACTTCTAATACAGTATGTGTATGCTTCGCGTAGTCTGGCATTTCAGTTTCCGCACAACACTGTAAGTTCGCACGTACATTACAGTACATAATTCATTCACGCTTTAATATTCATTGAATTTCAAGACTACCGACCTTGCCTTACTAGTGTAACTTGAAAGCATGGTTTTTGTAATTACAGGTTTATAGAAGAAGTCTGTCCCGAGTCGTCTGGAAAGTAGCATCTGGGGGATTTCAAGATTCACGATGATCGAGACTGGGTTTCAACCTGCAATATTGAGAGGTCTTTTATATTAACCAGTTGATCATTCCCATCCTCTTATCAACTCTCCACATCATCATCATCATCATCATCAGTGCAAACACTCAGTACAAACAATCAGCAGTCTCCGAAACAACAGCAAGAAGATTAAAAAAACACAAAGATGACTTCAACCAACACCCCATCAACTCCCCCTCAAAACTCCCAAAATGGCGAAGAAGATAGTGCAACATATTCCGCCAATAGCCAGACATCCGAGAGCGTCGCTCCACCCGACAGCGAGAGTCTATTCTGGGGTTGCTGTATTTGCCCAACAGACAACCCAGAAATGTATTCAGACACCGGACTCGATGTTTGCACCCGTTGCTACCACATTAGGTGTGAGGAATGCTGGACTTCTTGGATCTGTGATAGTTGTGGAAAGGTGCATACGCTTCCTGGTAGGGTTCTTAATAGCTAGTGATGCTCTAGGAGAAGAGAAGTTGGGTATGAGTGATAGGGCTCGAGGTGAGTTTGGGGTTCGTGGAGAGTTCTTAGATAGGGATCAATTGAATGGTTTTTTTTTTTTTGAGTTATTGGTTCCGAGATTAAGTGATGTGAGCGAAGTTTATATGCGGAGATGGTGGTGGAGGACGGTATTGGTTTTGGGAGCTCTCCACAGTCCTTTCCTGCTAACCCAGTTGGTGATTGTGGGAAATTGAAGTAGCCCAGGGAAAGTAAAAACATAAATGGAAGGGAGCGTGGCAGTATATATAAGACCAGCCAAAGCCGAATCTCTTTCAAGAAACTGATCAAAAGACCTTTGGCATACTCTGAGTGGGAGGTTGCTTGGTATTGAAGATAAATCAGCAAATTGACAACGAGTTTGAAGAAAAGCAGACTAATTTCCGCAGATTACGGATGATGCAAGGATGGTAACGAAAGCTCAATAGAGTAATCAAGAGGTAATGTTATATCTAATGCTGTGCAAAAACAGGCGCATGAAGTGAGAATTAGTTCTGATAGTAACAAGACGCCTGCCTGAGTCAAATACTGCGAGTGAGATGCAGTGATTAATTGGCTTGCATGATATCGCACGCCTTGCATCCACTTTAGCACCCGAAGAGCGATGCGCCCCCTGACTTCCCTCTGGGCGCTCTCCCCGCTCTTAACAGATAGCAAAACTGTTAACTTGAGTTCTCCGCACTCAGCTGTTCTTGAAGAAGTATGGCGGGAGCATGGCATGTGCGAGCTTCTGGCTTTTAACTCACAATCTTAAAAAAGGAGACTCGCCCAAAAAAATAAATCGCATTCAAACTTCAAAGGAGAGAGGTAATTATTGACCAGTTCTGATGGTCTAACGGCTAAGGAGCTGGTCACTGCTAATCCTGGCCTTGGTGGAGTAGTTTGGCATTAAAAATGCCTGACAAACCACTTTTTGCTGGCTTGGGAGTTGAAGGGGGCTTGTGCCCTTACAGTAGTTTTTTTTCTTTTTCTTTTTCTTTTTGCGGGGGGGGGGGTATGACAGTGTTTCTCACCAGAAGGCTGGAGCCTACCCTAACTGTGAACTCAATTCTGCTCGTCTCATGGGATGATAATATTGTACCAACGATGTTCATAAGAGCGCCGGAGTGCATCTGCCACATCGCTCACCCACTCGCTCACTTTTAGGCCTCCAAATGTGTGCAAAAGGCCTTCCGAGAAGACAGACGAAACCCTTTTCCAATTGTTTTTCGAGTTGACTAGACTAATGAGGAACACCATCTAGGGTGGGAGGAGATACTGGATTTATATAAAAGGGACTGTGGTGGAATTGATAATACAGACAGGTAGATTGATGAAGAAAACTAAAAAGAGAGAGAGCAGAAGTATTCATCTTCATTAATTAAAAATGATTACATTCACTAGTCAGCCATGTATTAGGCCCTGCTTAGCTGGCACCATTTGTAAGGTAAAACCTTACAAAATGTCAACCATAAGGATTCCCAATGTGCAATTTGTAAGGTAAGGAAACATACTTAAGTAAGGGAGGTGTTGCCAAACGGTCCAAACAACCGATGTAAAGTTAGATAAAAATGTATAGGGTTGCCTCATGGTTCGGACCTTGGATATTTAACATAGGGTTTAATAAGAGCAGTGAACACCGTAAGAAAGAGGGTAAAATAGAAGGAAGATAATGTAGAGTACTTGCCCATTCCAAAAGTATCCGGATACGGGGCTTGGGGCTTGGCGGTCTTGGCACAGTTTTATCCGGATACTTTTGGAATGGGCAAGTACTGTAGGGTATATGATAAATGAATGTTTTGTGTTTGTTAGAAGTCGGAAAACTCTACTTGTGGGTGGGTGGGTATAACCTAGAAGAACTGGTCACACATTCTTTTTTTTTCTTTTTTTTTTCTTTCTCATTTCACGTTATATATAATCCTAGTTACCTCTCAAAAGGCAATTCATAAGGTTTTAAAACACAGCATTTATAAGGCTATGTTGCCAAACGGACAAACCTTATGAAATCCCTTTTATAAGGAAAACCCTTTCAAATTGCATTTTGTAAGGTTTTACCTTACAAATGGTGCCGGCCAAGCAGGGCCTTAGTTAACGTGATGAGAATCAAACATTTGCAGCGTTTCATAACTTTATGCTTATGGTGGTCAAAGGACCGGTCAAACGTTATACCAACAAGAAGGTCGAAAGCTTAACTCCCATCCGTGTGGATGTAATAGCAGGAATTAAAGGCAGGAAAACGGCAAGCCCGGCGAACCACCCGTTTGCCATCCTGGGGATCTCTTCAGCCTTGGAAAGTTTGATTAGAAGAGGTAATTGTAACCTTTCTTTTCTCACAAGGTTCAAGAGTGATATGGTAGTAGGCTACCATTGCCTACCGGTTTAAAAACTTTTGACCTTACCTTAGTGCTACTGCACTTGAGAGTAGATTTTTTTCGTAAAACTCACAGAACCAGAAAGAAAAGTGTGCCAGAGCGTCTTGAAAACGAATGATGTTTTGGAGAATTCAAACCTCATAATGATCAGGCCTAAGTTTCAACCTGAAATGCTGAAAAATCTTTGATATTAACCAGTTGATCATTCCCATCCCCTTATTAACTCCCCACATCATCATCAGTGCGAACGCCTAGTACAAGCAATCAATAGTCTCTGAAACAACAACAAGAAGATTAAAAAAACACAAAGATGACTTCAACCAGCACCCCATCAGCCCCCCTTCGAACCTGCCGGAAAAGCGAACAAGATACAGCAGGATTCTCTTCGGCCAATGTCCAAACTCCGGCCGGTACATCCTCACCTCCCGAGCGCGTTGCTTTACCCGGTATAGAGGAGCTGTCCTGGAGCTGCTGTGTTTGTAGAATACACAACTCGGACCTGTACCCAAACACGGAGCTCGAAGTATGCACCCACTGTTACCACATTAGGTGCGATGAATGCTGGACTTTTTTGGATCAGTGATAGTTGTAGAAAGGTGCATATGCTTCCTGGCAGAGTGCCTAATAAATAGCAAGTAATGTTCGAAGAGAAGAGAAGTTGGATATGAGTGAGATGAGTTGGAGGTGAGTTTGGGTTCGTGGATAGGTCTTAGATAGCGGTTAATTGAAATGATTTTTTCCTTGGAGTTATTGATGCCGAGCTCTTGTGAAGTAACCGAAGTTTCTGTGAGAAGATAGAGGTGGTGAAGGACAGTATTGGGGATTCTCCACAGTCCTTGCTATTCGTTCAGTTGGAGACCGTGGGGAATTGAGGTAACCCCCGGGAAATAAAAACAAAAACAGGAGGGGGTTCTGACACTCTATATGTCTAGAAAAAGAAGAATGGCTGTGTTCAACCTTCACTATACTGACCAAATATATGTTTGGCATCTTCCGAGCGTGAGCCAGTTTGGTATTGAAAATATCGTAGTTAACAAGGTGTTTCAAGAAAACTGATCCCTACGTTTCAACCCGTCTCAATTCGCAATGAAGGTCCAACCTCAATGATAAACAAAATAGTATTCCAACTTACATCTCCCCACTAGGAAATTCCAGAAAAAGTATTGCGTTATCAAGTCAATTTTTCATCTGCGATGTTGAGAAATTCTTTAACTTAGCCTAACTTTACCGTTTGATTGATAGTTTTACTCGGAACTCTCCCACTCAATCTATACACTCCACGAGTATGTGTCTCCCCCCTTCACAAATAGTGAAGACGGGTTCAGTAACTTTCCTGAGTTGGTTTGTGTCCCGAGATTGACATACTATAGTATTACAGGAAGAGAAAGTGAACTGGGCTTGGTTTGTTGTGTTTCAGGACATGAACAGTGCGAATATGTAGAACATGTCCCTGCTGGCAAACAAATATATCACAATAACTTATGATGCTATTTTTTTTTCTTCAAACGGTGAAAACCAACTTTGCAGTCACATCCAAGCAAACAAAATTTGAGCTCCTTCTCCATATAAACAGTGAACAAAGCTATAAGGTCTATAATAAGAAACGAAGATTCCGAGTTTTAATCTCCAAAGTCCACTCTTCAGAGCTCCCTTCTCCTCCTTTTAAATGCCTGAAGAGAAAAAAAACATTCAAGAAGCCACAAAATTCTCACCAATGTCTTCCACCAACGAAAACTCACTACTTGAGCAGGAAGAAGATGCAAAAGCACCTTTGTTGAACGAGTTTGGTAACGAGCAGAAAAAAAAGGTCAAAGACACTGTCGAAGTGTCTTGCCCTTGGTGTAAAGCACGAAACAGGGTGCCCAGGGATCCAATTGAGGACCAACTTTGCAAAATTTGCAATAAAACGCTTTATGGGGATGATGTGTATTTGGGTTGATCGTTAAGATTGAGTTGCTTGGGTCAAGTCGGGGATTTTAGAGCTAGGGTGGGTTGGTTTTTTGGATGGGGGTTATGAGATTTTATGGGTACTGTGCGTGTAAGTTAAGTTAACGCGTTGCCAATAGAATGTGAAGCTGGAGATTAATACTGTAGAGAAACACTATAATATCATGACAATGTAGAGAAAAGAGGGAGAGTAATCAAATGCTTACCCTTGTGATATCCACAGATTAGCAGAATTTTAGTGTACTAATCTTTTCAGACACTGAAGGATGACAACGCTACTAGCAGTGAAGCTGTACCCATGGATCAAGTTGGAAATTTACCTGGATGTCATCATCTCTCCGCCAACTAATTCACTGACTGGTGCTTCATCCCCAAGAGGAAGGGAGTCCCGACACTTGCCCCTTTCTACTCCCGGGTCCTCGAAAAATGCTAAATCATCAACTTGACTTGATGGTGAGTGGTTAAGTTCTAGGATCGATCATAAAGACTATTTATGGGAATTTGGGAAGTGCGATCGCCAGCCGTGATGTGCAAGACCTAATTATAACATACAGTAGGGCAATACCTCCAGTATATCCCACTCCCCTTTGGATCTGAAGCACTGGTTAAATCTTGGACGAACAAGTAAATGAATTTAAAACTACTCCCGACAGAGTCGCATGTGGCAGCTGTCACTCGTAATCGACAACTAAGCCTACTCGTACAGCATGCACCCAATAGCGTGGAAATTACAATGCTTGGACCTCACGCTAAGATGCTGGAGTTGCTTCTTCTAGTAATAATCAAGTCAATCGTATTTTGCTGTTTATTTGTCTCAACAGAAGCTCAAGTACAGTACTGTTATTTCTTTGGCTGGTCGAAAGGTCTTAGCGTGAGGTCTAATTATTACAGTTTCTACTGTACGGCAAGGATCATAATTCCGAACTACCTTAGCGCAGATTATAGGTAACGGTCGCCCAATTCAGGACTCGAGATAGTGTCCTTCGAAAAGCACATCAGACCACCTCAAACCACGCTCAAACCGCTGCGAACTACACGTCAAGGCAACCCGTTAAATACCTGGTTTAAATACATACAAATGTGTTCGGCCACAGAACGATGAAAATTTCGCATCCCGTCCGCTCTGCGGTAAACAAGCATCGTATCGACCGGTTAGTACTACAGTGGGTGACCATGTGGGAATCCCGGTTGCTGAACTCTTTTGATCTTTTTTTTCGTCTCAATATCTTTTGCTTGGCAGATACCCAGGAGAGAGATTAAAATCTTATTTTTATTCTTATTTTTGCTGGAAGGGTGGGGTAGAGTTCTGCGCATGCGAGGTCCTCGGTTGTGGTTCGAAAACTTCCATGCGTACTGTGACTTGCAGGGACTCGGATGAATCCGGAAAAAAGGCTAGAGTGGAAGCCATTATCAGATTCTGTCGTATGGTAGTGATGTTAGATAGTTTAACCACTGTAGTCAGTCCTAGGAATCTTGATAGCAAGAAGTAGTTTTGGACACCCTGAGATCGCATAGCGGTGGGCTAACAAAAGCTGTGTTTTCTTTGTTTTCCCCTCTCGCACTTCACTCTCTCTCTTCAGCGGAGGCCCCGGTAGATATTAGTAACAGAAAAGGCACTCCTGCAAGTCCACTTCTCTCCCCTTCCAAATCCTCCAGTTCAAAACCAGTCGAGTGATACCTGATGAACACCCCCACTCCTCCTGACAACCACAATGCTATTTAGGCGCAGTCAGTGCTGTTTCCCAACTTTTTTTTTTTTACCCTTCGATGAAAGACATCTCTGAAACTCCAGTTTCATCATAAACTTACCACATAGAAACCGCCACGAAACTTTAATGTAGAATAGTTACACTTTCCCCATCGATTTCGCCAACAACCGATCTTCACGAGACTAGAGCATGGATTTATTTGTACCAACTGTGCTGTACTGTACCAACGTTTCTACTCTACCGTAACCGCGAATATCAACGTCACCACGTGCGCAGGGCTGGGCTGGGCTGGGCCGGAACAGAATAAAAGCTTGCTCAACACAACCTTCTTTTTTCCTCCGACTGAACAAACTTTTGTTTTCAACTCGACTTGGAGTAAGTCAGCTCAGCTTGGGCCTTTACGGTGGATTTTGAATAGAGCTTTTGCGCAAGGAGTTCGGAGGGTGTCTTCTAAAGAGCGGGGATTACAAAGGCTGGATGGGTAGATGTCACCTGACGCTCTTGCCCTGCCTAGCCCTTCGGAGTCTGTTTGCGCAAGGGCTCTAATATCGGTATGCTTCTATGGAAGGCGGAATTATTGGACGGTCGACAAAAAATAGTGATCGGTCGGACTAGGCTTAAGTTTTTTTTTTTTTTTTTTTTTTTTTGGTTTGGGGGGTTTGATGCGTGCTATGTCCCCGCGCGGGAGATGGAGGTTTAAGCCTTATCGCTATGGTTAAACGATCAACCACTGAACTCAAGCACCAGGCCGTTCGACAATGCACTGTTTTCGCAAGGGTTTCGTATTGGAGGTACCCGAGTAGTGAGTTTGTGATTTTCTCGGGGATTGAGTCAAGTTATGATGCGACAATCAGGTTCTATGTCGTAAGATACCATAAGACAGAGATGGCCACGCCGGAATAAGTTCGAAAAGGAATATTCTGCCCCGCTAACTTACTCGTACTGTCTTTCTGTCCACCTATCCAAATGGACCTTCTTCTTCTTCGGATGAGCATCCCGATGAACCTCTACTTTTCCGACTTCTAGGAGTACTGTACTGTATATTAAGCTTGCTGCGACTCAAGTCAGCTCACATCTTCACCACCAAGTACAACACCGTTCACCCATCCAGCCAAGCCATGCAGAAGTAAGTACGGTAACAAAAAGTAGGCAGAAACATCCTTATCCCTAAAAGCCCCAGCAAGAATTCCAAAAAGTACAGTACAAAGCTTGACCCTCTTTATCCGGAGAATTTTCCATATGATATCACTTCCTTCAACCTCCGCCCATTGAGCCCAGTCCCCCATGACCACCAACTATGATACCATATCCAACCTCACGAACAATCTCCAATAATCTATCTATCTGCTTTACCGGCTCCTGCTAAACTATCCAAACTACTGTGCTGTGCTGTATCTCCATTCTGCCATATTATATCACCACCACTTTACTACTCTAATGTTGCAAACCCACCCCTATCCATCCACCCACGCCCTTCACAACCCCTCACTCGAATCTGCCTCCCTCTCTCACACACACCCGACAGCCGAGAAGGCACATAAAGTATTCACATTCATCCATGTAGTGCAACCCCAACCATCAAATCCACCGATAAGCAACCCACCTCACCAACCTCTCAACCTTAAAATAAAAATAAAAAAAATAAAAAAACCCCTTATCCCCCACCACCACCACCCCCCACCCCACCCGCCAGCCGCAATCAATGCCGGCAAATAACTCTGTGTCTTACACCCGACCCTAACTTAACCTCAGCACAAGAAGAAGTACGATTTCAGAAGGAAGAAGGAAAAGTTAAGGTTTCACGCAGCCGTAATAAGTACCTTTTTTTTTTTTTTTTTTTGCGGAGGAAAAATTTTTTATTTTTATTTTTGTGTCTGGGAGATCCGATTGGTTGGTTGGGGGTGGAATACCCCGCACCTGACTCCGTGCTTTTCGGCTGCTGTCCTGGCGGCGGGGGGGGGGGACCGGTTGGATGAGGTGAGGTGAGGTTGTGGGAGTTAGCTATGGGTGCTGGAGGTAACTTGGAGGAGTGGTTTGGGGGGGAGGGGGGGGACAACGTTCAGGAGGATACGGTAGGAATGAATTGAAGTGACGGTTTCGTGCAGTGCAAGTAGAGTGATTTTTTAATTTTTTAATAATAATAAAGTAATGGATTTGTCTTATGCGGTTTTATGTTATGCTATTTATCCTATGGTATCTTATGAATGATGATGATGATGACGATGATGATGATGGTGATGGTGATGGTGATGGTGATGGTGAGGGAATAAGTTATAAAGTGAATGAATAAAGTGAATGAATGATATATGGTAAATAAAGAAATAAAGAAATAAAGAAATAAAGAAATAAAAAAACTAAACTCCCGGCCGTTATGAATGATAGATGAAGGGTGGTGATGATGAAATTGCAAAATGAAATGAACCAATGCCGCCGGTTTAGATGCAATTTAGATGAATAATGATGATGATGATGATGATGATGATGATGTTGAGTGGAGTTGGTTGGAAACTTATTGGGAAGAAAAGTGGGAAGGGAAAAAAAAAAAAAAAAAAGAATTGGATGGGAGGGAAGGTGACAGACAGAGGGAGGGAGATAACGGTTATCCGCTTGCTCGCTCGTTCTTAAGTTATGGTGAGAAGGAAAATTTTTATGTTGCAGTTTTCTTTTTCTTTTCTTTTTCTTCACTTTTTTGTCCTGCCCCCCTGCGCCCAGGTCCTGTGCTGACTGCTGACTGGTTGGCGAATAAGAAAAATGTTGAAGTGAAGGGAAATAAATAGGAGAGTGGAGAAGAGTGGAGGAGAGTGGAGGAGAGGAGGAGGGGAAGAAAAGAAAGAGAAGAAACGCCGCCGTCCCAATACCATATGCAAATGTACAACCCGTCAGTAAATCGAAGCAAAAAAAAAAAATAAAGGGAAAAAAAAAACGCCGATATATGAAAATGATGATGAATAGAAAAAAAAAATGAAATGAACTCCTTCAAGCAATTTTTTTAATCTACCTGCTGTGTAATGGCAAAAAACTCTCCAAAAAATGCATGAAAAAAAAACTTTTGCTTCCTTTTTTTTTTTTTTTAATACTTCTCCTTCTTTATCGCGCCGCTGACTTTTTTGGTAATTCCCTTAACTCTATCCTTCAATTTTTGGAATTTCTTCTTCTTGTTGCCGGAGGCGTCTTCTGTGTCTGAAACAGATCTTGAGGTGGTGGTGGTGGTTGATGGCTCAGAGGCTTTCGTGGTGAAGGATTTGTGCAGTTTTGATTGGCCGAGATAAGAGATTCTTCTGATGCCCTTCTTTTGTGCCAACTCCTTCTTTGCGTCTTCTTCTGGCTTGGTCTCCGGGACCGAGAGGGTGATGTGAGGTTGTGCTGGTGCGGATGAAATGAATGGATCTTCGAGCTCTGCTGGCTCAATGAAGCTAGATGATTCTGAGGAGGTGGGGGTTTCTTCAATTTCGAGGTTTTGCGACTCGATAGTAGAGATGACGGCAGTTTGGAACATTGGTGCGGATTTAATCAACAGTGAATTCGTGCTTACGCTCCTTCGGCGGGTCTGTTCAACAGAGTATTCAGTTGGGCGTTCTGCATTGAGTGCACTGGTAGAGCGACTTCTTCTTGGGCCGGAACCGGGGAGGCAGAGAGACCTGCTCTCGTCCTCGGCCCTTCTTGGCTGGCGACCTCGTAGTTCTTCCTCCTCCCAAGCCTTTTCGGTGAGTAGTTTGCGGGAGGCCGATGGTGATTCGTGCGAGTATGGGACCGTGAGACTTGTACCGGTAGAGCTCATTGAGTGTGTAGACCATCGAGCGGCAGATTCGGTGATAGACGTAGGTGTAACTGGTGAATCCGGGATTGAGTTTGACAAGAGTGGTTCGGTAATCATACATTCGGTGACTTGGACACATTGCGTATTGATAGGAGATAGAATTAATTCCCGTCCCGGAGAGTTCAATTTAACTTGCCTTTGTTCAGCGTTGTCGATAAAAATGCTGAGTCTTGATGCGATAGAGTCGCTAGGGCTAGCGACGTTGAATTCCACTGAGTTATCTCTGGTCCGTTTGTGTGATGCCTTTTCCGTGTTGTCCTCCTTAGGGTTGTGCTTTCGCTTCAATTGCGGGGTTGCAGTTACTTCAGCGACGAATGCGAATTTACTTTTTACTGAGGTTGACTTGAACAATGAAATCCTCCGGCTGACAGTATTTCGGAGCGAATTGGTCCTACAGTGGCTTGATGGTGCCTAAAAGCGGACGGGAGTATGTTAGTCAAGACGTCAATTAATTATGTATGTCCTGTTACGGTTACTCACTTTCTCGGCGACATCACACTCCTCAGTATCTGGGTCAATTTCGGTTACACGGTTATCGTTCTCATGAAAAGTCGAGGTCAACACTTTAATAAATTCGGCGGTGTTTGATTCTTCCATCACGCGAGTAGCAACAGCTGATCCCCTTCGGAAACGAGGGGAAATAGGTGGACTATGAATATCAAGTTGAACGTTTTCCTCAAGGTCCACGATCTTAGGCTCGCTTTCGTTATCCTCCTCCAATGCCTCACAGTCTGATAAACGTCTTGAATAAGTATTCGACGGCATTGATGTAGAAGAGGCCCTTATACCTTTTGCAATCTCACATGCGGTCTCTTTGGTCTCAACAGAGCTTTCAATGCTCTTCAATACAGACTTCCTTAAAAACTGATGGAAATAGGTACGGTGGCGGGGGTGGATGAATGCCTCAATCGCAGGACCGCCAAGAGGGACAGAAGTCTCAGCCTTTAATGGATAAAACGTGTGAAAAGCCGAGGTTCTACCGAACATAGTGAAAATCCATGGTTTATTGGCTAAAAATGGTGACAACCCCGGCAGTGAGGTGGTGGAGCTACGGTTTCCGGCAGTAAAGTTGTTCTTGAATATTGATGGCGAGGTTTGAAGGCATTCAAAGTACTTGCTAATTGTTGCATGGTACAGAGGGTCTAGATTAATCCCGTCGTGCTCTTTTGTAGACGTCGAGGAATTCCAAGCGCGGGAAGGGTGCTGTCTGGTAGGCATATATTGCTGTATCAAGGCCACCGGCTGTCCCTTAGAGGAAGTTAATGACGACCCGATAGGCACCTTTGGGGGCATGAAATGATCTGAAGCCGAGCCATACTGCGCCTTCCCCCGGGAACTTAACTCTGGTCCGTTCCCGAGAGTAGAACGGATCGAAGTTGTCTGTTTTAATAATGGGAATGAATCCGCAGAAACCGACCTGGTTTGGTATTGATACGCCGAAGATACGGCCTCTGCTACACTTCCCGGAGATATTGTAGTTCTCTCCCGAATGCCTCTAAACTCTGGGTGTGACAGGATGCTGCGTGGGACGCTGGTTCCCGAAACATCATTGATGGGAGCGGGCACTCTTGTTGAACCCGAAATAGTTTCTGTTGAGTGGAATATTGTGTCTTTTGGGTCAACTTCTTTCGAAGGCGCTACTGAGCGGCCGGTACCAGTCCCAGTCTTACTGAGAGGACTCCATAATGGCCGAGGTAGTGGGAACATTTCATTCTTATCCCGACGTCCATATAGTTGACTGGGTACCGTGGCTTGTGATGAAATATCTGTCTCCTATCATAACACGTCAGTAATTGGCCGCGTTAAAAACCTCGATCTGAATAGTTCTAACTTGAAGGCGCGGAGAGTAAAAAGCAAACTTACAGTTTCTGGGTCTACTGGGTGCGTATCCTGTGAAGGTGGATACCGCCTAAGGTCCTGCAAAGGCTTGTATTGAAGGGTAGTAAACATCACAAAGTGTATGAAACCATACACAAGGAAAGCGGGCTCGAAACAAATTTAGATGAGATGAGCCAGAATCACTAGATGACAGAGGGAAGAAGAGTCTTTGGAAAGTAAGATGGGGAATCCGAAATATAACGGAAATTGTGGTCACCTAAAACTTGGAAATTGTGTTAATAGGAATGATGCATCTCCCTCATATAGACTGCCACAAGTAAGAGTAGAAACAACACAACACAGGCTCAAAAAAGTCTCATAGATTGGAGGAGGAGGAGGAGGAGGAGATTCCTTTTAACCCCTCTATACTCTGATTCTGTCACTTCGCAAATCCACACGTTTCACAGCTATTGGCGGCTTATCGAAACAGCCGCGCAGCCTTCCGTTACCGCCTCTATGCAGTCTGCAACTAGTGGTTTGATATTCGTAAAACATGTGAAGCCAATTGGAGGTCCAAAACTTGAAGAAACATGCACAAAACCAGAAACCATGAGCACGACCCGGAAAAAAGGGTAGTGATCGAGACCTGGTGTGGGCTGAGAAAGCCTTAGGGAAAAGGCCTTGAACAGATAGGAAAAAGAAAAAAAAAGGCTATCGCAATAATCTGCGAATAATTATCCTGGAATTTCGCTGAGCAGTCAGAATAGTCTGCGTTGTTACTGCTTTGGATGTCCCGGTTCCTGCTCCCCCCACCACACCTTTAGTGTTTGAGTAGGAATTCGTAACAGTCAACTGCTCGAGATCAGCCAACGAGAACAAACCGCTCAAAGACATCGAAAAAACCGGAAATGCACACTAATGCTTCTATCGAGACTAAGCGACGATAGCGACCTAGTTTTAGATCATGAACCCTGGGGTTGAGCCCAGAGCACTGTGAATGATCGAAGATAAGAGGGAAATTATTTCCGTTCAAATAATATAGAGTTCCCGAAACACCTTCTTTTCTTCGTGAAACGCCCCATTCAATTTAGCCGTTTGTTTCGACTGAAGGAGATAATAATATCGATAATAGGTAACACACATGGTGTATCACACGCAGGTCTTCCCGGTCAAAAAAGGCTCGGGGGCTCGGAGCTCCAGCATCCTCTACCCGCAGTTTGTACATTGGACGAAACGTTCGCCAATCGTAAATTCTTATCCGAATGCAGGACCACAGTTCCAGGCCCGAATAAAATAATCCGAATACTCCCGGAGGTAGTACTATTAACCATTGGGCCTCTTAACCCTCTTAACTTGCATCAACGAGCTGTTCGAATGCTGACGTGTGAGAGAACTTAGGAGTACTCTACCGGTACTCGAGTAACTACCATTTTTGCCCTTACTTTTGTCTGTGAGCTGCAACTGTGTCTGGCGAACCGTTTTTATGCGTAATGTCAGAAACAGGTTTCTTGAATTTCTGAGCTTTCCTTTTTCGTCCTATACAGGCCGAAGTAGGTGTATGATCGGATGATTTTGGTTAGGACTGATTTTATTTTATTCCGAGCAGACAAATTGGCGGCTCCTTTGGTCCCGAGGTTGTCTGAACGATTGGAATGAAAATCGTGATCTGTTGCTGTTGTGTTGCCAGCACACAAAATTAGGGTTAGGCGTAGTTGCAGCAACCACAGACTCTGCAAACAACGTAAAAAAGAATACGATATCACACTGTAACCAATATTGTCACCATAACGTCAACGACTGCCATATTAAATGATTGAACCATATTCTACCTGAAAGCCATAAAAAAGTACCGGTGACTGCACAGTAGGCCAAATCATTGATGAGGGAGAAAAAGAAAAAAATGCGGCGGCAACAAAGATAGTGAGGAGTAGTTCACTCGTATCCAATGCCAAATCAGCACGTCTACAGTATGCCAATGGAAAATTTTTCTCTTCCTATCTTTGCCTTCAGGTATTTCACAAAAGGTGTTGCTACCGAGTTTTGAGAATCGTAAGAAGTCGAGAAATCAGTGCTTTTTTCACACGGCGTGGGACCATGGTTAACTTAATCCATCCTTCTCTGGCTGGTGGCGCACAACCTAGTCCGGCCTCGATTGAATTAGCTCGGGGATCTGGTGTGGAGATCTGGGGCATGATTCCTAGCTTATCACGGAATTGGATTTCTTTGCTTCAAAATGCTCTTGCATTCCGGGGCTCGGACCAGTCCTTGGAGGGGTCTTTTTTTCTTATAATACCCATAGATACCGTCTAAGTCTAGGGTCCAAGAAGTGAGGGGAAGGAAGATCAGCAGGGTATCAAGCCGAAATCTCTGAGGCGCGCATGCTGCGAGCTGTAGAATAGGCAGCTCAAACAGTAGGATTGAGAATTTTCCTTCCCCCACAACGCCCCGAGGCCGTACCCCGCAACTGCCCCTAAGAGTCTTCAACCGTGATCCGAGACCAACCAATCGGGCCGAAGGTAATTCTTTCGATTTCTTCTTTGACCTGAGTGGTCAGAATATCTGGGGAAACAAGCGATGCCAGCATTTCTTGGCTTGCAGTCCAATCCGCTGTCCGAGCAGAGATCTAGACCACGCTACTCGAGTCCCCTTATGCACATGATAATAACGGGAAAGACCAAACACCAAGACTGATTTGATACCGCTGTTCGGTTAAAGATGAGATGAGAAGAGAAGTGATGATACGATTGATACGGATGAAACGCTCTGGGCAGCCAAAGGAATTGAATCTTGGTTGATGCCTTTTGAGACGACGTGCAGTCCTTGGCCCTGAGGGGATGTGCCTAGCCCAATGAGGATTTTCCAAAATGAAAAGACACGAACTCCCTTTGGAGGGGCTCTATGCTGATCAAGAGTGGTTTATACTACCATTTTTCCCTTTGCAGGCTATGACTCGAAGATTAGCATAGGTCCTGCTTCATACGATATCACTCGATATTAAGCTACCAACCATGGTCACAGCGGGTTTCCCATAAGTGTCACCCGAACCATCTCCCTGCTAACAGCCCGCAGATATTTACCACAGATCTTCGTTTTAAGAGCCGTCCATTCCATTGACTGCATCTGTGTAATTTGTTCGGGGTTGTGGCCCGAACCCCGTAGAATGCACAATGGAGTTGAGGACCTTGGTTGTTACAACCAACTCACTACAATCTGAAGTCAGTGAAAACTTTGGGAATAGATTTTTCCCCCGCACAGCCAGGATGGTAAGGGTCCTCCTTGGTATTCTGCTCCGTTGGGGTGGCTATTGCCTTTCCTGATCCTCCCCATGGCCAGTAAGACGGGGGGTCCGGGAGGAGAGAGACTGGAAGATTTGTGCTCATACAAGCCAATACCCCACACGGGAATACATT
The DNA here is from genome assembly GCA_003788595.2 of Choiromyces venosus 120613-1. Taxonomy (NCBI): domain Eukaryota; kingdom Fungi; phylum Ascomycota; class Pezizomycetes; order Pezizales; family Tuberaceae; genus Choiromyces; species Choiromyces venosus. Next base: position 308,797 of record ML120483.1, on the reverse strand, counting down.
TAAGACTCGCTACCCCTGTTTCATATCAACAGAAAACATGGATATCAAATTGGGAGAGTTTTCAGTCTCTCTATCTTTCTATATGGTATCTTTGAGTTTGGTGCCAGCCTAGCACGCAACACCGAGGAAAGTTATGAAACATCCCCGTGTTGCCTTGTAGGCTCCAGGGGATAGGGTTAACTTTAGTGGCTATCCCGGGGGCTTCTGGGCAGCCCCCAACAAGTCGGTCAAGCTTGTCAGCCTGTGTTGCAAGACTTGTATATTCCGGTATTGCATCGTTTTTTGTAAAACATTATCTCGTGACACCTTCTGCGCACAAAACCAGGTGTCAGCAGGTGATCGTGGCTTCAACTGGAACTTTAAATTAAGATTCGGAGAAGGTGCGTTTGGGGATAGAGAAGACTGCGCTTTAAGTCTGCACCCTAGTTGTGTGCGTACCTTACTGTGCCTTGAAAAATGTTGGGTTCTGACTGGATGCCACAGATGTGCATGCCTGAGGCTACCCCGCACCCAGTTTAGCTTGAGTAGTCCCAGTTGTTTGTACGGGCAAGTAATTTCACATTTGCCAAACTTTGCCTTAATGACTAGTGCTAAAACTTTATCATCAGAATTTTGTGCTTGATCAAACTCAGTACATGATTGGAGGTTCCGGGCTTCACCTGCAATCACGTAATACCACGCTAGCTTCTTATGGCATTATATCAGTTTTTTTTTAAATCCGCCGACTCGATGTAAATTAAAATGAACACGGTACTTGTACTCGGGTACTTGAACAAGGTCCTTAGGTCTTGGCCGATGCTGAGATCTTGTATGAAATGACCTGGATTTACAAAATGCTCGATCAGGCAGCGAGGCGTAGGCCGTTCGATCTGACATCTGTAGGAGCGCGGTGAAATATGCAGTAGTATAGCGTGACAGCGTAACAATACTGGCATGGTAGTAACGGTAGTAACGTTGTCTAGGCTGAACGTGATGCGTAAACAATCACACAAATATGGGGTCTGTGCCTCTGTGGCCGCATCAAACGCCAAGCTACCGCCGGCCTGGCGGAGTAAGTCTGTTGCGGTGAAAATAGGTTAGTGCGGGGAAATCTAAAAGATTCATGATATCATACATCTGGCCTTACTTTCCACCAAACCCTAACGCAAGGTATTGCAAGGAACTCTAATACTGTATTACAGCAAGGCGAGATTCAGTAGGCCGTAACCTGGGTTCTAGCTGCTCTTATGCCTAAATTGTGCGGTGCGATAGCATACTGGTACCAGAGTATGAGATTTGTGAAAAAAGCTTGTAACAACAATTGGTGATGGTTCAAAGGATCCGACACCACCAATCCCCTCAATCCTGCGTTATGTATCAGAAGCCCCTATTTTGTGAACTCACATCGTGTAGTTTGTATGAAAGGGGCACTTGTACCTACCGTACCAACGTACGGCAGATGTACCTGAACGAACCGCCAGCTGCGGGTGTTTCCATCTCTTACTCCAATCACAAACTCTCGTACCCATGAAAATGCAGTAATGGAGTGTGACGCTTGAATTCCTCTCTGCTTCAGATGTTAGATAACTCCAGATCCTAGTAGGAAAGCATTACCGGTATTGTGTCATAGGCGGAGGACGCGAAGGTGAAATTACTGTAATAATCAGGCAAATGTTCCTTTTTTTCCTCCTTTCTTTGGGTAGGAAGGAATATGGCAACATAGTCTAAAGTTTGCGTTGAACTCCAGGTTGCACATCCACGAAGAAAGACAATTTTCAGCGTCGGTGTTCATGCCATACTGGTATATACGAGCTGTCCTTGTAATTCGTAGGATGGTAATGTTTTGTTCGCAGGCTCTTTTGGTTGGTATGAGTTCAGAGGTTGTTTCTAGCGAAAAACACGCGTCATAGAAGATGAAAGGTTTTAACAAATGTTCCCTGGTCTTTCTTTGACTCTTAGGAACAACTTGTTTTGAGGCTTATGTGATGGCAGACGTCTATCTCGAACACTGGCATAATCTAAACATTAAAAGCAGGGAATAGCTCATGTTAGAGAAGAGCTAAAATCCTAGCCTTTCTGCCGCTTATTCGCGCAAGAAACTTATGTAAAGTGGCCAAAGTACGATGAAGTGGTAGAATCATCCCAAATACGTGATAAGAGGATGTTTTATGCCACCAATATGGGAGTTGTTTTCTGGATACGGAATTTTGGAATTGTCGGAATAGCCAATGAACCCTCTGAACATGGACGGGAGCAGCGAGGAATATATGGCAGTCTTGGCAACGGCAACCTCCTTCTGTGGCCGCACCATGGCTTTGTCTTCACCCCCCCCAACCCCCGTCTGTTAAACTTATCCTGAGAAGGAGAGAAACCTTTGAATTCAGCCATCTCAAAGGATTATTGAGTATCTAGCCTTACCCTTACCACAGTATTTCTCAGGGTATACCTACCACTGTACGCGATAAACCGCTCTACGATTTAGATTTCGCCAAGTGAGACACAACCTATTAGCCCCTCATCTTCAACCAGGAACGGTATGTTCTTAGCGCTTCTTTAACCTATATGATTCGGAGTTTCCATTTCTTGCTTTCCTCCGAATCTTTTTTTTTCTTTTCTTTTTAACATTTTCTCTCTCTACCGTATCCTCACTGTGCCGCTGCGATACTGACGTGTGACAACAGTCTCGCATAACGAGGAAATCGGTTTTTGATTATTAAATATCGGTTTCTGTGACGCTTTGCACTGCCCTGTCCAAACTGATCCCCGGACCTTCTCTATCACTATATTACACTCTCCCGAAGCCCTAAGGAAGCCGCTTAACTTATAGCTATATCAACCCTCGAAGCCCCACTCCCACCTCTAATTCCACCGAGATATGCCCATCAACTGACTCCATCCCCAAGATTTTCTGCCCATATACCAAAGAAGAAGACAAACAAACCCCGATACCAGAAAGCCTTGAAATTTTTCAAAACTTAATCATGACGCCGACACCACCTTCTTCTAGTGGTCGCTCTCCTCAGGATACCAACACTAAAAGCTCAAAGGAGTTTAAAGTTGTCAAGAAGCGCAATCGTGTACCGCTCTCGTGCGCTCCCTGCCGTAATAGAAAGTAAGCGCTTATATATTTCTTTCTCCTAAAAAGTGGGATTCTGCTTTTCTCCCCTCCTCTTTCGTTGTTTGTTCGCAGAAAATCAAATATCAATGACATGAAAATAGATTGAAATGTAATCGCTCCCACCCCTGTGAAAACTGTATTCGCCGCGGAGACCCCTCGACTTGTACTTACGCATCAACTGCTCATGGCTCCAGCCGCGCCCGAAAACAATCATCTGGACCAAATGGGTCTTCATCAGATGAAATGCAGTCCCGAATCGATCGCTTGGAGGGGTTGGTCCTAAAGTTGATGGGTTCGGGTGGTAATCACCTTTCTCCACCAACCGGCCGGGAAAGATCAGCGAGCGCTGATGATGGAACAAATAAGGTCAAGCGCTGTGATGATGATGATGATGATGATGGTGGTGATGATGATGATGATGATATCGGAATGGGTAGTATCCATGAGGACGAGAATCGTCGGGCTGAAGGAGAGAGTGATGAGGATGTAGAAGAGGTACGGAGTGCCTTGGGAGTCATGAAGGTGGATCGGGGGAGGAGTTTCTACAGGGGTGAAACCCACTGGGCAGCAATTTTGTCAGAGGTACGTGCTGAGGTTGCTCATTATTTCCTTGTATTCGGGGTTGGTCATCGAACAATTCTTGGGAAAGTCCATCCAACTTCAGAATCTAAATTCGCTTCATCTGACGAAGCTGGCTTCGCAAATTGGCTTCGTGAGAGAAGCGAATTTGGATTCGATGCTTGGGGGTGGAATATGGCTCTTATTTTTCGGTGCTTGTAGCTGATAAAGGACCTCACAGATATCTGAGGTTAAAAACTTCTTTAATGAAGTAAAACAAAGTTGGGAGGAGAAACTAGCACACATGAAGGCCAAGAATGCAGGCCCCAACAAACTTGACCGTACAGGATTCCCGTTTAACGCCGGCAGACCCCCTAGTAGGAAAGAGCTTTTATCGTTAGTCCCACGTCAAGAGTTGGTTGATCTATTGGTAGATGGTTTCTTCAGAAACTATGATCCCATATTTCGTATGTATCCCATAGAATCCGTCCTTCCGGGATAGGGCTTACTCGATATAGATGTCCTTCACCGACCTACATTCTACAAACAATACGAAGACTTTTGGCGGGATCCGACTCAGGTTGATCTCATTTGGTTAGGGCTTTTGATGGCGATAATGTGCCTTTCATTAAAGATATACCATCATTCAGGAGAAGAGCCTCCTGAAATATCCGGCAAAACGCAAGAGATGTCGGACGCATTCAGGCTAGCAACTGAGCAGTGTTTGATTGTGGGGGAGTTTACCAAAAAGATGTACATTCATACTGTACAGGCTTTGATTCTAGTATGCACATGGCAGACTAATAAGGACCACGTCGACGAATCATGGATATTTCAAGGTATGCTGGTCCGGATTGCTATGTGTATGGGACTTCATCGTGATCCAATGCAATTTGAATCTACCATTACACCCAGCGAGGCAGAAATTCGGAGACGGATATGGACAATGATCTGCTGTATGGACGTTCTCGGATCGATCAAGATTGGATTGCCATGCATGATAAGGCAGGACGAATGTGACACGCGTTTGCCGATGAATCTTCACGATGATGAAATTGGCGAAGGGGTCGATGTTCTACCACCGGAAAGGCCACGAGAGGAGCTTACTGGAGTCTCATACATGATTGCCAAGGCATCCATGTCCAAAGTGTACTCTCGTATCGTTGCACAGACCAGTTCGCTTGGGCCTAGGCCTGCGTACGACCAAATTCGAGAAATGGATGCCGAAATTCGAGAAATGCACGCTGCGGTTCCTCCCTTTTTGCGGCTAAAACCTACAGAAGAATGCAAAGATGATCCGGCATGGCTGATAATTCAACGTTACAACCTGGATCTCATTGCCCACAAGGCCTTAGTTACATTGCACAGACCATATGCAGCCAGAGCAGAGCATAATCCACGGTATGAGGGGAGTAGACAGAAGTGTGTGGAGGCTGCTCTGGTATTATTACGCCATCAAGTCGAGATAATATTGGATACCCAGAGCACCCTGAAGCATGCAAGATGGTTTACTGAAGGTCTTGGATGTCTTGACTTTTTGCATGCTGCGATGATAATATGCTTAGACCTAAGTACTCAATGCAGGCTAGCGAGAGATCGAAGTAAAACGCAGGGGGAACAAGGCTTCCTACTAGGTGCCACGGAAAGAGCCGAACAATACAACGTTCTTGAAAAAGCTAGACTTATCTACGAAAAGCAGCGGGACACAAGTATAGACGCTACAAAGGCCTACGGCATCCTAACAGTAATGCTTGACAAGATCCGGGGGGGCCCCGGCTACTTCGACTTCTCACTCGGATGTCCAGCTGAGATTCGCAAAGCGGCCGAGAAAAATGGACTTGCACCAACACCCCAAGGTTCCATCTCTTCCTCCACTACCGGGGACACACCAATTGTCGCAACACCCTCATCACCGGCTTCGGAAGCGCCTCCAACACCTCTCAATCCAACAAAGAACGAAGTGGCCGCCATGTCATTAAGCCTGATGGGCCAGAACGCGCTATCATCCAACACCGCTGCGGCAATGCTCTATAGTGCCCAGACACCAGGAGGTCACAACATAATCATGGGCGACGTGAACAATAGTGAATACGGCGCGTCACCGGGCGGAGGCTCAAGCAACCTGTCGCAATTCTGGTCACAGAGCGGAGTAGATATGCCGAACGGCCTAGACTGGGTAACCCCTTCCCCCTTCTCCTGCCCATAGCATACATCAGCTAACCTCATTAAAAAGAACGAATGGGACAACTTTATGCAAGGCATAAACCTTGATTCAAACCAAAGCCCCGCGTGGCCAATGATGGCCGCACTCCCAGGCTCGTCTCAGCAACCGCTACTCAATCCAGACGGCACATACCGAGTTCCCGCATCATCTGCCGCCGCCTCAGCAAACACGGTTGCTCCCGGTGACAAAGGAGGAAGGGGAGGCGGAGCAGGGGGCCAAGCGCCGGCTAGATCAGCCCTGCCGGCAAACGCGACGGGATACTTTGACACGGAGGGGATGGATATTGGGTCGCTAAGATGATATCACTGTTTTTTGTGCAAAGCGGCGAAGGGGGATACGGTGTGTGTATTGCTAGTGCGGATTTAGCGTTGCTATGTAGTTTTACCAGGAGAGCTGGAAGGCGATTGGGGGGTTTTCATTTTTCTTCTCCTGTAAGTTTGCTAACTTGACTCTGTTATCATCCATGTAAGTTATGTATTCAAGAGGGCGCTGGGGGGTGGAGTACGTAGCGGGGTTAATAAATAAATACTCAACTCAGCAATATCTTATCAACATTGTCACGCATAATGTCATCGTCCCATGCTACGCGCGATCTTCACACACCAATCAAATAGTCCAGTTCACGAGTGATCCTTTATGAACTCCCACACTGATAATCTCACACCTTGCAGCGGGCGGGTCCGGTATTCCGCGCTTTTCATATGATATTCCAACCACAATCCCTCAAATCACGAGAATTCCTGCCTGCTTCTCGATTTGTTGTCTTCTAGATACGCTTGCCACAGATACAGACGTGTTCGACAGCACATCATCACCATCCTTCTAAATCCCAGGAAGGGGAAGGAATAAGGTACTATGAAGCAGCTAGAGTAGAATAAGTTGCCCTGCTGGGATATACGGTACCAACATTAATGTCGTGGATTTATATGATGCCTCGAGAGAAGAAGAAAAAAAATGTGTTTTCTGAGCTGCGCGTCTGCGGTTTATGTCCCCGCCGGTGAACCGGATGCGGAATGGGTGCTGTTGGTTGGTTCGGTTCATTTACTAAAGTATGTATTTGGGATTGTCGGATGGTAACTGGTGAGTACCGGTAGCTAGCTATGATAGCGTTCTTTCATCACTGTGCGGAGGCGTTCTGTGGAAATTGTGGCTTTGGTATGCATGGATGGTATTAGTCGGGATAAGCGTGGTTCGTAAAATTGGAGTGAGTTTGTGCCATGGGGAATATATGGTGGGAGGCTTCTGTGGATTTTCCGGGGGGGGGGGGTTGTGGAGATGTATGTCTGGATTATATGTTGGGCAGTGGGGTTGAGTACTGTGTTTGGGTTGTGAAGAGGAAGAGGAAGTGTTAAGTTAAGGTCTGTATTCGGGTTGTCTTACTTTGTCTGGGCTCGTGTAGTGATGGACTCGGAAGTAGGTATAACTCTTGCTATACTGGTGGTCTAGGAGGGGGTGGTTCGGTTACTTGTGTTCTGTGTTTGGAGGTCTTTACACCAGACGCTCTGTGTCGAAAATAATGGTAATGATTGGTTCGAGTGTTTAGTTGAGTGAAACAAACACTGTAAAAGGAGACGAGTATTTGAGTACAACAAGTATGTTGTACACGGTATTCGGTAGAAATAGAAGTGATAGCAAAAGAGGAAGTGAATTGTATTGATGGTTAAGATAATAGTCGCTTATTGTTATTGCTATTGATTGATATTATGTAGAAACAAAAGGGAAGACAGAGGAAATTATATAGAGGGAAAACCTCTCAGAGCTGGTGAGCTCATTACGTGCAGGCTACATGTGTGTGCCACTAGTGTTTTCTAGTGTCGGGTATCTCCAACAGTATTCTACTAGTGTCTGTTGGAATAGGTACGAGGGAAGTGAGAAGGAAGGTTGCAAAGTACATACAATAGAAGAGGGAACTGAGTGAAGAAGAGATGAGAGTTGAAGTTTTATTGATGATTGGTTGTTCTATTCTAAGAGAGGTTGTTTTAGGGGCAACCATGTTTTAACTATAAGAAACTCCCAGTGCCAAGCCAGCAGTCACAACTAGCTGATTAAGCATAGACCTTTCCTTTTGCGGACACCACCCTGCCTCTAGTACCAACAGTGTCGGATATTTTCAACACTCTGGAAAGAATAGATAACGAGTGATACTGTGTGTTTGTTTACCAGTAATTTCCCTGGAGGAGATGTTATGCCGTGTGCTTTGTGATAATATGATAGTGATGATGATTCAAAATAGGCTGGAGGTTAATAGTGTAAGTTTACTTGTCGGAATTCAATGAGCCTCTATAGCATGGTAGATTAAGTGCACCAGTCTGGAAGAGGCAATTGAATAATAGTTTTTCAAAACAAATAGTAGCATCAATTAGGAGCGGGTCGGTTTTTTCTTTTCTTTACCCCTAAGCAAAATAGCACAGGAAATTGTGAATATCGTCACAGGGTGTAGAGTTAGCTTGGAGGTACTAGAAGGAATGCTCTACTGGTGATTGTGTTTTTTCTTCTTTTCTTCAAAAATGGTTCCTGTATAGCTAGGGATTAATAGTAGATTGAGCTGGGCTCAGGGAGGGGTATAAGGCTGAGAATGGAGGGAACAGTGAAAGACATGAAGAGGTTATTGTTTGCTTGCCAGAGACATCGCAAGTACAGTACCAAGGGTGTTGATATGACGGCCATTGCTCGCCCGATGATATAATCACGTGACTCCAGAGCCAGGCCCAGACGAAAACGAAAAATGAAAAGAAAACCATGAAATTAGCCCAATGAGACCCTGATGCACATCTAAAAGATTGAGGATGCTAAGAAACTGAAGAAAATATTTTTCTGTGTATTAGTGCGACGCTTCTCACCCCATCCGATAACCCTAGTGCCGTTTGGCGGGTCCGAAAAAGTTTCGCTTCCAGGAGAAAAAAAAAAATCCCTTCGAGACTCCTTCTTTCCATCCCACCGCAACATCAAAACCAGCAACTCTTCCACCACATCCTCCACTCACCCTCCTTCTCTCTAACCCTCAAGTATTTTCTTGCCTCTTCTCATTTCTTCTCGATATCTTCACGATTCTCGTTAGGATTACCTGCAATTGAAAATGTTTGCTGCCCCACTATGATCACCCCACTCCCCCCCCATCATTATGAATGAGTACTGATGAAAATTTGTCGACAGGTTCTCTATCAGCCGTGTTGCTTTGCGCTCTTCGCGCCAGTCTGCCATTGCTCGTCCATTGACTACTGCGTTCTCTCCGAGCACATTTGTTGTCTCCAAGTCACGCCCGTCTAACTTGTCCGAACTCCGTTCATTTGAGTCCCTTCTTCAGCGCTATAACTCCAACTATGGCTCTGGATATGGAGGTGGCAACCAGGGAGGAGGATACGGCAATCAAAGCGGAGGAGGATATGGTGGTGATCGAGGAGGATATGGTGGCGATCGAGGAGGATATGGTGGCGATCGAGGAGGATACGCTCCCAGGAACAATAACCGCAACTACAATAACGCTGGCCGAATGGGTTTCGGAGAAAGGAAATTGGCCCCCACTAAAGTCATCTATATTGGAAATCTCCAGTTCGATGTCAAGGAGGATGACCTCAATGAGGAATTCAAGTCCTTTGGCCCGATTCTGAGCACTAAGATTATCTATGATGCTAGAGGTTTGAGTAAAGGGTTTGTTCTCCTCTCGAGTGCGCCATTTTTTAATTTTATTTCAGACATAACAAAACATTGCCATTAATTGGTCCTGTTAGTTCAAAGACCAGTGACTGACAAGGGGTTTCACTTAGATTCGGATATGTTGAGTACGAGACCATTGAGCAAGCCACAACGGCCATGGAGGCTTCTCATAACGCTGTCCTCATGGGACGCAGAATGAACGTCCAATATGTCCATCGTCCCCAAGCCGGGGCTGGTGGTGCTAGCGAGCCGTCAAAGACATTGTTCATTGGAAACTTGAGCTTCGACATGACCGATGCTGACTTTGACAAACTTTTCCTTGGCATTTCTGGCTGTGTTGATGTCCGAATTGCTATGGATCGGTATGTTTTCGGCCCTCTCTTTTATACTTTCGTCACAATGCTTACAATTTAACTAGTGCTACCGGACAACCCCGTGGCTTTGCTCACGCTGACTTTGTTGACATTGATTCCGCGGTCAAGGCCAAGGATAAGTTGGTTGGCGTCGAGGTGTTTGGTCGTCGTCTCCGCATCGACTTCTCTGACCAAAGGAACGCTGCCCGTAGGAACGACGGCCCTGAGGGTTCCATGGAGTCTTCATCCCCTGCACAGGGGGAGAGCTTCGAGGGGAGTTCAGAGGGCTCAGAGGGCAAGCCTGATGGCTCCTATTAAATCAAGTTAATAAAAAAGAAAAGTGAAAAGGCGTGAAGGTTCAAAGGGGGGGTCCATAAAGGGAACGAAATTACGAATTTTTCATGATTGATCAATCAACGTAATGAAGTGGGCTGTGGGACTTGAAAGTGAGGGTGAGAGAGAGATTGAAAAGTTTGGTTACAATGTGGGGAAATTCAAACAAAATGTAAATTTATCGGATCATGTGTTCTATTAGGGCTCTTCTTCTCTGCTCTTCGCTTTTTACTTTTTGTAAGCGGGGAGGTGGGTGATTATCCTTTTGTCTTCATGTTTAAAATTCACTTTCTCACTTTCAATTTCAATTTCATTTTCCTTTTTTTTTTTTTGTTCCTTCATTTTGTCAACTCTTTTTTTTGTGCTTATTTTCCCCCTCATCTTGTGTTCTTCTAAGGCAGTTTTTATCGTATTTAGACGAAATCTCTTCTCTGTGCTGTAAGATACAAGGTGGTGTTTGCTGTGAAAGGGCTTGTACTTGATATACAATATCTTTCGAGTACCCGAGGTGACTGAAGCAAACTGGTACAAAATTATTGGTCTTACTTGAGATGCCCTGCATTCTACCTACTCGTACGGTTGAGTTGAGCTGAATGCCGGTAGATGTCGCCATGGCGATGTGGTCGATCCAAGTTCCACAGCGGCAGGGTCTTTCCTCAACTTATTGTAATTACTTAATCAGTGTGACACAAAAAAGAGCCGCAAAACGGTGGTGCCAAGATTTCGTGGGTCCTCGTCGCGTCTTCCCGCCTTCAAGTCCTTTTTCACCCAAACCCAACACTCAATCCATCCCACGTCAACTCTTACCTCCCCTCCCCTCCCCTCCCTTCCTCTACCTACCGCCCAAATCCCCTCTACTTACCTAAACCGATAAAATAGGACAACAAGTAAAAAATCACTATACCACAATGCCTTCCCCAAGCCCTAATACCGGAGGAAGCAGCAGTAGCAAACTTCCCCCCCGCGAATTGTCACCCTACTTCTCCCTCCCAAACGAAGATGGCGAGAGCAACGGCGGTGATACCGATCAATTAGAATACCCACCCGTCGCCGTCTCTTGTGCCAATTGCGAGCGTATCGTCGGTGATAGCTCTGCGTTTTTGTACGCTACTAGACAGATGGGTACTATTACTCTTAGTTCTATGGTCTCTGTTATTGTCGGGGATGGAGGGTTGAAGACGAGTCTTGAGGGGGAATGGGATGAGTTTTGGTTTGTTACTTTATTTCTTCTTCTCTCTAACTGTGAGCTCGTGCTGATTGTTTTACCTACTTAGTAATTACAAAAACATCACCTGCGGAAAATGCGCAGTCTTTCTGGGAAAGATGTATATGGCGACTACTGCGAAGCTATCCACTCTCCAGTCAGTCCTCTTCACCCAATTCGCACGATTTCCATACAGTATAGCAACTAACAAGCTCTCAGGAACAAATATACTCTTCCCCTTACAACCCTCTCGTTCTACCACCACGCCTCGCGAGTCCCCTCTCTACCCCCGGCCCAGACTCAAGAAATCTACAGCCACCTCCACCCCTCGCCCGAATCCACCGCGGAGAACATCGACAGAGTAATGACAATGTGCGTCATGCTCCACGAAAAGCAAAGCGACATAATCCGCGGTCTCAAGAAAGTTGCTATGGCTGCAAGAGTCGACGTCGACCTCGATGACCCCGGCGAGATCGAAGAACTTCGCGAGGGGATCCGGGATAAGATTGAGTTGTTGGAGAAGCTTGAGAGCAAACTTACCTTACTCGACGGGTTGGCGCAGAGAGTTGGCATTGTCGAGGCGCACGTCGAGGTAGCGGTGGCTAGGAAACATGCTGCTGCTGCGCAACATAAAGGTCGGGGAAATGCCGTTGAAAAAAGAGATCCCAGTCCGGAATTGGGCATGCTGGGTGTGCCAAACTTCTCGCGCAAGAGGAAGTCTGCTTCTGGCAGTGGTACTGTAAGCAGTGAAGAGAGTCATGAACCAAGGATCATCGTGGACCTTTCTAGAGAGTACCAGAAGAGGAATTCTCTCGGCGGTGGTGGTGGGAGTAGCAGTAAGGGACCACAATTGACTACAACCCAAGTGATGGCAATGGCAATGAGAGAAGGAGGAGGGATGGGTAGGAAGAGGACTAAGCGTATTTCTCACAGTCCCGACGTGTTGGAGGTTCCCGAGTCTGAGGTTGAGGTTGGAGCAGATGTGGAAGAGGACGAAGAGGAAGATGAAGAGGAGAAGATCAAGTCTCCGATTGAAAAGAAGAGACGTGGGGCTAGAGCTGCGGCGGTGGAGAAGGCATCTAGACTTAGGGGGAGGTTGAATGCTTGATTGATTCATTGTTTGATCATTTGTCCTGTGGTACAGTAACTCTTTTTTTTCCTTCTTTTTCCTTTTTTTTTCTTTCACAATGTTTTCATACGATATGCTTGGATGATTTTGTATGATATGATACCTTGGGGGTGTTTGTTTTTGTTACTTTTTACTGTTGCTTCTAGTTGATTTGAGTTTTTGTTATTTTACGATGTTGCTTTTTTTTTCTTTCATGTAACAGTTTGCATGTTACTTTGCTGTACGATAGATACGTAGATTGCTTGTAATGTTTGCAAAATTTAGTCTAGCTGTATACCCCTTCTTAATCAAAAAACAGATGTACCATAATCTTCATGAATATCATTACCGGTATCATCCATCATTTTTTTTGCAAATATAAAAATTTAATATAGTAGCACAGCTTGCTTGGTATTAACATATACCCCCCCTCCCCCCTCCTCTACTAATAATACCCCCCTCTCCCAGCATAATCCCCTCCATCATCCACTCCCACCGCAGCGGTATCCTCTTCACTATCCTCCTCCTCAACAACCACCTCGGCACCAGGGTTCCCAGCAGCCCTTAGTGCCCTCAACTCACCAACATCCAACTTTGGCGGTTCCCAGCTCTTAATCGTCTGGTGGAGTTCCCGGCCCGTGGGTATCCTCCCCATCAACTCCTGCACATCCGGACACTTTTGAAACATGACGCTATCATTCAACTTTTCCCACCGAGCCTCCAGCGCGTCGAGTGTCTTCTCTTCATCCAGTTTTCCAGCATCAGCGCCCCAGACTTCATCTTTCCGGCGCAGTAACGATCCCACCGCCGAAGCTGAAGATGAGGAAGAGCCAGAAGCGTAAAGAATAGTCTTGGCACCTCTGATCCAGGAAATCCCCTCGCCGACTCTACCCGCTGCTTCAGCGTCTATACCGAGGAAGCGGCATGCCTTCGCTCTGGAAACCCTCCTTAGGGAGTCTGCGTATCGGAGTAACTCCTCGCTGATCTTGCCTGCATCCGACTTTTCCGCTGTGGAGAGGAGTCCGAGAGCTTTTGCGGCGTGGTCCGACGCCGCGACGCATAACCTCGCTATCAACAGTGCGCGAACGCCGGACGGTGCAGCGGGGGGATTATACAGCCATTCCTTACTCTTCTGCTCATTACCGCCCCCTCTCTTATTCTTCCCGCCCCCCTGTTTACTCTCTATAGCGATGAGGGCGAGGTAGGAGGGGTACGGGTCCTGCTTCGTCACAGCGCTGAGGGTAGCGGCGGAGAGGGAGAGACTGCTGAGCGCGGAGAGCACTTGTAATGAAAGATCCGGCGGCCAGGAACTGGCATGCGGGGGTAGCGGCCGAGTGAGCAAGTGCTGGAATATCGATGCAGAAGTGAATAAATTCGCCGTAGCCTGGTTCAGTGAATTCGCGGCGGCCGCCGCTGCATCCCCACTACTACTACTACTACTCCCCTCCCCACCCTGCGTGGGGGCAAGAACACTCCGTAACTGCGACCGCGCGAACAAAGTATACGCATACCCCAGGGTACTGATCCCCCAAAAGATCTCGTAACTCAAACCCGGTCTCGCGATCCTCGGCGGTTCCTTCGCGGCAACTCTTCGCGCGCTGAGCACCGCCCGCCAACTGGTGTTCAATCTTCTCGCCCCGTCCTTGAAAAAGGCATCGCCGGCCGTGAGCGTGTCGTAGAGGGCTAGCAGGTGGGCGAGGTACGACTCCAATTGCTTGATTATGAACGGGATGTTGGCGGCTTGCGCGGCGGCGGTGGACAGGCGTTTGTGCGCTTTCAGGGCGTTGCGAAGGGAGCCGCGGTGGGAGGAGGTGGCGAGCGGGAGGGTGGGGTATAGGGGTGAGTCGAAGTAGGCTGGGTAGGAGATTGTGGAGGTTGTGGGGAGGGTGTAGGGGAATGGCATTATTTTTTTTGTTGACCGGTTTTCTTTTATTCTTCGAGGAGGAAGAGGGGGTATATTGATGGAGGGAAAGCTCCCCACCATTGATAGCCCTTATCTAAATCTCTAAACTTTCGCGCTTACATAATCCCTGACAGACAAACAATCTCCAACTTTCCCTCCCTCCTCCACCAGTCCCTCACCAATCCAACCAAATCCAACCCATTATCCACCAGCAACCCACCATCCAAAACGTCACAACCCCCATCCACCATTGAACCACACCAACTCGTTCGCCCCCCCCCTTCCTCCCCCCCACCTCCCAACCCCCAAACTAACACCCCCCCTCCTCTTCCAGGACCATCAAAAGACAATCAAAAAATGCCAACCCCCGAATCTCCCTCCTTCCTCGCGAAAAAACCAACGGTAGCACCCACCTTCGACGGCGTCGACTACGACGACAACACCGCGCTAAAAGCGGCCCAAGACGCGGTGATCCGCGAGCAATGGGTGCGCAGCATGATGGCGAGACTCGTGCGGCAGGAACTGGGTAGGTGTTATCGCCGGGAGGGGGTTAATCATTTGGCTAGGTGTGGGGTTTTGAGAGGTGAGTCTTTTGCTTCGCTCCTGCTTGGGGTAGAGGGGATGGGATGGGGGGCTGATGTTAGGGGGGGGGAATGCGGTAGAGAGGTACATGGAATTACTCAAGGAGGCCAAGATTAAAGGTTACATCTTTGAGCAGAAGAATTATGTTCCGAAGCAGTAGGGTTGGGATAGAGAGTTGGGATTGGTTTGGGGGGGTGGGGGGTGGGAATTGGGTGTATTATACTGAGTTTGGTATAAATCTGGTTTGCGCTCTGGGTTTTGAGAGAGATAGGGGGGAAGGGTTATATACATTGCGACTGGCTTTTTTTTCTTTTCTTTTTTTTCTTTTGGACTGCCGTGCTGTGTAGTTGGTGGCCTT
This sequence comes from Choiromyces venosus 120613-1, assembly GCA_003788595.2. Taxonomy (NCBI): domain Eukaryota; kingdom Fungi; phylum Ascomycota; class Pezizomycetes; order Pezizales; family Tuberaceae; genus Choiromyces; species Choiromyces venosus. The sequence goes on along the minus strand of ML120483.1, from coordinate 293,423 downwards.
TATTCTTCTGATATCCTGTGATTTTGGCTTCACCACTTGGTTTTGGAGAAACCTCTGCTGGGCATGGTTGTCGTGGTTTACATGGAACATATGGGGGTATCGATGGAGGAGTGAACGCTCGTCCACCCCAGATTCTGAGCATTACTCTGACCCCCTCCTAGCCTACTACCTACTGCTACTCCCTTAAACTCCAAATTAGGCTTAGATCCTTCCATCCAACCTCCCAAAACTTCCCAGCCCTCGAGTGATACTACATGAAGACGTAAACCCCCCAAAAAAGCATTAAATACCCGGCCCCTGCAAACTCTCCACAACACTAGAGCAAACCACCAACCTAGTATTCCTCTCAAAAACCACAAACAGAAACGGCCTATCCACTATCATCTCATAAACCTCCTCCTGCACCACCCGAGGCGCCGTGCCAAATATTATCCCGCTAACCGTCGCCGCTGCAACCTCAGACCCCAACTCGTCAACCTTCAAAAGTACCATGTGCTGCACGCTGGAAACCTTCGTGGGAGTGCCATTGATCCCAGGGAACTCCGCAGTGTTGGCGAACATAGGGTAAATATCAACGGGGGAGTTCTTCCGCGTCAAGACCTCTGCGAGCTCGATCTCCTCACGGATCTCGAAGCGCGGGAGGGACAAGTGTACTTTCGACCTTTGTACACCGTTACACAATTGCGCCCAAGAGGCGGAAGATAGCCTTTCCAGGACCGCTTGGAGGGCGTTCCTCGTCGGTGACTTGGGGAGGAGTACCGCTGCGGCCCATTGACAGGGAGTGTGGGCAGCGTGCGGGTTTGCCACTGGAGCTTTGTAGTTCAGGAAGACAATCTGGATTTCTTGGGTCTCGTGGTAGTCGAAGTGTGCCGTCTTCTGCATGCGCGTGTAGTACTCGTAGCCTCCGGAGAAGTGCTTGAAGTGCAGATTCGGAAAGTCGGCCCGCTCGAACGGGATTTCCCAAGCGGCTTTGAAGAAGAAGCATGCGATGAGCACGAGCGTGGAGCCCTCGAGCGATTCCGGGGTGTAGTTCGTGCTGATCCTGCCAAAGGTCCTAGCGCGGATGAACTCGTTGATCCCGGCGGCGTCTATCGGCCCGCAGGAGCTCTTGAAATACGCCCTCATACTGTCCAAGAATGGCCTGAGGGGCTGGTGGTTTGGGCGGTACCATATTGAGCTAGCAGTCTTGATGTCCACATCCTCGCCGCCGCCGGCCCCCGCAAAGATGTGGGATTCCAGTTGCGCGTATTGGGCATTCAGGCTGTTGATCTCATCGGCGCGGACCAGGGGTAAATTCAGAGCACTAAGAATAGTGGCTAGGGTGTTCCCATCCGCGCCGCTTGCGGTCATTAGCAGTGCGGAGAAGATGTTAGCGGAGCAGATGGTGCGCCCACCGAGGGTCTTGAGTACGTTGAAGCCAAAGTTATTGATTGCGGCCGGCATATCTATTCCGGCGCTCTTCCGGAACAGTGGAGGTGCCGGGGGTATCGTTGACCCTCTGAAGGTTACCCCGGGAAATTTTGGGCCCGAGGAATGTCTAATCTTGATGAACATGTGGCTGGTATCGTGGAACTTTTGTTCGGCAAGTTCATTTTCGCAGATTGCGCACTGTTTTTTTTTATGTAAAAAAATTTCGTGGTCAGTCAGTCAGGATGTGTGAGGGGTATATTGTAGTGATGTGTGCATTTTCGGGTGGATAAGGTGGTTAGTTACCAAGTCGTAGTCTTCACATTGTATGCATTTGTATCGGGGACCTATGATACCCCTATCGCATCCATCGCATGTAATTCCCAGGTGGTGGACGAGAATGAGTTTTCCGGGAGGCTCCATGTTATTATTCGGAATTGTCAACGGTGGGCACAATGTGGAACTCGAGGGGGAATGGTCCCAATATGAGGAAGTTAATTCTAATGCATTTTTGAGAGGTGCTACGACTAACTGTACTCGGGTGGGGACGAAAAAATCGGAACACTTTGGGTGGCAAAACAGGGATTAGGAGGATGATCGATGTGGTGGCACTGGAAGTGAAGAAAATACCTAGTGGAACAACGCGCCATTCCCCACCAAAAAAAACCGGTGATTGGGAAAAATTATCAACCCCGAAAAAAAATTCAAAATTCAAAAGACTGCATAGATGGCTTCAATTATCTCAGGAGATCATCAGTATAACCTCTAGACATTCCTTGTCAAATGAGTCACTATCTATAACTGTAGGAATCGAAATTTCCTTCCAACAGTGCCGCCTAACTGGCATTTTCTATATGGCAACCAGAGGATTTCTCCAGTTCCAGCTCTATTTGGAATAACTGGTCAAGCAGAAATGATATTCATATTCCCAAAAACCTGAGAGATGAAGTAGAGAAGCACAAGGGCCAATCTATGAAATTATTTTCATCCTAACACCAAATTCGCGGTTGCTATCAATGTGTGAAAATTCGCTATTTTGGTGAGTAACCGGTCATATTCCACTATTCTCTTCACTCGTGTGGCGAGTGATTGTCAATGATGTAAGGACCAAAGACACTTCCGTGGAGCAAATTTGAACCACTTCAAGGTACTTTTAAAGAGTGGAATTGGGTTAAGAATACAGAGAGGTTAAATTATCAAAATGAAATGAGAGGAAAGACTAAAAGAGTGGTAACTAGCTATTATGGGAATAAAATAATAAGAATAATAATAATAATAGTAGCATGAAAAGTCAAAAGAGAAAGGCAGCAATTACAGTAATAAAAGAATATAAAATGAGAAATGTGAGTAACTAGTAGAAGACTTAGTGAAGTAAGAAAAAAGAAAAAAAAAAACAACCACACCCCCAAACTATAAAGTAGTAGGTCCTCCATTACTTATTAGTATATTTTGAACATGATCTAGAAGAGAAGCTGTAAGGTCAAGAACCTCATCTAGTGAGATCTAGTCCTACTCTTCTTGAATAGTAGAATGAAGGACAGGAATAGTCATTAGATAAAGATTTTAGTGCACGATCCAGCATTTAATGATATGCCAGATAGCTTCAATAGGTAATATATTAGGAGAGCTGGGAGGCTACAAGAAAATATAGTTACCCATACATGATGTTCAAATGTAGTACTAGTATATATTAAATGGTATGCAGGTACTGTTGGAATATGCTGCTCGGCATGCTCGAGCATGATGGTTTGCTCTTGGGGTTCGTGATCGTTCGTTTGTTCGCTGGGAGCACACTTTGGCTTCGGGTGCAAGCGGCAGTTTAGCTTTCCGGGAAAGCATTAAGGCACCGGGAATGTACCGGGAATGCACCGGGAATGCACCAGGAATGTGTGTGAGTTTGTGCGAGTGGAATGGCCGTAAGGGCGAGC
>ML120483.1:109909-284913 GCA_003788595.2 Choiromyces venosus 120613-1 | reverse complement strand
TGTTAGCTTTTGTGTTTGCGAAAGGAAGGGGGACACACCTGAGAGAGAAAGTGTTCAGGAAGAACTGGAGGACATTGTTGTTTTCCTATATCTATACTGTCATTACCGTTAGTTAGAGGAGTCAGTTGTTGTTGAGTTGAAGAAGAGTTTTCCCCCCCTTTTCTTGTGATCGCTTATAGTGTGAATCTTGGCATTTTTCATTTTGGATCGTTGTCGCTATTCGATCGTTGCCGTGTAAAAGGTACTCTATCCTTCTGAAAGTATACATACCCTGAATGGGTAAGGTTTTATTCATAAAGCAAACATTACAAGAGGTATAGGTAAGGGCAGATGATATTTTCAATATAGGTAGGGCCATTGATTTGACCTCAATTAATCATATCTCATATTAGTAGAGGACCTTTCTTGTTCCAATAAATAGAACTCCAAACTATCACTATTATTTGTCATATAAACTTTGGTACTAAGTAGTCCTCAAGGTACTCCTTGCTTGGTTGACAGGTGACCTAGACTGTTCCAGAGTAGTGTTCATTACAGGACAAGGCAGTGCAGGTTTTTACTTGCCAGCTCCATTATTACTCCAGCTTGGGGGGGGATATTTTCTCTATCATCCTCACCCCTGCCCCTGCACATGGCCCAACCGTACTCATTCTCTGGACAGGCTCCCATTTAGTACCTTCCATATTTGACAGAGGCTTGTTTGAGTAATAGGTAAGGTGGAGGCCTTGGCAGGAGCAGGAGCAGAGAATCATGAAAAAAAAAAACACCCCACCTCAGGCTGCTGAGTTGGATGTGGTGGGGAAAGAGGGTGAGGAAAAGTGCTAGGAGCCTGTAGATTTTGAGGTCCTGGAGGCCCTAAAATAAATACAATTCCAGAGACTTGCCCTAGCAAAAGGGTTTACTCATCTGACCAAATCATATCAGTCTAGTCAACAATACTCTAGTCCTAAAATCTCTCTACTCATGCTTTCCTTTTAAACTTTATTGCCCTGAAGAGGAAGAGCTTCATATAATCAATCCAACAATAGTATCCCTCTCTCATAAATACTTTATATAGTATATAAGGACTAGCTTGAATTCTGATTAAGTTAGCAACTATTAGCAACTATTAGTAACAATTATAAGTGTTAGCTATTGCTATTAGGATAAGAAGTTACTTAATAGCAATATCAATAGGGATGATAACCACTGTTATGATAATAGTGTTACTCAGTGAGGTCCCTAATATGATTGACAATTTAGTACAAGATACTCAGTAGTATATTGAATTGGTACTAAATCTTGAAGAAGGACCAATAGGTATTGTACCATAGTATAATAGACTAACTTTATACATCAGTCTCAGACTATCTATACTGTACAACAGGTAATAATATAACTTCAGTTCCATTGATTTCATTTTAGTCCTTCATATAAGGTACTTTAGATATTCATATTAGAGAGAAAGGTAGTAATATATAGATAAACATATTACTTAAATAGTTGTATGAAGATCTCCTAAGTTTAATATTCATTATGGAGTGGGGTAGGACAGGTTTTCACTTGCCAGCCCCATTATTACTCTAGCCTAGGGGGAATATTTCCTCCATCATCCCTACCCTTACCCCCACACAGGGCCTGAACCTACTTATTCCTTGGACAGACCCCTATTTTGTACCTCCTAAATTTGACAGGGGCCTGTTCAGGTCATGGGTGGGGTGGGGGTTTAGGTGCCAGTGGGGGCAGGAGCAGGGAATCATGAAAAAAACACTATACCTCAGACTACTGAACAGGGTAGGAAATAGAAAGGGACCTGGAACCTATAGATTTTGGAACCTCAGAGGCCCCATAATAAATACAACCTAAGTCAGGGGAAACCCTTTCCTTATATAAACTTTACTCAACCCTTAGGTCTCCTATTGACCAAAACTAACCAATCATCTAACATCCTTATGAGTCAAAATCATGAGTTATATAAAACCTCTTATGACTCACATTGAGTTATAAGCCTAATATCCTACTTAGGGTAAGAAAAAGTCTCTGAACAAGTGTACTAAGATCTAGATCTAATTTTAAAAGTGTTGGTATAGATAATACCTAATACTAACATACTTGGTGAACCCAATACAATATATCAAGGATAGGATCATATTTATATTCTTTTGGTTATTTCTTTTATTATCTTTGTTTATTCTTGTATAATATTATTAATTTATTATTGGTTCACTCAGAGTCCTGTAAACCTCTAATATTATAACTACATGGTTTTCAAAAATCAAGTTGGGTCTTGATATACTCACCCAAAGACTTTTTCTCACCTCAAGTATATGACTCCTAACTATGAGTCATATTATCACAAACTAATCAAACTATATATAATATCATATGACTTATAACTATGATCTATTCAAATAATAATATACTAATAATAACTCTGATTCACTAGTTTATAGTCATGTAAAACCTTATGACTCTTAACTATTAGTCATAGTACAAAATCCTATATGACTCATATTTTTTATGAGTCATATCTGTCTTGCTATTTACCTCATATGACTCCTATCTATGAGTTGTACTTGCTTTATTATTTGCCTTGTATGATTTCTACCTCTCAATCATATTGGTCCTATTATTTGCCTTCCGTAATACCTTACTGAATAGTACTTCTCTTTTTCAGTTTGTGACACATAGTGTCTAGAAAACTGTATAGGTATAATGGGGGTGCCCTATAGGAAGATGGATCTCAAGTTTGTAACTGTACTAAAGTGACCCTCGGGTACATTGGTACATTCATTGGCTATTTTATTGTATTGGCATCAGTATTTTTATTTCCTACTTTTATGTCTGAGTATTATTAAAGGCTATCTAAATATATATTTACCCTCTCAAGTCTTCATTTGTTGTCCGTTACTCCCTTTTCCTAACCCTCACAGCATATCACACAGTACAACATCCGGCTTTCAGATGTTCTGCAATTAGGTCAGGCTTTCCAGACAACCCTATCTCCCGATCCCGACAATCCCTGTTTTGCCACCCTTAGTTTCCGATTTTTACAGACACACCCGAGTATTTGCTACCCTGCATGGATCTTGCTGATCTCCTGTTCCCATTTTTTCGTCCCTACCCGAGTATGACCCATCCTATGCCAGGAAATCGGGGGGGGGGGGTCAATCAAATTCTCCAGGCGCTCCCGATGAATGTCTCAGCGAATAGCTACTGGACCATATTGGAGAACCATTGCGACTTCACAAAAATTCGAGCTTAAAAAAAAACACACAATAAAAGAGTACATCAAACGGTTCCGTAACGCCAACCCGTCGGTTTTCTCAGCAAAAAGAGGCCTAGAGCGGCCTTGATAGTCCAGAAATTACCCAAAGGGTGCTCTTATTTTCTTTTAGACAGGTTTCTGACAGGTTTCGAGATACTCGAGATTTCAAGCTATTCGCAAGTCGCAATATCGGTACTTCCCACTCTACGTACTTGACCCAAGTCCAAGTACAGTACAGCACGGTACTGAAACAGGTTCCCGCCCGACAAGCTTCAATCCCCCGACGAAAGAGAAAAGAGAAAAGAGGAGAGAAAAAGACCGTTGTGGATTAAACTATGGACAAGCCCCCCCCTTTAATACTCATTTTCCCAGACAGCCTGAGTAGTCCTTCGTAGTCTACCCTAACCATCTTTTCATAACATACGACTACCAACACGCAATCCCCCCCAACGTCCTCCGCGTGCTTAAGCCTAACAAAAACGACAACCCACTCCCCAGGTTATTATCCCCACAACAGTGCTATAACAGTCGCTTCAACATGTCCTAACACTCCTATTGGCGGGTATATCCACAAGATAGTCCAGAAAAACCCATAGATTAAGGCCAAAGGCTGGTGGCTGAGGTAATTGGATTGGAAAGAGTATCAAATTTGGAGTATTTGGCATGAGGCGTGTTTTGGGATGGGGGATGGTTTGGTAATAATACAAGTTTGGGGATAGGATGGAATTCCGATGCGTGTAATCGAGGAGCGTATAGATGGATGGTAGAAGTGAGCTGCATCGATGGATGGATGGATGGATAGACGGATATACAGTAGGAGGAAGACATGTCGAGTGAGAGGAGTGAGACAAAATCAAAGAGAGGCTACTGTATGATAGGGTGGTAACTTCAATGGTGATGATGCGGAAAGAAATGCTAGGTAGACATCAGGCAAAGTAAAATAGGTAGGGTGATGCAATGAAGTCAAAATCTGTGACGGTGACTGGGTCTATGTTGCTCTATGGTGTTTAATGTGAGCCAGTTAGCACGTGCTCATGATAGATCACTCGCTATTATAATCCCATTCGCTGGGTGTAGGGCTCTCAGATGAGCTAGTGCAGTAGTTAGGCCCCGCCGGTAGACGTAGATCTACAGTTCCCGCTTGTCACATCCGTCACTCTTGGGGAACTGGCATCAGTTATAGCATAACGCTAGAAAGTAACACTACAGTATCATACCCAGCCATTTTAAATCCTCAGAAATAGATAACTTGGTTCACTGGCTTTTAGAACACAATACCTATCAATGGTATCTTCCTGTACTTCTCGAAGGAATAATATGGCATTAGCTAGACAAGTTATCTAAAGTGTATTACTTTTTCGCCCCAAAGCGTTCTAGTTAGACTGCCCGTAAGTCCTCTCACCAACCTTCTTCCCATCCTTTCCGTCTCTATTTTCAAGCCCATTCGCTCTCTTCTCATCAGCAGCTTTACACGCGATCCGCATAACCATCTTAACCTTCTCCACTGCCTCCTGCGAGTTTTCTACAACCAACCAACCTCATTAGCCCCCCATAATCCACAGGAAAGAGAACACTCACGATAATGACAAACAATCCTATCCCCCCACATCCTCACCCCACCTACCTCCTCAATCGCCCCCTTCCAAACCGCATCATCAATCCCCCGCGCCCTCAAATCCAACCAGAGCATATTCGTATCAACCGGCAGCGTAACCGAACCCCCAAGCTTAATCCACTCCTCCTCCAAACTCTTAGCAAACGCATTCGCCCTGGCCAACTTGCCCCCAAAGAACACCTCTTCGAGGCCCACCCTTGCCATAGCGGTTAGTATACCCGCCTGACGAATCCCCCCGCCGATGGCTTTGCGCATGTGTCTTGCGCTAGCAACGGTGCGCTCGTCGGCCGCCATACAACTCCCCACCGGTGCGCCGAGGGATTTCGAAAAGCAGACGGAGAGGGAGTCGACGTGCTTTGCGTACTCGCTCAGTAATTCCGCCGAGGGTTCTGGGACCGAGCATGCGTTCCACAACCTCGCGCCGTCGAGGTGCACCTTTATCCCCTCCGCTTTCGCCCACTGGCCTATCCTGCGGACCTCCTCCACGGGCATTATCACGCCGTTAATCGTATTCTCCAGTGAAATCACGCGCGTTGGGGCGAAGTGTACGTCGTTGCCAAGGATTACGTGCTTCTGCACGTCCTCCAATGTAAGGTACTTCCCGTTCGACGGGGGCACGGGTACAGTCACGGCCTGCGAGAGACTGGCGATGCCACCGGCTTCGTGGAGTTGTATGTGCGAGCGGGAGTCCAGGAGTATGCTGTGTGGCGGCTGGACAAGGAGTGCGCGCATGGCGAGCTGGTTTCCCATTGTTCCCGAGAGGACGAAGAGTGCTGAGGGCTTGTCCAGGAGCGACGCGATCCGGGATTCGAGGGATTGGGTGGTTGTGCATTCACTGTAGACATCGTCCCCGAGGTTTATGGATCCAATGGATGCGAGCATGGACCGGGTGGGTGTTGTGAAGGTGTCGCCTGGTGGGACATTTTGTCAGTCATTGTTTAATCATCTAGTACTACAGAGAGAAGGGAAGAAGGGAAAATATACTCCTAAAGTCAAACTCCGCTGGGGAGCGATCCCATGAACTGGTAGTAGCACCGCTGGTTGTAGCCGACATGTTCCTATACCTACACCTGTACCCGCCAATTCTAAAGCTTGTGCGAAATATCGATCGCAGAATCATCCCTCTTTATATATAGACAGCATCACAGGCCACCCGAACACCCCCCCACCCGAACAGATGCTGATTGGTGGGTTTTGTATGAGGAAATGGTGATCAACACAGTTGCCACAGTTCATCTAAGTAAACCACTGGAAAGTTTCTTATCTGGGTTTAACTGTTCGGGTGAGGGGGGGTGTTCGGGTGGCCTGTGAGACTGTCTACCGTATCTTTTCGCAAAAGTCGGATTGGAGCTAAGGACAACCGAGCCAACGAGAGAGCACGAAGACGCCAAATCGCCACACTTTAAGCAAAATTCAAACAGTGATTGGGCAGATCCTCCTTAGCATGAATCCGACTTGTGCGAAAAGATACGGTATTCTATATATTCGCCCTTACATCATACCCCCAGGCTAGCCAGGATAGACTACGAGGTATCCGGAAGGTGTTATCGGATAAGCCCCCCCCGGCTTATATACGGCCCCGGGTATCCGCAGCGCTATCATACTGAGTACAGTACCGGTAGAAGAGAACAAAATTTCCCAGAATTGAAAGACAGGTGACTTTATTTGAATTTCCTCTTCGGGGAAGCCTATGTACGGTAAAGATAGTTCATGTCTGTAGTCTAAGTGTGATTTTTTTGAGGTAAAGGGAGAGAGTGTGACATGGAGGTCACGATTGTGTCAGCTCTTGGCGAGCTCGGTTTGCTCGGTTGGAGGCTAAGTCGAGTGAGGGGTTGTGATAGGGGTTGGATTGACGGTAAAGATAAAGGGAATCGTCACACTCCGGCGTTTGATGTAGCAGAGGGAGGAGGACTTTGTATTTGTATTGGAAGGGCGGCCCGTGGGGACAGTTATGAGTTTAGGTCCGCCTCTTGTATCTATTCTGAAAGAGAAAAACTGAACGAAATAGGCGAAATAGAATAAGTTTACTCACTGATGTGGGAAATCTTGAGGTTCAAATTGTGAATCGCGCCTGGTTAGATAATAACTTGCACAGTGCAATGAGCGAAGCAGGGAATATTTCAGAGATGAGCAATGAAAGAGAAAGAAAAAAAGAAAAAAAACAGAAGTTGAAATTTTCTAAACTAATTTGATATTTGATATCCAGCCAAAGCAATAGAGATAGAAACTCAGGTGGAAATAGGTATGAAAAGGCTTCTCGGGAGGAGAGTAATGAAACTAATAACTGTGGCAAAGCCATAACCACCTGCAGACCCACAAACACACAAACTCGGGATAAGGCGATAAGAGGAAAAGAGAAAGGGGGGGCAAGAATTGTTTACTTGTGTCTCTGTCGCTATTGTTCTTTATTTTTCAAGTATAATCTTTCTAAACTTTAGTATGCTGGCGTACCTAATCTTGACCAAAGCAATAGAGATTGTACCGGGCCCCGGTATGAAAGTACAGTATTAAAAGCTTTCTCCGTTGGCAATTAATGCAATAAAGAACGCAATATGGTCCTTTATTGAACCATATCAGCCATTATTCACTGCGGTAACTAAAACACAGGAACACAAACATAGAGTTCACAGTGAATATAAAGTTTTTTTTTTTGAGTCTGTGCTTTTGAAGGTATCATACTGTATCCTATTAGCGAATAACTCAAAGATAAATTGAGCAACCCCCAAAAGCATGGAGAATTGCGTTTGTGTTTGTGGTGTTAGTGGCTGCGGCCGTGGTTGGTGATGAGAATGAGGAGAGGTGCGAGTCCCTTCTTGTTTTGTTTTTTTTTCCAGGGAAAGGGAACACGATTCACAACCAAGAGAAAGGTTAGGAATTGGGCGCTACAGTAACGACCATTATTGTTTGCACGCCGGATAATAGGTGGAGATACCCCACTGTATCCTTCAGGGAGGATTGCGTTACTGGTGCATTCCGCACGGGAACCAACCACTTATAAAACCATAGAACGTAAAGATGTGAATGATTCTGAAATATTGTATCACGGGGGCCCAGGTTTGAGCCAAAAACTTCCCTGTATCATACGTGTATTATTATTATTTTTTTTGTTACTCAGGCTTTGCCTGATAAAAAGTTTGAGCCAATAGACGTGTTGTACTATCGTTGAAATTCTATTAATCCACAAGCCGTAGTGTACATTTCCCAACTGATTGCATAGAAAAACCCCTACCAACGAGATATAGAGTTACATTCTGGCGGCTCTTGGAAATATATGCATGAACCAACACCAACACCAACCCCGGTCTAGTACTGTATTTCTTCTATTGAGATGGCTATCCTAGGTTATATAGACCATGATACAAGTATTATTATAGTGTCATCATCACTTAAAATATAATTTGCGAGTGATTATACATGAATAAATTTTACGTGACACTTGGTTTGATATGATAGTTCCGCCTTGCATTTGCATTGACTGCCCCATCAGTTATCAAAGAGAAACGCGGCTTCATAAGATATGGTATTTCACCCCCCCAGTATGCCACCAGTACCTCAATTTCATAAACATATAAAAAAATACATCAACCCACATATTCAACCACCCAACACCGCCAAATAGTAATTTTCTTGTAAAGAAAAATAAAAAAATAAAAAAATAGAAACCCTTTTATATCACACGCTCCCACTTCCACTTCCACTTCCACTCGCACTATCACTTCCATTCTGCTTCTCGTCTTCATCAACACCATTTTCCGCTTCTTCATCTGCCCCCTCGATATCACCGTCGTCATCCATATTCTGAATCCCCAACCATTCTTCCGCTTCACCGTTCTCACCATCATCACCTACCCCCCATTCCCCAATCACGTCCCATCTATCGCCTGCGGCGCTCTTACTGACGTACTTGACGAACCGAAGGACGCCTGTGTCTCTGAGAACAATCCCTAGGCGGTTCCAGCTAGCCGGCATGGTGAAAAGTATACCATCATCCTCGTTATCGCGGCCGGAACGGTAGATGGCTGGGTCGGCCTTCTTTCTCTTTCCGTTACTTTTGAATGCTTGATCAGGGTCGTCATCTTCGTCCGAGTCAGAGTCAGAGTCGCCGGCCATGTACCTAGATTTTGAACATCAGTATTCGATGAGAGATTAAGGTAAAGGAGGGAGTGGGGTTGTTACATCTCGTAGCCGCCGACAGTCTTTTCCGAATCGTCGAATTTGCTATGCCTGGGAACTTTAGCCTTTCCTTTTCCCTTCGACTTGCCATTCTTCGCCTTCTCCTCGTCTTCATCCTCGTCTTCATCATCCTCGCCACCCCAGCCTTTTGTTGGAGTCATTCCGAGACAGACTTCGACTTTCAACCCAGCGCCTGGGGATGAGTCTTCTTCCTCCCCGTCTTCCTCCTCGTCATCATCGTCCTCTTCTCCGCCAGTGCCGGTTGCAAGAGTATAATCTAAACCTCTACGAAACCTTCTCGCAAGAAATCCTCCAGCAGTAATTTTGAGACCTGTAGCAAGTTGTAGCAGCTTGGCAAATGACTTAGATGGAAGTAAAACAGTAAGCAATTGCTCAATAGGATTGAGTTCGTCAAGATTAATCCCATTCTTAGCCGGGGGTTTTTGGAGATAAAGATACCGATGCTTGTGTGGAGGTAAGGCAATTTTCCATCCCTCGGAGCTTTCTGACGAGTATTGTTTAGTATCACGAGCTTTAACAAACTCCTTAAGTTTCTTAGCAAATGATTTAGAAAGGAACTGCGCGATCTGGACAGAAGAATCCTCGGCAAAGGCATCGGATAAGCTTTCCAAAGTATCAGGAGTCAGGTAAGTAGGAGCGATAAACTTGAGCAAGAAGTCTAGATCCTTCTCAACCAATGCCACGCCGTCTTCTTTGTCTTCGTCTTGTTGTTCCTCCCCATCCGGCTCATGGCCATTCTTGATCTCCAGTGGTTTAGGATAATCAAAGGTATCACTCTTGCTCTGTAATTGCTGCAGTGAGCTCTTTTCAGCAAGTTCTTCCTCGAGGCCTTCAATATAGCCCTCCTCGCCTTCCTGGGGAATATGGAACCATCCGCTGATAGCCATTCTGACCCGCTCATCTTCACCTTCTTCTGGGGCATACACCTCTTCCACATCGTGAAAACTCAGGCCAGGTTGCACCTCAAAAAAACTTAATTGATTCCAAGCAGGAGGAATAACTTTGGTCCACTCTGGCTCCGGTACTCTCGTGACGTCGTCTTCGGCCACTCTCGTCGGATATAACCTTAACGCCCCACCCCAGGAAGGCTGCCAAGGACCATCAGGTGAAGTTAGGTATAAGATATACGACACACGGCGAGACCCAATTACATCGTCATGGGTCAACAAATGAGAACCAGGTGTATAAACATTGATAGCCATATCAGTTTTCTTTCCGCTCAGTGGTCCACATCCAGTGATCTCACAAATGTAGTCCCGGAAGAGCTTAGAGTAGAGCGAATCGCGGAGCTTGCGGAGGGACGGGAGAAGTTTAAGAGCAGATTTAGGAAGACCGTCGAGATTAGCTAGATCACCGGATTGATGGATACGATAGATGTCGGTCTCCTTTGGCGTGAACTCCACGTTTTTGAGTACTTCTAGCCGAACGTTTCGAAGTAAAGTATCGTCGATCAGGCCATGGATCACGGCGTGTTTGTATCTACGCCCCTCCCAATCAGCCTTAAACAAAACAAAACATAAAAACAAAAAAGTAAAATTTAGGGAAAGACAAACGGTTCGGAAGTAGCATATTCACTTCGGTATTTGCCTTTGACAGCCTCGTCGAACAGTCCCTCGCGGAAATAAGGCTTGAAATCGGTCGGTATCGATCCGGCAAGGGATTTTCCCTTCTTGGTGGGCGATTGGGGAGCAGATGCCCCTTCGGCCTTTCGTTTAACCATTGTTTGTCAGGAATTGAGTTGTGAGGAAAAAATGTTCCGCTGTGGTTCTCAGGTTTGGTTGGAAACCTCACTTGGTAGGAAAGCTTGTAGCGGTTTTTCATTTGATTTCGGTGAGAGTGCAAACATTACCCTGCCTTGCGGTGACAAGCGAGCGCACGGACCAAGTGGGGTAGGCTGAGCCGCACGAAAGACCCTAATCTGATCATACTTCTTCTACCTTGTATTTCTGTCTTAATGCATCTGGAATTTCACCTTCAAACATTCTTTGGGAAGCACCAAGATTGGAGAGTGGTTGAATACCAGCTGAGCCACTGATTATCAGTTTGGAGTAAAAGATTAGGCCATATTTTAAACGAGAGGCCTGATCAAAGTTATAGAAAAGTCGAGTGATAAAGGGTGATCAGGCGGCATCATGCCTTCAGTTCAGGAGTCAGCCCACTTTTTCCCGTGATCTACCGATATGACTGCGAAAGTCTAGGAAACCGTGAGTTGCAGAGTTGGACAGGTTTCGTGTTTTGTCATAACGTTTGAAGTTTGAATGGCAAGCAAAAGTAAACACATCATCCTGCTCTCAGACTAATCTAAAGCGAAGGAGCGTGGGGTGGAATGGGAAAGGATCTACTCTTATTTCCCTTTACACCCTTCATGCGATCTCACTCTGGACTCTCAGCTCTCCCCTGACCAGCATATGATACCAACCTCCCCGGAGGAAAGGAAAAAAAACAACAACAACAATATACGGCACCAACAGGAGAAATAACTTGCGCAAGAGTAACGCTCGCGGACATCTCCGGTGGCTCCGATCCTTTGAGATTTCCACCCCCGAAATCTAAGCCCGCCGGCAACCAAACACGGCACCAATTGCGCAAAATGCCGCGTAGAATTAGTTTTGTTGATACCCGCAAGTTTGTTTCTGATACATGAGGTGGGTGAGGAAGGAAAGCCGGTACTGCAGTAATACATGATCACAGGCGATTTTCCGCGTAGTTCGGTGAAATCGAGTGATCGCTTCGGTAAAGCCCTGTACCGTGCAAATAACGGTATCATAGTAAGACAAGCGATCATGACGCTGACTGTGAAAAACCAGTGCGAATGCGTTCTTTCGAAGCACCGTATGGTGTGATTCTATAGTCTACAGCCCGTTATGGCACTGTAGTCATTATCAGAGAAGGCAACCACACACCTGTACTGTACGAGTACTGTACAGTCGCACCTCGCTATAATGGACCTCTTTGTACGGGAATCCTCGCTATTACGAACGAACCCTCTGGGAATTTACCCCCCTGCCCCCATACAAACGGTTCTCGCTATAAGGGATTTCGTTCAAAACCTCTCTATAACGAACGAAAAATCCGGAATTCTTGGCATTCGTTATAACGAGGTGCGACTGTACTCGGGTGTGTCCATAAAAATTGGAAAACATGACCCTTGTCTCCATAGAGATTTATATGGGATCGACAGACATACCGGTAGTTTTCCGCTTCTTACAGACATACCCGAGTACAGTACCAGAGGGTTTAAAACACAGTGCGGTAGCTTAATAAAACAAGCAGTCCTTCCATGTTCTTTCTGATTGCAAACTTACATCTGCTTATTTACCCCACCTTCTACCATTTTTTTGGAGATCCCTTACTTCCGCAGGTGCGGCACTATGGTGCACATAAATTTATGCTATTATTGGACAGATGATCTGGACGAGGGCTTCCAAAACATCTACAGTATCTCCAGAAGTTGTTTGTGATACAATGTTCGTATTCAGGTAGTACAGTCCCGCAGCCTGCCGTCGTGGGAAATGCTATCTTTATTCACTTTTACCAACGGCTACAATTTAGGAGGTTGTACGGTTAAGCAGCCATGCAATGAGAACGAGGGGATAAATAAACAAGAGATGGTTGATGTTTTTCCGACCTTGTGCTGTATTTAAGCTTATTGTCATAGCATGGTATAGCAGCCTTCTGACATGGCCATATTATTATTTTCTTCAAACACAAAGTGATTCTCCAGGCTACAGAGGACCGCCCTGAATTACGGTGGAATGTATGGTGTAATATAAGCAAGTCTGGTTGGTAACAATTCCAACGTTAACCCAACTGTAGGAACACGCGGAACAGGAATAACACCAACAGCCACCACCGCAGTTGAGAACTGTAAATAGCTTTTTTTTATTTTATTTGGAAAAATGGGCGGCTGAATTGTGAAATGATAATTCGCCCAATATACATTCTGACCGGTATTCCATACAGGGTCAATGATACATCTGTGGACGTCTGTGAAAACCCTTCAATCCTAGCAAACGGTTGCCCAAGAATTACGACGAGACGAATGAACAAGCTACTTCCCTGGAGCTCCCTGGAGAATCCCGAACAGCTGAAGAATTTCAAACTTCAGATAACAGACGCCCACATGATCAGACGCAGAGAAATAAAGACGGGTTTGAGACAAAAAGGAAAAGAAAAAACAAAAAAGTAGACACGGACTTTCGCTACCAGATGTAGCACCGAAAATATCATACTTCCCACGTTGTCAGATTCTCCGGATCCTCCATTTGCGCGAGTATCTTGCATCCATCCATCCTCCAGGGAACCAGTGTTTTTGCTTCTTCAAAGTTATGTATACTGTAAATTATGTGATTAGGAATCTTTCCTTTCTTTTTCATCTTTTTCAAACCACTTTCCCCGACAGCAATTGTCCAATACAATCTCCAAGAAGCACTTTACGAGCATACATGTCTTTCCAGCGGCACAGTGCCCTATTTTATTCTCGTTCTCCTCGCAGGTGCAGTGCAGTTAGGGCTGTCTTTCCTCCCTCACTCTATCTCCTTTCCCACGTTTTTCTTACCCACAATCACCCTTTTTGCTTTTGCGGCCACGTTTTTTTTTCCTGACCACATTGCTCCCTTCCCTTTTCTTTCCCAGTTTTGAACCACATCCCGTTGACTTACCGACAGAAAAGGGCGTTCTCTTTTTCCTTTTTACTTCTTCTTTTTCCCTTGTATCATACTCGTACCGTACCCCCTTCCCTGTCCCCCCTTTTGCCTCTCCACGGCAACCCTTACTTGTTCTGATATTCCCCAACTGTTTCGACAAAACAACCTCGGAACGGTAATTGTTTCGCGGAGATGTGAATTCTGTAGGGTAGGTCAGGTACAAGTATGATGATGATAATGACGGCGACTCCCATCCATTCGGAATACCGGTATCCCCCATTGCGTAAATAATATTACCTCCCCGCTCCACTCACACACTCACTCGCTTGCTACTGTGATCATTCTAAAACCTCCGATCCCCGACGTTCTACATTTCTCTCTCTTCATGTCTCGGCACTCCAAGTGCAAAGTAAACCACGCCAAAAAGCAACCAAAGGAGAGTGGTTTAAAAAATGGAAAAAGAAAGCCATAAAGGCGCCACTAGGATTACCTATTCCCCACTAGGAAGCGAAAGAAGAAAACATGAACGCGGACAAGAGGGAGAAAGCGAGAAAGCGAGAAAGCGAGGGAAAAGAAAAAAAAAAAAAAAAAAAACGACAAACTGACTGGGCCCCCAGATGGCATAAGAAAAGGCAGAGAGGGAGGAAAGAAGAAAAGCAAAGTTTTGTTTTTCCATCCGGCACTGTTCGGCACTCCAGGTTTTTGCGCTGCGTCTTTCGTTCGCGTGGTTGGGAAACATACCCAATGATTGGCAAGACCGGGTCTCCAGCACTGTTTATGATAAACGTGGAGGTGTGGAGGATGATGGTGGACTACACCACACTAGCTACAATAGACACGAGCGGTACTGCACCGTATTGGTTCTTGTCATGTCTTGAAAAACAGTTCAATTCGAACCCTGGAATGCCACTCTCTTCGCATCTTACTTTGCTTGCAGTGCACTCAGAATGTACCTGGAACCACCACATTGTATCTACCACAGGTCCTCCAAAGCAAACAAGCACGAATCACGATACAGCATGGCAGTCCCACCAAACGCTAAAACGTAATTGTGATGTCCTTCTTACCTTCCATCATTCCTTCCCTCGCTCCACATACTCTATACGAGTACATCCCTACTCGTACCTGTACCGTACCTGCACTGTATCTTATCCTTCGCCTCCTGACCGATACACATATTAAATCTCCCTCCACCCTGTCATCTCCTGCGAAGCGAGGACTTTTTGCTCGCGCGATAGCAATTGAAGCAGCGTAAGCAAGCCAAAGAAGAAGAAGAAGAAGAAGAAGAAGAAGAAGAAAAGCAAAGAAAACAACAGTCAAAAGTTACCGTATCCAACGAACCAAAAAGCCCACCACCATTACCACCTACGTACGTATCCACCACACACCACACCCCTTTTTTCCCTTGAGTGAAGAAGAAGAAGAAGAAGAAAAGAAAAACATGCATGGCCAAATCTACTCTCGCTCGCGTGGGTATCCGGGAACACGGCAGGTATTATAGAGGGGAAGAGAACATTCCTCCACTTTACCGATTTGGGCTTAGGGGCGGGGGGGGGGATTATTTGACTCTGGAAGGAGTCAAGTTTTGGGGTTCCAGTTTGAACTGGAGAGGGGGGGTTATGATGAGTTTGTTGTATTTGTGTGATACAAGTAGGTAGGTAGATAGAGAAAGGAAGTTACAGTACAAGTAGCTCTTTTTTACTTTGTGCTTTGTGCTTTTGCAATACGGTACTGAATTTCTTATATTGTGATTCCAGAAACCGTTGTCGCTTTTTGAATTCTCTAAATTTTTATTATTTTTTATTATTTTATATAGTTGTTCGCCAGCTCGAAAAAAAAACCTCAACTAGTGTTCGGGGTTTTGGCCACCCCCCCCCCCCCAATGCCAGAAGACCTGGTGTTGGGGCTGGGTTTTGTGTGCGTGCAAGCGGGCAAGTTGGTAGAAGATTTCTGAGGATTTCAAAAGTTGGGGAGCCGCCAAAAACCCCCCGAATGCCTGCCACTGATTTGAGGCTAGTAAAACGCTAGGGGAAAGGAATTCAAAAATTGAGAATTCAAAAGCGACAACGGTTTCTGGAATCACGATTACGCTGTCGGGACCGACGAACGATGTTGGTGATACGATAGTGTGTACAGTAGCTGTCGTAAGTCCTAGGTACTCTACTGTACGAGTACAATAGGCAGATATCTTTTAGCCTACGCTACTCCTTTAGCATCGTAGCACATATATTGCTTGAACTTGCTTGCTTGCACATACCGTAAGAACTCGTGGAATCCACTATCAGATTATCGGCCGGTGAGCCCGCGATTGGTTTAGATTGACAGGTCAATAGAATTGCGAATACAGTACCAGTTAATGAGATCCAACATGGCCTGAGGGGCTGATCTTATACCGCTTCCGGAAAGAGCTAATCCTTCTCAGGAGCTTTTGTCTCTGAATCCTGAGACTACAGGGGGGGGTGACGGAGATGGTGGATTTCACGAGTTCTTGCGGCCGTAAAAACTCGAGTTATCCACCATCTCCGTCACCCCACGATTGGTTTGGATCGACAGGTTAACAGAATTGCGAATACCGGTACCAGTTAATGAGATCCAACACGGCCTGAGGGCTGATCTTATGCCGCTTCTGGAAAGAGCTACTCCTTCTCAGGAGCTTTTGTCTCCGAATCCTGAGATTACGGGGGGGTGACGGCGATAGTGGATAACTCGAGTTTATGCGGTACAGTGCCGTTGGGAGAAGGGATATCGCTGTATTCTACGGTACAAGAGCCGATATCGTATCGTCTAAAGCGTGTGCGTTGAACTGGAGCTTCCGGTACTAGTGCTGTACGTGCTGGAGGCTAGGGTGGGGTTTAGCTGTGGGGATATCGCGCGATGTTTAGCAAGAACTTGACTAGTCAAAGTCAAGTTAGCCTGGCATGGGGTTCAGGATTGAATGCCGATGTGCCCCTGAGTACAGTGCCTGCCTGCCTGCCTTCCTCTATACTCTAGGGCAAGTATAGCTAATGCATCATATCGTATCGTATTCCCCTCACTCTCCTTTGGGGGTTCGCCTTTGATAGATCTTGGTGATATGATGGTTACGGAAAACTAGTTAGCCAACATTGCGGGGGAGGCACAGTACAAGTACAAGTACAGTACCGTACACAACAACGAAGTAAGGTACCCCATCATCATGATCATACAATCCCGGGGAATCCATGCCGGTATGACAATGATGCCTGCTACCCCCCCCCCCCCCCCATCATAACATAACATGGGGGAGAAAGAGAGAGGCTTCGCCTACAGTACGTGCGCAGATACAGTATGGTTATGATACCCCAATGATACAGTACCGCTCACTGTTTGTCTGCGCCTCGCGGTAGCATTATTGTTATGAGCCAATGAATGGATGGGATAGATGGGATAGTAATGTTGCCGAATCATGCGAAATTGCTAGAGTTCCCTGGTGTTGGGGGTTTGTTGCTTTCTTGCTTGCTTTTGGGGGGATACATGGAAGGGGTTGTGGAAGTATGTTTTGTTAGTGGCCTCGGTATCGTGCCTATTCATTGATTCATAGTACAGTACGGGGATGTATACAGTACGCTGAGTTTGGATACAGTATGATTCAGTTACCGTAATTGGGTTTTTATTGAAGGAAGGAAGGAAGGGATGATAGTACAGTAAGATGAAAGCTCTATACCAACTACTGTATTATTAAAGTACGGTATGGACGGGTATGTGTAGGCGAGTCACTCTATTTTACTGTACTTACCACGGAACGCAAGACCGTGAGTCCCCGTTTGCTGGGTCGTTTCGGGCGCGTGAGCTGAAGGGAAGGAAGGGAAGGGATGTACAGGGGGGTGAAGGGTAAGTGAGGCGAAGGGGGGTGTGATTGGCTTTTAGGCCACTTTGGCCACTCAGAGAGCAGTATATGGTGGAGCCGCTGTTGGGCATGAGGAGTACTCGTAATTTTCTGACGTTTGTGAACACAACTGCTATTGCATATGGGCAGAAAATGGGCCGGAGCCTCAAGATTTTGGTGGTATGCAATAGCAGTTGTGTTCAAAAACGTCAGAAAATGACGAGCAGAGGGTTCGCCTGACTTTTTTCCATCTGCAAGGAAAAAGAGCCAAGATTCGCCCTTCGTCTGGTTATACCCTTTCAGAGGGGAACAGGGGGGTTCACCCAATCAATGCCCTTTGAACAATTCTCACGATGGCTTCAAAGCCTTTATTCTTACCTTAGGCTCATGCCTTTGGCTCGCTTTCCTTTGTTTTGGCTATTGATACGCCGCCCAAGATACGAGCTCCCTTGAGAGCACCACTGCCCACCTCTTCAAAGGCACCTTTTTCTGGAACCACATTCTTTTTTGCTTTGGCAGATGGCTGGGACTACAGTTCGCGGTTCGAGGAGCCTCTCGAGGCCTGAGTCCATACCTTCTTTATCGACACTGCCTAGTACAGACATGAACACGATTCCGATAGCCCTTCATTCTTTTTTGCAACCGTTCTAGGCATCCTTTTGAGGAACCCCACCTGCCTCCAGCACGTAAGACCCAGGAGATAAGTTTTTTATTTCTCCTGGGCAATCATCATAAGTCCTGGGCAAACCCCAGGCAATCCCAACTTGAAGGGGTGTCTTCACCTCCTCCCTCAGGGGAATGGCTTTGACCCCCAAAATCATCACCTACACCTCGGAACTTCTGACCGGCGTATCCCGGCAGCCTTGGTGTGGTTACATATTATGTGGAAGCCCTGGCTTACCACCAGGCACACTATTTTTGGGGATTGGCGGTGGCTGTTCTTTTCGGCTGCAAAGGAGGGGAGGTCCGGAGGATGCATCTTGGAGGTTTTTATGGGTCTGGCTGTGATCGGCTGGATGCCGTCAGGGTATCGAGCCCCTGTTATTTTCGAGGCTATGCACCCGTGTACCCGCTGAGTATGGCAGAGCACCCAAGGAGGAGGATCGAACCTGTGGATACGCTGGGAGGGGTGGTTGGCTGCTAGGGAGGGCTTCTTTTGTGCTGGAGGTTTAGCGAGGTGGCGGGCAGGCCATTAATGATTGTCGTTGTGGCAGGTGGCCAGGAGGTGGATCTCTTTTAGGGGGCCCTTGGCTGGGGGGAGTATCTCATGCCGGTCAGCTAGATACCTTTAGTTAGGTGAAACGGGGCTTACCCCCGGGCTTGAAAGAATGAAAATTAGGTTTATGGTTACACCCGCCAACTTTTGGCCAGTAAAAAAGCGAAATCGCCTCTCCTGTCCGGAAAGTCCTCGCTGATGAAAAAGTACTGCTGCAGGGCTTGGCGGCAACGGAGGTATTAATACTTTTTTGGGGTAATCAATAGGGTAGTACCAGTAAACCTCAGTCACCCATCAGGCAATGGCACCCCCGCACCGTGGCAGTAAAGTCTTGAAGAGATATGAATGGAATGGTGAAATTGCTATATTGTCAGATCTGGAGGAGGTCACTCAGGCAAATGGAAGTCATATCAAATGGTAAAACTTATTATTAGTTGTCGAGTGGAATGTGAACTAAAGGAAAACATACTCGAGTACCGCTACCTCTGTTGTTGCCAAGCGCTGCCACAGTACTTTTGGATCAGCAAAGACTTTCCGGACAGGAGTGTAGATGGGTTGATACTGGTGGGTGCAGTAGATTTTGGTTTGAATTACTGTGGGGGGTCAGCAAATACCAACCGACTGGCTGACTGACTGCGAGTGTTGCTTTTCTTAGCGTTAGAGTATGGTACAGTACAGTAGTTGATTAGATATCAAGCCTACTGTCGAGATTCGTGCAGAGTGGATGCGTGGATGGGCGGGTAGGATAGTGTTAGAAGTATGGTCCCTGGGCGGGATGTTACCAGTAGGTTAGCTACGGTATGATACGATTTGCGTTACTCTAGAGGAGCATTCTAAACCACAGTGGTTAAGGGTCTTTTCCGCACAGTAAATAAAAAACTAGCACTTTACTATTCACTAGAAAAACACCATAAGAGAGAACGACAACCCATCCATCCATCATGATGGTCTAAAGCTTGAGACTGGAAAGATGCAAACTTGCAAGCGAGGCCAGACAGACCAAGACTGGCGATCTCTTGCCATTTCTTCTTTGTTTTCTCCTTCGCCGTCCTCCTCCTCCTCCTTCTCCACCACAACGGCCGAAAGAGAAGTTTGTCTCGTCAGTCAACCGTAACCATCCCTTCAAGATGGCAATGTAAATTGCGAAATGGGCACTAAGAAAAGTGACTTTACCAATCATCTCTAGGAATTAACATTTCCCACCGCGCCCCAGTGTTTGCGACATATATTACGTACGGTATAATTCCCTGTACAGGTTACTGGCAATAAGAACTAGAACATTTGAGTTCGAATTTAGTATGGGCGCTCAGATACACACAGACGGTTTGCCGTACAAATTTTAATCCTTGTGTTTGGGCTCCCCATGCCAGTAACTTGTAGCTCTCCTCCCCCCTCCCTCCCTTCCAGAAGAGAAAACGAAGGAAGAGGACACTGTTTTTTCCAGAAGCTTTTTTTTCTTTTCCTTTCTTGTGTGATGTGATATGATGATGGTGGGAAAGGAGAGACAAAAATGGAAAATGGTCACAAGAAGGAATAGAATCACACACCATACACCACTTGCGCAGTACGGTATGGGAGGATTTTTTTTCTTTTTTTCTTACCTTTCGCTTTATGCTCGAAGAAGTAGTCTACCGGTACTCGTATGATACTAGCAAAGAATGCGAGTAGCCACGTTTTTTTTAGTTTGCATTTTTTATTTTTTATATATATATTTTTTTTATGGTTAGTCTATGTTTTATTTTTCTGGAATTCCCCCCCTTCACTTCCTCATTCTCGCGCCATCTACCGTCCGATAAGACGTGACTTGACAGAATGGGGAAAGGGAAGGGAAGGAAGGAAGTTAGAAGGAGGGGAGGAGGGGACGTTGGACCCCTTTACGACATCACATCCGCTAAACCATAAACCCTACCGTACTGCACCACCGCAACCACCACGCCAAACTAAAACCCATCGACATCACGATATCCGGTATCGTGTGAACATCAGACATATCTTGATCATCAGCTTCTTCCCCTTCTCTGTCTTTTGTTGTAAATCCTTTGTTTGGAAAGCATTGCCGTTATAAGACCATTAGAAATGTCGAGCGGAGGAAGAGAGAGAGAAGGGTCTGTTTAGCTTAGTATTTGAATACATAAGACAGCGTGTGAGGCCCAACTGGGGATAGCTCTTCGAAGCGCGCGCGAAGTTTGGCAAGCAGGGTGATTTAGTACCGATCGAGAGGGTCCCAGTCAAACCCTTGACTTGGCTTGTTTGGACACACGGAAATCACGGCGGAGTGTGGGATGCGCTACAGCGATAGAGTTAAATCCTTCTTTCTTTCTCAAGTTGTTTTTGTTTTGGCAAGTTAAGGGAAAGGTGGAGAGGGGGGGAGGGGGCGATAGGATTTTATGGGTGTGGTGTGGGGCCAGATTATTATTCTAACGTTTTGGTAACAATACTCGTACTTGTACAAGCTTCTTGAGTAAGAAGTCGAGTTGCACGAAGATTACTAGTGGTAGTCTACTTGGGTGCAAGTATAGTTGCTTGTCGCAAGGGTTTTTTTTTTTTTTTTTTGCTAGTTGCCAGCTGCAGGATGCTGATAATGTCATTTATGTGGCTAAGTTACCGTACTCGGAGGGGTCATCAAACAATGGAAAATATAACCCTTGTCTCCATAAATATTTGTATGGGATCTGCAGAGATAGTTTTCCATTATTTAGTCTACCCCCCGAGTATTTGTGCGAGAATACGGGTTGCGAAGGGGACTGCAGCATACTGCTTGGTCTAAGCGGGGAGGCCAGAGAAGGGATGAGAGGGGGGGAAGGAAAAGAGCAAGAATAGGATACAGAAGAAGGTGCAGAAGAAGATTCAGAAGAATAATGAGAAGAATACCGGTATGCATAGATGGTGGCCTCTTTTTAGCCTTTTCATCACAATTGCAGGGTCAAAGAGGTTTTTTTCTCCCCCTCCCTTGCTAAAAGATACTTTACAAGTAAACTCAAGGACCATTCAGAACGGGTACCGTGCGACGGAATTCGCTCGGAAGCAGACGGGGACTGAAACATGATCCACTTGAATAAAGCAAGCATCTTTAGTGCTTTTTTTTATTTTATTTTATTTTATTTTATTTTTCCTCTTGCCTTTTCAACCTCTACATAAAATACCCTGAGCTTCTACCCTCTATCCTAGTGGTCAGTAAGGCGAGGCGGGGGGCTTTCCGGATGGCAAGGGATAGATGCCAAAGTTGAATGACAAACTGAGAAGAGAAGAGAAGAGAAGGGGAGAGGTATCAAAATCAAAAAAATCAAAATGGGGGGATGATGGGGGGGGGGCTAAGGCACCCCCCTCCTCATCCATCTTCCCTCACCTCCTCTCAGAAACTAAACTCTCGCCGTTATAGCTATGATACCGATTTAGAGGTCGCTTACTTGCATCATCCTCTCAAGGCTTGGTTGCTCTCCTCTCTAATCTCTGATCTAAGGACAAGGCAAGAGAAAATGGTGTGGTCCATGAAAAAAAAAAAAAAAAAAAAAAAAAAAAAAAAGAAAAAGAAATGAAAAAAAAAAAAAGGGCAGATGTGCGTGCGTGGAAGGTTTTGGCTGTGAAGGAGCAGTAGTAACCAAGAGTTAAGCAAGTGTAATATCATTCCCAAAGCATGGTGATTCTTAATGTTCAAAGTCTTTGGTTGTGTCTATCACACTTTCTGAGTGAATGTCTACCCACTGCCTGCTACTAGATATCCCCCCCATCCCTCTTCCTGGACATTTTCCCTCCCAAAAGTTTATTCCGGCGACTTCAGTTTTCCTGTTTTCCGCCCTTATATCATCTTTGAGAGGCCTTATTATCATCTGTTTTAGTTTATCGCTTCGGATCCTGGGATCTGACAAAATAGATAAAAATAATAATTCATAATCTTGAGGTCTTCATACCTGCAGACGTCAAAATTCTCAGTTTATCCTGCCTTTTGATATTGTATTCTTTGACATTGTCCTCCTACTTCTTGTGGTGAGCCGCCCTTCAATACTAGTCTGATACTCCACAGCAGCGACAGCCCCCTCTCTCTACATACAGTACAAGCTGACTATCCTGGCTACTTTGTCTTCAGCCCCTCTCCCTTCTTAAACTTTTCTCGTTCATCAGCGACTGGTTCGGGATCCTAGCTGCTTTTTGTACTCTCTTACGGAACTCGCGAAAAAGTAACTCTGACTGAGGCTGCACGTTGCAACGGCCTCTTACCCCCGGCCATCTGCAATCCGCCCCCCCCCCCACTGAGTAATAAATCTTTAATATTCCTATAACGCCGAATCTGAAGAACTCTTCAAATGAGGAATCGTCCACCGCCACTACTTCGTTTGAGCACCGAGAAAGGCCATAGCGGAATTTCTCCAATCGATGACTACGGGAATTCTTCAACGAGCCATCACTCGCTCACTCCCACACTGTTCCCGTCTCCAGAAACTACCAGTACTACTAGCAGCCATCCCCCCCGTCAAAATAATATAGCCTGGTCCCCTTCCCTTCTCGTTCCCTCACTATCGGGCCCGCCATCTACTACTAGGACATCTGCCGGTACTCGTACCAGATCCCTCTCGTCGGGTACTCCTTCTGCCTCATTGTTCCCTCCCTTCAATATGTTCAAAATCAATACTAGGTCAAAGTCCCCTAGGCGGGCCACGTCTGCAATGTACCCTTCAATGTCCGATCTTGCAAATATCCCCACATCACCCGCTACTTCAATGGCAGTCACAGAACCTCTCCCGCGACCCTTCTCTCCTTGGAGCTCGACTGACTCCTCAACCTCGACATCTCCACGGGCTTCAAGAATGCACAAGGGATTTTTTAACAAGAGGTCTGGTTCGCCAACTGCTTCGTTAAGTGCAACAAATGCGCCAGCTAGTTCAGTCATGGCAAAGAGCTCGAAAAGTTTCCTTGGGCGAAGGCCACGGAAGAATTCCCCTTCTAACCTCGACCCAAACTTTGACCCAACCACCTTTCGAAAAAACCGAACGAGACCGGCGTGGGGTGTTCACGGTCAGGATGCGTTGTACCAGGAATACGAGTATCTTTTTGATGATTCCCTGGAAGATTCTGTCAACTCTGAGGAGGATTTGTCGTCGCATCCTTCGGATGCGGATGGGAATGACGACGAGGATGGCTATTACTTACTGAGGATCAAGGAGAGTATGGATAGCTTTAGTCCACGGATTAGCCCAAGAACAAGAAGTCCACCTCGAAGTGTCCCAACGAGCCACCGAAGAAACACATCTAGTGGTTCGTTGTCTGATACTCCTCCAACACCTCCTCCAAAGTTTAGAAGATCACTCGTTGTTACTACCACCACTCCTCCTCGCAGTTCAACAACATCGCTAGAAGAACCTGATGGTCTTGCAGCTACTACCGTTGTCTCAGCCCCTCCAACACCTCCGCCAAAGCCAATATTGTTCCTCGACACAGAGATTGTAGATCCCGAATACATCCCGCAGGTGAAATCGGCCGCTTCTGATGTATCTCCGCCTCGCCGACCTCCACCACCAACACCAGATGTTGAAGACAAGCGCTTCACCAAAAGATTGAGCAAGATTCCCAACCGACCAACTTCAATACCTGAAGGCTTGGGGATCATCAACATTCCATCTCCAACATTATTTTACTCGTCGTTTATTCCCGGCGCTTCGGATACATGGTGCGGGATCGCCAATCACGCGACCGACAGCCCAGCGCTTACAAGCAGGTCTTATACACCGCGTCAACCAGCGGCCTGGACGAACTCCTATGATGAAACCATCGCTAAGGGCATGTCAGTATTGTTCGACGAAGAACCAGGAGTCGGAGTAGTTCCTTTATTTTCGACAAAAGACAACAGCTCTGATCTGGAGAATACAATAGTAAAGGAAACGGAAATGACACAGGTTACAGTGGAAGAGGTTATAGCCGAGAATCCAGAGGATTTATCAGCCGCAGCTGACAACTCTATTGAGTGCCTTGTCGACCAACTCGAGGCAACGGATTCTACGAAGAAGACTGAAGAGGGGAAGAAGAAGATTGTTGACGAAGCTCAAGATAATAAGGATGCTCCACTGGCTTATTCGATGAATGTTACTATGGAACTGGAGCCGGAAACGAATACTGCGGGGGAAATAAATAATCAGGCTACCACTATTACTACACCTACTGTCAACACTACTAATCAGGGGTCATCGTCCCCGAAGACGATTAAGAATGAGAGCGATGAGAAGCCAGCTACCGAGAAAGAGGAGACACCAAAGATCGACTCCTCATATCTTAAGGCTTTCAGGGGCTTCGTCAAAGGATCTGGCGATAGCGACCCTTTCATCCATCGCATGCCTCGCTTCGATGCTCTACAAGCACAAAGGATATGTAGTCATCTGAGAAACGATTTACCCTTCGCAGCATCGGGCAAGAAGGCAAAATCGGGATCACCAAATGGAGTTATTACCGCCACTGCTCGACAAAAGGAAGCCGGAGAAGAGATTTTGACCGGTTTATGGGCCTTGATGGCACTGAGATGGATGAACTTTGGTAGAATTGTTATTAGCCCTGGACACGAGACTTTGCTGGCTGCTTCCGCAAAGCGTCTGACAAGACGTGCGACCACAAAAATGGATCAGCGTGCTACGCAGATGCTTGAGAACGTCTCAAACGGAGTCCATATGGGAAGCCATGAACGCAGGCGTGTTCTGGATCTCGGCGGAGCACCTATTGGTATGGATGCTACAATTTTGTGTATTGGAAAAAAAACTTTACTAATATTTATATGTAGCTGACTGGGGATGGCATTGTGCCTATGACTACCCAAAAGCAAAGGTTTACACCGTGACGACCGGGCCTCGACCAAAGCAACAATCCGAGGGTGAAGAGAAGGCAACTGGGGCCCCGGACAAGTACCGAGGACCGCAGAACCACCGTCATCTCGTGGTATCAAAGTTGTGGAAACTTCCGTTCCCTCCGAACCACTTTGATGTGGTCTCAGCACGCACTTTGCACCTAACGCTGAAGGCAACTGTCCCAGCCAACTCACAAAATCACGGCATGGATGAGTACGATCTCTGCCTCGAGGAGTGCCTTCGCGTACTCAAGCCAGGCGGACATCTCGAGTTCTCCCTCTTCGACAACGACATTGTCAACGCAGGACCACTTGGAGCCGAGCTTGCAGCCAAGTTCGCGGAAGGTCTCGAGTCAAAAGGCTACGATGCAACACCTACAAAACGCTGGGTCTCCCGCCTCAATAGAGCCGGTTTTGGCGAAATCAAGCGCAGCTGGATATTACTCCCGATGTCTCCACCCAGTACCAAACCGAAAGTGCCCTCCAAGGGCGAGATGCAGCTACCACCCCACGAATCACAGGATCTGGAAATGGTCAAAGAGGAGGTTCGCAGGAAACTCAAGGCATGGGAAGATCTCGGCGTCGAGAACGGCAGCGTGGAAAATGTCTCACCCGTTACTGGATTAGTGGGTAGTTGGATATGGGAGAAGTGGATGCTAAAGACCGAAGGAGAGAGCGGCGGCGAGTGCGATCTTGCCATCGATACGATCGGAGACGTGCTCGAAGAGGGTAGAGAGAAGGGCTCCGGATGGAGGAGCTTAGTCGGATGGGCTAGAAAACCAATGTTTGCCGGAGAGCATTAAGGGTTGGCGTATTTTGGAATTTTTATCTTTTCATTGTTTTTTTTTTTCTTTTTCCATTTCTCCTTCATTGGGTTTTCGGCGGGGTTTTGTTTACTATCGTACGTTTTTTCCTTCATCTTCTCTCATGAGCGATTCTCATATTTATCTCTCCGGTGGGCCCATTTGGAACACAGACACACAAAAAAGAGCTTTCTGATACCTTTTCTTTTATTCACAACTTCTTTTTTTTTCTGGAAAATGGTATAGGGCGGGCTTGGTCGGTCGGTCGGTTTTGAATTGGTTTTGGAGGTTACGGACATATATAGCGGATTAATGTTTCTTTTTTTCTTTTCTATTCTCCCACCTTCTTGTATCTTGTATCTTTTTTCTCCTCCTACAGACTTTCTCTACCTTTCCTTATTAGTAGTCTTATCTAGTCCTCCGGTGTTTGGAGTGTTGGTATGGGTTTCGTTTTTCGTTTTCGTCAGTGGTCCTCTCTCTCTCTGTCTCTATATTTCCTTTTCTTTCCTTCTTGTATAATAGACTTTTCTTGAAAGGCACTGTACTTGCTGGCATTTCTTCTCTATGATGCCAATTCCGCTTTCTTTCATTCTTTCATTCTTTTACTCTTTCACTCTTTCATTTATCTATTCGGCGGCGGGGAAGGGGAGGGTAAAAGAAATAGAAGTCCAATTTAGTAGCTAGCTTGGCATGTGTTTTGTGCTGTGTGATTGTTTGCTCGTTTGTGTGTGTGCGTGTATGGGACCAGTACAGTTATATAAGGGGGGGGGGCGTTTGGCGCACCATTATTCCTGATTTGTGATTTAGCTCTCGGCAATTTCAAATCAGATAAAAATCTCAAACCAAATCATGGTGATTTGAAAAAACAGTGGTTGGAGTCTGACTCTGCCAATACACCCCCACATGATTTTGGTTATCAAGCTCCCATTAAAACTTTATCTTGGTCAAATTGTGTCTTTTTTTTTATTATTTTTTTCTTTTCCCCTTTGAGAGTATTATTAACCCACTCCACTCTATCTATAATATACAAGCTATCCAATATTTTTTACACAAAAAGCCCCAGTAATATTTTCGTGAATTTTGAGTCAAAAGTTTCTGGAAGCATTTGAATCGAAAAAAAAAAAAAAAAAAAAAAAAGTCACATTTCGCATTTTAATCCTTGGGTTTTTTTTTCTTTTTTCTCCCGTGTATCCTTGTTGCCCCCCCCCGGGTTTGTTTGTTATTCCGGTCGGGATTGTGGCTTGGTCTGTGTGTTGCCAAATAGTCACTTTGTTTGAAACCGTTGATCTCAAAAGCATGATTTCGGATTGAAAGTTGTGGCATGCTAAATGCCCCCCCCCCCCGTATAGGTGCTGTATCTTACCGGACGGGGTGGACGGACGGGCGGGGGGGGCTTTTTTTCACGCTGGGTAACGCAGCTTTGTGGTGTGGTAAGGCGGGGAGGGGAGGGGATGGATATATATGTATGTATGTATGTATGTATGTATCCTGCATACTGCAAATATGGAAGATCTGTCTTTAGGCTATCCAGAGGATTGCGCCGTGTTACTGCGAACTGCAAGTGAGATTTATTTTTTTATTTTTATTTTTCCTTACTTACAGATGATGGATTGTGGTTGGTGGTCATGGGGCGTCACTCGCGCAGGTTTTGGTTGGGAATTGTAGCAATGCGCGATAGCTCCGCGGGGGGGGGGGGGGGGATGTTAACGGAAGATGTGTAAAGATGGATTATTCGGTAGAGAACTTGTTCAATTAGTACTGGGAAAGAAAGAAAGAAAGGTACAGCTTAGCTATATATATATATATAACATAGTGGTTCCGGGCATGCCATATTCTCCGGCATTCCCAAAAACCTCCTCAATAACAGAACAAGGATCGATGAAGAAACGTAAAGGAAGAACAAGGGAGACGATAATAAACATTACAAGTCCTTAATAGAACCGGGCGTGGTACAAACAAAAGACTTGAGCGAAGCCTTTGTGAGTTGTAAAGAATATCCAGATATCAACAGGAACGGATGATGGTGTGTGCTTTGGCTTGGTGAGTTGATTCTCGGAGGAATATGGGTGCTCTGTGGTATGGGTGGGAGATTTTTTTTGGGGGGGGGAGTTCGGTGTTGGATTTGAGGGTGGGGGGTACGCTGTGGGGTGGAAGTGCCGGTGCCGGGAAATTTGGGCGGGGGTTTGGGTTTTAGAGGAGGGGTGGGGAAAAAAATGACCGGTGTAGGAAGGGGGGAGGATTGGAGGGGTCTCCGGTGGTCGGGGTGGGATGGTATGGGATTGGGATGTTGTGATACAGGTGGTTTCAGTGGGGAAATGGGGAGGTGATTTTCTCGACGCTAGGGTGGTAGTGTCTTCTATGGTAGTACTCGTAAGAGGGAGTACCGTAGAATGGCACTTTGGCTACGGTATTTAGATGACCCTGAATGAACGGTTTCAGTATCACTTGAGAGACGTGTGCGGTCAGATATTTGACTGTTCACGAGGCAAAACGGGCAGGTTCATATTCCGTTACCTCTCGGGGTCCTGTGAGGGGATTGTGTTGCCGTTTATCATAAGGGATGCATCTGATTTCTTCAGCAAGCCTATCACAAACTCCCCAGGCGATCCTGGACCGGTACTGTGAGAATTACACATGTGGATAGAGTCCCCTACGCAGGGGGCAGTAAGTGCCACTGGACAATCCCACCACCCACCCGCTGTCTCCACCCCGCCCCCCCGCGTCCATGGTGAATTCGGTATGGTAGCCACTTATACTCTACTTGGGACATTTCAGCAGAGAACAACAGTACCGTAACATCCATCCATCTATTCTCATAACCCTCTGCGTTTATTATAGACAAATTTCCTGATGCCATAAGCGCTCTCGTATTACAGTATTTGAAATACCCTTGAACAAGGGTGAGCGAGGGGTGACTTGACGCTTCGGCACTTGAATTGATCCGAGACTTTTGCGGGTATCTGCTGAACTTGCCTTGAGCAGTAGTTTGGTTGGAGGTGGGGAGTTTAGCTAGCTAGCTAGCTAGCTAACTACAGTTCTTGGACATAGGTCATCGTCAGTCGACCGTTGTACCTCGTCGCAACACAGCAAAACCACACTCCTACTTTCTTGAAATCCGGTACAATATCCGGAAATTCCCACTTTTTGCAAACTTTCAGAGAAAACTAGCAAGATTTTACACCGCAACTACCATCAGCTACCTTGCATTTTGCCAACTCATTACTACCACACCACTTTTTTCCAGTATAGTCAGAGTTTTCACTGACCCTACTACACCACCCCTTCACCCATAATACCTCACCTTTAGGTATGGAGCCAATAATAAGGCTCCATTTCAAAGCTTTGAAATGCCTTGAGAAACAGGCTGCCAGCTAAAAGACTAGCCTGTATCTCCCCTATATCTCTTCCATTCAACCAAAGCACCAGATAGACGTTTGATACTAACACCTTGCTTCCTCCCTCACCCCTCAGAGGCCCCAGGAGCCCCACTAAGCACTCTAGGCCATACTCCACATCCCTCCTTCCACCAGACTCATTCCACAGAGTAACTCTCCAATCCCTCCTCCTAATGTTCTCCTTGATCATACTCAATCAGAATTGTATGAACTGCACAGTAAATATAGGAAATGGAATCATCACTCCAGGAAGCACCTTCCAAATAGTATGCAGAGAACTAGGTTGCAACAACACTTGTTTCATTCAGCAGACTAGTGAATAACACAAAATACTAGCCCTCATAGCCCCCCTCCCAGGATTCCATACCTCTCTCTAAAAGTCTTTTTGGAGATCAGGCTATTGATAATACAGACCCAGAGCCCCTTGCCCAACTAGTTATACAGATTTCCTTATTGCACCCCTTCCAGGAGAGCTTGATCATGGTCTCCCAAATACTACCATCCTCCCTACCAGATATACAGATAGAATTTCCTGCCATAATGCAAGTACCATACTCCCACTAGCAGACAAACCAGGATACTATGATGATCCTAGAAAATAGTGAAAGCTTTGGTGGCACCGGTATAAGAGATAGCCAGTATATCTCAAACTTACAGGAACTCCTGAGGAAGGTTCATTTCTCCTTACCCATCTAAACCATCAGAGAAATCCTAGGTACTGACTCCAGAAATTTCATAATAAGCTTCTCCTCCTCCTTCCAAATACTTACCTAAAATCTGTCCCAAGACAAAGAAAAAGGCAAGGTAATTTAAGAGAGTCCAAATATAATCCTGGCCCTCCTGATGGTCTTCAACAAAGAAGGAGAAACTATCAACCTCACTACCTGTACCCTAATCTGCAAATACCTGAGAGAAAAGAGATCCTCCACTACAAATGGAGTACTGGCTATCTTCCTCACAGGCCTCCAAGCAAATCTTGTCCAAAAAAATGACTATGATGGAAGTGAGACTCAAGGTAGCAATAAAGGGGATTACACCTACCCCTAACTTCAAACAAATAAATAATAAACCCCTACCATAATACTGACCCTCAACTAGAATAGTAGGCTCAACCATCTACCCCCAGAGTACTGAAGGTTCCCCCAGTACCAGCAATTCTATAAAGAGTACAGGAGCCCCCCCCAGTATCTATAAATACATGCCCAGCCCAAGATGAGAGGGCCACAACTATGAAACAGACATATACAGCAATCACCTTAGCTAGAATTGATATGGAAGGACTCAAGCTAGTCAAAAGAAGAGGTGGAAACAAAGTAGGAAAAGTACTGAGTATTACCACCTAAGCATAAGTCTCATCAGCCCTGTCTACCTTCTTTGTAACCCAAGGATGCCTCTTGATCTACTTGCTAGAAAGAGGCTGAAGCATAGGGGTAGCAGGTCTCTCTCTAGTATAAATAAGAAACACAGTTAATAATATTTCCAGAATTAAGTTGGCCTGCTCAAAATATAACAGAAATGAATACCTAGTACTCTCCACCCTCCAGCACCTACCAGCAGACCCAGACCTCTAAGACACAGTAGCTATTATAAGGGCACTTAATGCTCTCTATATATTTTTAGTGGGCAGCATCACTATGGATATCCTATCCACAAATATTATTATAGACAAGGTCTAAGTCCCCCTGGGAGAAGAGGGCTGGAGCCTGGAAGACTGCTAACTAGATATAGCAAATTGAAACAAGCTTAAGAGGGGAATCTTGGACTTCAACCCAGCTATCACAATCCTGAACTGCCCCAAGTGGATCAGGTCACCAGCAGGTCTTAAGGCTAACAGTAAGACTAAATCATCTATTATAGTTTTAGTAAAGGAAAACAAATAGATAATCAACTTACTCAAATAAAATAGGCCAATACTCACCCTATTCAGATAGAGATGTACTTTCCAGAAATATGTGAGGAAAGACTCCTCCATCTGCTGTAAAAGATATCTGCAACTCAGACATCATGTAATACATTACTGCCTCACTAACAACCTCACCTATAAATTCTGCAGTGAAGGCCACCATACCAGAGACCATCACTGCCCAATACCTTATTGAACTATAGGGAAAGAAAAGACCTGCTTATATATAATCAGGAAGTATGTAAACTGTAAAGAATCCTCTCACTTTGTCGAGAATAACTACTGCCTCATTTGGACTAGAGTTCAGTCACTAGTTGACCACTAATAAGTACAGGACTTAGGGTCAGAATTAGAGGAGGGTGTCAAAACTGTTCTGATAGCATCAGCCCCACCCAACCCTAATGATTAATTTATGGTAACCACAGATATAATATACCACAATATAGGCAGGTCTATCAATATTATCATAGAGTTACTTAAGACCTCACTAAAACTTAAAGCAAAGATAATGGTATTAGCAGAATGCCCAGTGGAGAATGAGGACTGGATCCACATCAAGAGGTACTTATATTATACTGATATAATGGCAGCAAGGTACAGCTATACTGCATACATCACGAATGAGTATGTCTACATATTCATAGAAGAAAAGACTAGTTGTCTCTCCTTCAAATACTTCAGGGTTTCAAAATTTGAGTTGCACACATCCAATTGTCTTAATTTGAAAATCATTTTACTCATTGGTTGTGATATCCAATAGGCAACTCCTAATATAGAATGCAGTCTGAGTACTTTTCCTATATTCTCTTGAGGAATCAGAATCAATTAAGGGGAGTAATTATATTGAAGAATTAGCTTTTGAGACCTCCTAGAAAGTTATAGAAGTAAAAAATTAACCATCAAGAGAACTGCTATCCTCTTGGTAATAAAGGAATTGAAGAGAAAAAACTACATATTATTAAAGCTTGAAAAGAAAATAGAAAACAAATATAGATAAAATTAAAAATCAAAAAAAGACTACATTCTATGTGTTGAGTATTAGAGTAGTGCTCGACTGGCAGTTATCAGTAAAAATAATTTCTTGTACCTGAAATGCCCTAAGCATCTGATGCACAAGCTGCACATAATGATAACTGTTAACCAGGGGTTAATGTCCAAGTGAGTTGGTATCAGGACATTGAGTCATGCATCTGGTACATCATGATAGCACCTGGACATGGACCCCTACACTAGATATACCCTGACAATATCTGATGCAGGGCAGTTACATCCTGACAACTTTTAATGCACAGTATTCACATCCTAATAATATTAGATGCTCAACTACTACATCATAATAACTTCTGGTAGTGCATTATTTTATCCAGATGTCCAGTATACTATTACAGGATATTTATAATGCCATAAATACTAGATGTGTGACCCATACATAGGACCTAGATCACAAGATATTTTTTGAAAAATTGAAATCAATATTATCTATTCTATTTAATATTTACAGCTAGTATACAATGTGAAATACTGATCTGATATCAGACTATGGAGCTACATATCATTGAAGTTAGTACAATAGTACAGAATAATTCATTTGCATAACAGGCTCAAGATTCATAGAGAATGGTACAAGACAGGTATAGGAGGATGTGTTGGAAAGCTAGTATCAAGGGGATCTAGGATCCATTGAGAGATCTAAGATCTGATGTCAGACTGTGGAGATACCTGCCTTTGAAGTCAGTACAATTGAATAGAATAATTAATTACATAACAGGCTTAAGGTTCATGGGAGATAACACCAGCCAAGTGTGAAAAGATATGTTAGAAGGCTGATATCAAGAGAATTGAGAATCTGTTGAGAGATTAGAGATCCGACATCGAACTGTGAAGATACCTGCTTTTGAAGTTAATACAAATACATAGAATAATTCATTTACATAACACATCTTCTATCTCCGCTACACCTCCAGTCATTGAAATTTATTACCTATTTGGGAACAACTCAACACCACGACTGCAAGGAAAATCATCACCACTTTTTCTCTCCTCCCTCCCATCTGGGGGGGGTCAGGAAGAACACTTTCCATCACTTGTTTACATTCAGGTATCCCCTCCTCACTTCCCTCTTGAGGTCTACCCTCTTGAGGTTGTTCTTTCCTTCCTCTCAGCATCTCATGATGTTGGTTACCTCCCCTACCCTGCTTTTGCTTTGCCTCATTTAGCGACTGCTATGGTCAGGTTTTTTCATTTGGTCTTTCTACAGATAGCTAGGAACACAGTTAGCAGTAGGAGGAAACACTTCAACAGGCCACAGTCGATTTCTCCACTCCCTTCTCTCTTAAGGGACTGCCTTGTCAGACATGAACACAATAACCGATAGTATGTCCCGCCGAGTGAATACTCCCCTCCTATCCTTCCTATCTCTGGACAATCGGCTGGCACCCTACTGCACTCCTATCTACTCCTCCTACGCCTTCTCCCCTCTGGGATCTCCTTCAGAAGTGATGCCATCTCTCCTATCACAAGGGACTACATGAGAGATGCAGTAAAATGGTCGGTTGGCTTAGATTATACACCAGCTGCTACCTTACTACCATTCCATCCTCTCCTTGGCTGACACCCTACTGCTACCACCACCCCCTCTACTCAGGTGGGTGCTAGGGTTCCTCGCTTCTGCCACACCCCTATCATGAGGTCTGATCTCCTTTTGACCCCCTGGCTTGGACCTTTTCATCCATGGATATTATTATCCTACTTTCGCTATGGCTGGCTGCAACATTGCCAGTTTGGTTTACCTTAGGTTTGGGTTTTGGGTTTCTTTATTAGGTGCACTGTTGCAAGTTTGGTTTTCCTAGTTACTGTGTGACATTGGTGGAATTTCATATATTTTGTAGTTTACGGGAGTGGCTGCTTGTTAGGATAGTTTTTTCGACCAGGCTTTTGGGCCATGGTTTTTCCATAGCTTTCCAGGGCCTGGCCTGGGGTGGAGGTTTTTTGACATCATAGTCATTGAGACTACATGTGGATTTTGTACCTTAAACAAAATAAAAATCATGATATAAAAAATTTTTATTTTTATTTATTTACATAACAGGCATGAGATTCATGGGGAAAGATGTCAGCCAGGTATAGAAGGATGCATTAGAAAACTAGTACTGAAGAGATCTGGAATCTATTGAGAGATTCAAGATCTGCTGTCAGACCATAGAGATACCTACCTTTGAACTTAACATAATTGTACAGAATAATTTATTTGCATAATAGGCTTGAGATTCATGGAGAATTCTATCAGCTAAGTTTAGAAGATTGTACTAGGAAGCTAGTATAGAGGAGATCGAGGATCCATTGAGAGATTTGAGATCTGATATTGGACTGCAGAGATACCTGCTATTGAAGTTACCACAAATACACAGAATAATCTATTTAAATAATAGGTACAAGATTCATGGAGAAAGATGCCAACCAGCTATAGAAGGTTGTATTGGAAAGTTGGTGTCGAGAGAATCTAGGATCCATTGAGAGATTGGAGATCTGACATCAAACAATAGAGATACCTACCTTTGAAGTTAACACAAATGTACAGAATAATTTATTTACATAACAGGCACAAGATTCACAGGGAATGATGCTCACTGGGCCTAGAACTACATGTTGAAAAGTTAGCATTCAGGGGTTTCAGGATCTGTTGAGAGATCCAAGATCTGATATTGAACCGTGGAGATACCTATCTTCGAAATCAGTACAATTGTATAAAATAATTCATTTGCATAACAGGAAGTACCTTTATAGTAACTGGCATCAGAGAGACATAGCTTGGTGTATCAGAACACTAGTATAGAGGAGATGTAGTTTGTAGATGTAACTGTAAATAAGAAAGAAGAAACATATACTAGTAAAGAAAAAATAACAAGATGTCCAGTTGGCTACTCTATTACAACTATCACTTGTATTTACACAGAATCCAAGTGTGATTTTCTCTAACTTGATAGTTTTATGACTAAAATAGAAAGCTAGATTATTTGTCTGTTCTTTTTTTCCATTCCTTATTTAGTTTACTATTTAAGAATAGTGGCTAATATATAGCTTATATGTACCTAGTCTGATATCCAGGGTATGTTATGATGTATTTTAGTAAAGATTCAGGTATTTAGACACAATCAGGTATCATATCTAATCTTTAGTTATGCAGAGCATAACTAAGGATTATATTCTAACTCTAAGTGTGACCAGGTATTGTATCTAAACTTAGGATGCACTGGGCGAAACCGAGTATTGTATCCAAACTCAGGATATAATAGGGCATCACATCCAAACTGAGGATATACTGGGTACAACCAAGTATAGTATCTAAACTCAGGGTACAACTGTATGTCACTTCCAAACTCAGGATGCACTATGTATGACTGAAGGTTACAACAAAACTCAAGATACACCTGACATACTAGGCACAGGATCTAATAGAGTACTGTCAGGATACAAGGTCCTTGCACTAGATGGAGTCTTTTTTCTTTTACTGATGATACTTCAGAGAAAAACTCCTGAGATATAATAATGCTCACTGGAATAAAATCAAAACAGAACTCCTCCTCATAGACTCTGAGGATAATAGACCCGGGTCAGTATAATGGAAGGTAATACAGATACATAACATGTGTATATGTTCTGGCAACTGTATACTGGTTATGCTTATGTTATCCTTGTTATGTTATTTCATTTGTTCTTGCTTATGTTGATTGAATGATTGTTTCACTACCAGTATCATTAGGATTCCAGTAACTTGTTATGTTTTGTATTAGTTATGCTTTTGTACCAACAAGGTTTTGCCCTAAGGATTCCAAGGGAAGGAATGGTCATGTATACTGGTGATAGAGGTAAGGCTTAGGTGAAGGATTCCAGTAGGATCACAAGATTCCGGTAGTGTGCACTTACTGGTAATGACAGTGGTTGTGGGTTTTCAGGAACCTCTACCTTGGGTGGAGGAAATCATGTATTTAAGGCAGGCTTTCTGACTAGCAGGAAAGGCCAGACTTCAGACAGAACCTAGATAAGGAATATACTTGGTTGAACAGTGATTCTCTTGCTCCCTTTTCCCTTTGCTTCTTCTAAGACCTTCTTGTCTTTCTGTTAGGCATATGGGAAAAAAAGGGGCCAAAGTTACCTGGCCTTACTCAGGATTATTTCTACGATACCCCAGCAGCCCCCATGTAGGGACCGGGCATCATCACGGTATTACGGCCGAGTTGCGTCCCAACACATTAGCAACAATAAATGACACCTTCAGCATAATACCATATACGTCATTGCCATCTGTCCGACCGGATGCTGTCCATAGGGTATATGAGAGAGCACCTTTGGCGACTCATGAGAAGTGACTCGGAGGAATTTGGTTATGTTTTGAGCAAGCTATTATTTTGTATATTAGCAGTTAAAAGTTATGGCTGATAAGTAATGGGACAATTTGGGAAGAAACCATTAGTGGCTGAATATTGTGAGCCTATGGCACTGATGGGTAGCCATAGAGCCGAGCCTCTTGCTTTGAAAGAAGTAGTGCCCCAAGAGGGCCTACTCGAGAATTAGTATGAGAGGTTTTCACTGGATAAGCTATTGGCTTGATCCAGAGCAAAAAACCCTATATATCTGATGGGCTTTGTGATGCATCAATATGCAACACAATGGCCATGCTTATTCATTAAAGCTGATCACTTTATGTTTTGAGGGAGAACAATTGGTATGGTTACTGTTAGCGTGGCATATTTGAATTAAGTTCATATAGTAGAGAGATCGAAGACTACCTACTAGAGGAGCATTCACACCCCCCAGAGATAATAGGAGCTTGAAGAGATCAAAGCTAAGTAGGGCAAATATTCTCAGGGTCAAGAGTGTTCACACTTAGGAAAAATAAGAGGTTTTTGATAGAGGTACTTAGATAGTATGGGAGTTGATTGTTGCCCGAGATAACCTAGATGTGGAATATAAATATCGAGGTACTCCCAGCTATTAGAAGCATCAAGCAATGGAGAAGAGATCTTATTAATATATTTATTATCTTACTCTTGAAAAAACTTTATCACACTATTCTTTCTAAGCCTTTGGAAACTTGAGCCTACCTTAATGATCTTTATTTTGTTTTACCTTACCTTATTTCAAGAAGCTTATAGCTTAGACCTACCAGTCCTATCTATGGTGGGACTACCCCCTAACAGTATATTAATACTCTCCACATTACCTAGGCTCACTACCTACACACTT
The DNA here is from genome assembly GCA_003788595.2 of Choiromyces venosus 120613-1. Taxonomy (NCBI): domain Eukaryota; kingdom Fungi; phylum Ascomycota; class Pezizomycetes; order Pezizales; family Tuberaceae; genus Choiromyces; species Choiromyces venosus. Next base: position 246,984 of record ML120483.1, on the reverse strand, counting down.
ACCTCTATCTACTACCTATACCTATCATGGACTGCTCTAGATAAGACTCACCTATGCCCTTGGCGATTCAAGGGCTGGGGCGTAATATACAAATAGAAAAAGGAGCCCCTTCTCCAGCCAGTGATGTGACATCTATACTAGCCACCACTGTCACACAAAACCCCCCTTACCTCTCTAGTGGAGCATCTCTAGCAGTCTCCTTAAGAGGAAGGAGATTATGGGGAAGGATCGAGAAAAGACCCACTATCCCAAGAGAAGGATCACGGGGCCCCCCACAACAGCTGGAGGTTCTGGCTATCTTAAGACACATCATGGAATCCCTAAATCAAGTTGACTGAGATGCTTCAAGATCTATAAACGAGTAACACATAGCCTATAATGAGCTGTCCATACAAGGACGCCAATCTGCAGATGAGCTCGAAAGCTACCACAATAGGCTTGATCAGGGAGAACAAATAGTGGAAAATGAGTTAAACAGTATAAACATTAAAATAGGAGCATTTGCAGAAGAAGTAGAAACATCTCGAAGGCACTTCTAAGATAAAGTAGTAGCAGAGCTACAAAGACATAATGCTCAACATGAACAATAACAAGAGGTAAGTACCCAGCTACACCAGAGTATTGACCAGACAGGACAAGTATCCTTCATGATAGATCAATAATTGGAACAGTTGATCCAACAAGTCCAAGCCTAGGTTGAGATCGACTGAGAACAATAGAGAGCTGCCGAACAAAGAATGCGAGAGATGATAGAACTTGTGCAGCAGCAATTAACCGAAGTAGCTTACTCAGCAGCCACCTCCTCCATGCCAGCAAGACAAGCAACAGTAGAAACTGCTCCACCTTTATCCTCCGGCTCCTTGGCTGGAAGGCCAAAGAAAGGAAAGGAAATCGACTGAGGCCAGCCAGCAGCAACGAGTGAAGGAGGAGGAGGAGAAGGAGGAGGGGGCCAAGGACCCCCAATGATGTGTGGAGCTGGAGGTGGGGACCCTAACTCCAGCAGTAGCAGCAGCAGCTCCAGCAATGATGAAGGCCCAGCGCTAGGTCCGACACCTAGACCCAAAAGCTGGCCCCCCAGGGAGTGCCCCAGACCCAGACACTCTGATAGATATACTGGGAAATGTGATTGCCAGAGGAAAGAGGCACGCAGACCCACCATCTATATTTGAGACCAAGGTCTATGAGGATATTAACACATGGATGTTGGACTGTGAAGACTATTTTGCTAGAAACCCGAGTCAATGGGTGGAAGACCATCATAGAATCATCTACACATTAAAAAGGATGAAAGGAAAAAAGGTTGCACCCTTCACTGAATGGTACCAAAAGAGCATGACAGGGGCCATGGGTGCTCCATTTTGACCCGAATTGGTCTCTTAGACCACGTTTACCCAGGAAATTGTTAGCAGATATTCAGGCATTGAGCAGGAAAGAGAGGCAGCACAGGACATGAAAAAAATCTCATACAATAATGACATTGAAGAATACCTCCTTCTACTTGAAAACCTCAATATTAAAGCCAAAATGTCGGGCATTGGATGGAGGCTCCTGGTTGAGGACAAACTCTCAGAACAAATCCTGAGAAAGCTCTTAGGAGAGACATATGATTCTGATAAAGATTGGCTTAAGGCACTAGGAGGCTTTGGCAAGCTGGAGGAATCTTTCTTACAATGCTAGAACCTCTCCCAGGCAATGACAAAGGGGCGAGGAAATGCCACTAAAAGAAAGCATGGCAATGAAAATAAAAGTCCCAATACCAGGTTTAACAAAAAGCCTCAGTCACCAAAATCAGCCACAGCAGGGTGGAAGACACAAAAACCAAACATAGGAGAAAGCAATCCATCACTGATATACACGGATTGGAAGAAAACTCATGAGAAAAGTTCCCAGACTCTGATAGACAAAAGGAAAGAGACACAGGGCTCATGCACCCATTGTGGACTTACCAACCACAAGTGGGGCATGTGTAGAAGGGTAGCCATAGTTGGTTCTGTAACTCGATGCAGATAGCCAAAAAGATGGAACACTCGATTGGAGGTCCGGGCCCCCTAAGAAAGGTGGCCACAGGTTGGTCAAGTGGCAATGACTAGGCCACCACCACAACTTTGGGAACTATCCAACCTGGGATCCAATTGAGGGGAATTTAGCAAGGTCTACACACTCTCTTCTCAGCTGAAGAGTATTGGACTGTTCACCATCTAATTGAAAGGGTTACCCCTGATACTGATTCGGGTCTATGCATAAGCTTAAGGAGGTAAAGGGGTTGAGTAGATGAGGAACAGATTGGCACCATACAGTGACAGCACATGGGTACTTGTGGTCTAGCACAAATTTGAAATGGGTGTTTATGCCCCACCAGACTTGAATCTTAGCCTACACTTACAGCACTGGCAGATTGTACCCATACTTTATCATAATGAAAAAGTACTGGTCAGGTTATATCGGGAACTGCTCAGCAGGGGGTAAAGACTGCTAGTAGTGGGTTGCCCAATAACTGTAAAATATTTTTTTTTTCTTGTTGGTTTACTTGAGACCTGATTGGTCGAAATAACGTGTGCGTTATAGTAAACTCAAAAGCTTTAAACCCCTTACACCCAACTATACAAAACTGCAAGAATAAAATGATTAACACCTACACCGATTACACCTTAGTACCAACATGACTTCACTTGGTACACATTTTAACTTGGAACCAGGAACTCTTATCCTTTGTCCCAAGAGAACCATCATCTTTTGTACACCCTACAGGAAACATCTGTACAAAAATTCAAGAATACACTAAAGTACACCATAGTACTATTATCTCCTTGTGCCGAATATTCCTCCAAGCACACCAAAGACCTCAGGTACCTAGGTATGCCAGGTCAACATATTCATCCAGACAAAAATTTTGTTCAAGAAGGACTCTTGAACCCTCACTAAGTGCGAAAGGACCCATTGAAGTCCATACCAGATTCTGGTTGTAAAAAATATCGAAGCGAAAATATATTGAGACAGAGCCATCAGGCAAGTGGCGCAAGCTCATTGCCCCACAACCTACCCTTTACGAGCACTTGGAGGGTCATGCACACCTCCATATTAAAGGAAAATGTTACCGTATCCAAGTTTTACTAGAATCAGGGGCCGATGTTTTTATTGTAAATAAAAAATTAGTACAAGGAATAGATGTAACCTGCATAACTCACAGAAATTACATTCCAATTAAAGGCTTTATGGGCAACATTGCCAAGGCTAGTGGCAAACAATACACTACTACCATAAAAATGGAAATAGAGGTGAATCGCCACACCACTGAAGTCTCCTGCGAAGTCTCCTGCAAAGTGGCACCTACGAATAGATGGGGGATGATAATACCCTATGGATGGTTGAAGTAACACCCTATATCTAATATAATCTATTTGGATAGTTGGGAATTTCAAAACCAGAAATGTCATGACTACTATAGTCCAGGTACATGGTGTGACTGGGATGAACAGTTTGAATGGGATGACGATGTAGCGCACAACCCAGACACCACAGTTGTTGGCCTGGTAAGCTCCATGGATGAGAGCAAGGAACTGGTGATCAGTCAGTTGCTGGAAGAATACCTGGATTATACGGACCTCTTTCTACTTTCAGCTGCGGAAAAATTAGCACCAAGAAGGACCTTCAATCACACAATAGACCTCAAAGAGGGTCTGAGTCCGCCTTGGGGACCCATCTACAAGCTTTCCATCTCTCAATTAGAGGCCCTGCGCATATACCTAAATGAGATGTTAGAGCAAGGAAAAATCAGGCCTAGCATGGCACTGTGTGGGGTTCCGATACTATTTGTACCAAAGTCCAACAGTGGCTGGCGCCTGTGCATTGATTATAGAGGCCTCAATGAGGTCATGATATCCAACAAATACCCACGCCCCCTGATGACAGAGTTATGAGACTGGGTCATTGGCTCAACCATCTTTACTAAGTTAGACCTAAAAGATGGATTTCACATAATTAGGATTAAGGAAGGAGATGAATGGAAGATGGATTTCCAGACTTGCTATGGACACTTTGAATACAAAGTCATGCCATTTGGGCTGGTTAATGCCCCAGCTACTTTCCAAGCAATGATGAACACAGTATTAAGAGAATTCATAGATCATGGGGTCGTGGTCTATATGGATGACATTCTCATCTACTCGGCAGATGAGGCAAGCCATGTGGAGTTAGTCTGAAAAGTATTAGCTCATCTAAGAGAATATCAACTAGCAGTCTCTATTACAAAGTCTTACTTTCACGTTACCATGGTAGAATTTCTGGGTTACGTAGTAACCACAAAAGGAATCTCCATGAGCAAGAAAAAAGTGGAGTCTATTCGAAATTGGAAGCAGCCAAAATTGGTAAAGGACATACAAATCTTCATGGGGTTCGCAAATTTTTAACCAAGATTTATCAAGGATTTCTCGGCAATTTGCAAGCCAATTACAGAGCTCCTAAAAGGAAATTCCAAACATTTTGCCAGGGGAAGGGAACAGGACGAAGCCTTTGAATTCCTGAAGGAATAATTTGTGATGGTACCAATTCTTTACAATTTTGACCCCATGAAAGAGACAATAGTGGAAACTGATGCAAGCAATTTTGCACTTGGCTATATTTTATCACAGCTTGTAAAGAAAAAACTACACCTGGTAGCATTTCACTCGCGAAAATTCAGACCTGCTGAATGAAACTACAATGTTCACAATAAGGAATTACTGGCAATTGTCGAGGCTTTCAAAGAATGGCATCATTATCTGGCAGGAACAGAGGTTCCCATCATAGTTTACACTGATCATCAAAATTTGCAGTACTTCCTTACCACAAAGGCATGGAGTGCTAGGCAAATTTGATGGGCTCAGAAATTAGCAGATTTTAATTTCTGTATTGTCTATCATCTAGGAGCCTGAGGAGGCAAGCTTGATGCATTGAGTCGATGGCCAGAGTACCATCCTGAAGGCGGAGTTACCCATAGGGAACAGTCAATTTTGAAGGCTGAAAACTTCTTACCAGTTGCCATGGTGTGGAAAGCCACTGGAGACAAGATTAACCCCCACAGATGACATGGAACTCGATCCTAGGGCAGATGATGACTGGATGTCAGAAACGAGAGACTTGGACAGAAGCATTGAGCTGTAAAGGGTCCAAGTCCACAGATTGATGGAGAATGCTAAGATCCCCACTAGAGGGTCAACTTTTGCGGCTGGACATGACTTGTATAGCATGGATATACTAACCATCTCTGGAAAGGGACAAGCCCTCATCACAACAGGAATCATGGCAGGGCTCTCCAAGGGAACCTATGGGTGAATAGTACCCCGAAGTGGATTAGCACTCAGACATGGCATACACATAGGCACTGGAGTAATAGACGCAGACTATACTAGCAAAATAAACATTTTAATGGTCAACCTGATAAAGGCAGACTACAAGGTTGCAAGAGAGGACCAGATAGCCCAAATGATTGTCGAAAAAATTGACAACATGGAGGTCCAAGAAGTGACAAACTTAGCGATAATAGAATGAGCTGATGCTGACTTCGGAAGTAGCGACCTACTCGGAAAAAGACCTACTGTGTACTTTTTACAAGCAAGCTCTAGAAACAACAAGTATTTTGACCATTATGATGAGGAACACAATCCTAAACTATTACAAGAAGTAGTAATATTATCTAATGCCATCATCACAACAGTGGAAATGAAGAAGTTCGATGCAGACTTTGTGGCCAAAGTCAAAGAAGCAGCCGAATGAGATGAAGAGTGGGTCACGAGAAGGGAGGAGTGAGAAAGATTGAGGAATGACGGCATGGACCCTCCAAAATTCTGGAGCTTGGAGGATAGGCTGGTATACTACAAAAACTGGCTTTTTATCACAGTAGATGAAAGTATCCAAACCCTCATATTGAATGGATGCCATGACTCAAAAATCACCGGACACTTCAGCCAGGAAAAAATACTGGAAATAGTCACACAAGACCTCTACTGGAAGGGTTTGACAGGATGGTTCAATGATTACATCAGATCCTGTGACAAATGTCAACACAATAAGTCCCCAAGACATGCAAGGTATGGATTACTTCAACCTTTACAAGTACCATAAGCAGCATGGATATCTATCTCAATAGATTTTATTGTTCAACTACCTGAATCGTAGGGACATACCCAGATCATGGTCATAGTGGATCAGCTCACTAAAATGGCACATTTCATCAGCCTAAAGGAAAATGCAACTGCAAAGGACATTGCTAATGTCTTCCTCCGAGAAGTATGGAAACTCTATGGGCTACCCACGGAAATTATTTCCGACATGGATGCAAAGTTTCAAGGTGAATTTTGGGAGTCATTGGACCAGGTTCTGGGAATTAAAAGAAGAATGTCAATGGCCTATCACTCTCAGACTGATGGGCAAACCGAAAGAACCAACCAAGTACTGGAAGATTACTTACAAAGCTTTGTCAACTATGATCAGGATGATTGGTATTAACTCCTACTGGTGGCAGAATATGCCTACAACAACTCTACCACCAATGCACACAAATTGACCCCCTTCTTTGCGAACTATGGGTTCCCTCTACAGACAGAATAGATGAGAGAACATGAGGCTCAAAATCCAGGTGCAGCCCTTTACATGCACTAGATGAAAAATATACATGAACAAGCCAAGGAGACACTAGAATCTACACGAGAGGCTATGTCAAGGTATTACGATTGAAAAGCCAGGGAGCAACCAGACATAAAAGTTGGAGATCAAGTCATGCTCAATGGTAATAATATGCGATCAAAAAGGCCCTCAAAAAAGGTGAGCTCAAGGCTCTATGGGCCTTTTAAAGTGTTAGAAAAGAAAGTCAAACGAGCCTACAAACTCCAAATACCCGACTGGTGGAAAATCCACCCAGTCTTTCATGTAGCGCTGCTCGAACCCTACTGAATTTCTATTCGGCCCAGATGGGCACAGCTACCCCACGACCCAGAAGAAGTTGAAGGTGACTTGGAATGGGAAGTAGAGAGAATTGTGAGGAGCGAAATAATCTCCTATACGAGATGAGTTACAGGATGAAATAAAGTCCTCCGAGAGCTTCAATATTTCATAAAATGGAAAGGTTGTTCTGAAGATGAGAACACCTGGGAACCCCCAGAGCACCTAGAATGTGCCAAGGAATTATTGGAGGAATTTCATAGGTTGAATCCTGAAATGCTGGGATGGGCAGGATTGGAATAATGTGGCAAGGTTTTCTTTGTGTGGTCAAGCAAACGTGTGAAAGTTTTTTACCCTACCATGTTGAGTTCCCACAAAAGAAGTTTTTTATTTTTATTTTTTATTTTTTTTTGAGAGATGTTCGAGATGAAGTCTTGGGAGGCGGAGCTACTGTTAGTCATATGGGAAAAAAGGGGGCCAAAGTTACCTGGCCTTACTCAGGATTATTTCTACCATACCCCTGCAGCCCCCATGTAGGGACTGGGCATCATCACAGTATTACGGCCAAGTTGCGTCCCAACACTTTAGCAACAATAAATGACACCTTCAGCATAACACCATATACGTCATTGCCATCCGTCCGAGCAGATGCTGTCCATAGGGTATATGAGAGGGCACCTTTGGCGACTCATGGGAAGTGACTCAGAGGAATTTGATTAAGTTTTGAGCAAGCTATTATTTTGTATATTAGTAGTTAAAGTTTATGGCTGATAGATAATGGGACAATTTGGGAAGAAACCGTTAGTGGCCAAATATCGTGAGCCTATGGCACTGACAGGTAGCCATAGAGCCGAGCCTCATGCTTTGAAAGAAGTAGTGCCCCAAGAGGACCTACTCGAGAATTGGTATGAGAGGTTTTTGCTGGATAAGCAATTGGCTCAATCCAGAGCAAAAAACCCTATATATCTGATGGGCTTTGTGATGCATCAATATGCAACACAATGGCCACACTCATTCATTAAAGCTGATCACTTTATGTTTTGAGGCAGAACAATTGGTATGGTTGCTGTTAGGGTGTCATACTCGAATTAAGTTCATATAGTAGAGAGATCGAAGACTACCTACTGGAGGAGCGTTCACACCCCCCAGAGATAATAGGAGCTTGAAGAGATCAAAGCTAAGCAGGGCAAATATTCTCTTTGTCAAGAGTGTTTGCACTTAGGAAAAATAAGAGGTTTTTGCTGGAGGTACTTAGATAGTATGGGAGTTGATTGTAGCCCGAGATAACCCAGATGTGGAATATAAATATTGAGGTACTCCCAGATATTAGAAGCATCAAGTAATGGAGAAGAGATATTATTAATATATTTATTATCTTACTCGTGAAAAAACTTTATCATATTATTCTTTCTAAGCCTTTGGAAACCCGAGCCTACCTTAACGATCTTCATTTTGTTTTACCTTATCTTATTTCAAGAAGCTTATAGCTTAGACCTACCGGCCCTATCTACAGTTGGACTACCCCCTAACACTTTCCCTCTCTGGTCTCCCTTAGGAATTGAATGCTAGCTGGCCTACCACCAATCCCTATTGTATTAGTTTATACAGGTTACCACCTATTAAATTTTTTTCACCTCAGCAGGTAAGTTAGCCCTCTGCAGGTACTCACAGGTTCTCAGGATAAGAACACTAGGCGGGATTGATCACCCTTCCTGTATCTTGATAACTAGTTAGAAGTAGGAGTGGCAGAGAAAAGTACTCCCAGCTCAGGTGCTACATTCACAATTTCAGAACAAAGCAGTCATCGAAGGACCCAGACCAGAAGGATATCCAGACTACCACACAGGCTAGGGTTCCCCCAGAACCCTCTAGCAACTGACAGTAACTCAGACTCAGAAACCAAAGCTTCAGCACAAGCGGGAAGTTCATTACAACTAGAATACCTTGACTCCGACCCAGAGGAGGACCTTACTGTAGAACAGATTCTCCAGTGAGCAGCAAGAGGTCCCAGCTCAGAAATAAGGCACAGATCTGGAAGCCTTTTTGGACCAGTCTTTGGAAGCAGAGTCCAATCCCAGACAGCAAGCCAAGTGGTAAGCCAGTTAGTATCCAGAGAGTGAACGCCACCTCCAGGAGCATTCTCAGAATCCCTAGCCAAACCAGCCAAACCCAAAACACCTCAAGGTAAGGGCAAGCAACCAGAGACCTCAAGACCCCCAGGAGATCCTGCATCACTACCAGAAGGAGCAGGAATGTGCAATGCAGTACAAAGACCTGCTGACAATGCAGCACAAAGGCTAAAGATCAAATTCCCTTAACCATTAAAGTTCAGTGGGGAAGGAGATGACCTAAAACCCAACAGACTCAAGAAATAGCTCAGAGAAGTAAAGAATTACCTATCAAAGCATGTCATCAACATTGATACAAAGGATGTGATTGATTACTATGGAACCTATACTGAGAAGCGAGTGCACAATGCATACATGACACTACTTGATGAGCATGATGATACACCCAACCTTGAGATCTTTCAAAACCAATTCAAGCAACTCTTCAAAATATCTACAAACACATATGACCTATATCAACAATGGTAGAAGGTATCGCAAACTACAGGAGGAAAACCAGCAAGGATATCAAAGATTGCTGGAAAACTAGAAAACTTAAGAGCTACCCTTCCCAGATGTAACAGGTGGTAACCTGTATGTACTAATACAATAAAGATCAGCAGTAGGCCAGCTATTATTTGATTCGTAAAGGAGACTAGAGAGGTAAAGACAAGAAGGTCTTAGAAGAAGCGAAGGGGAAACGGAGCAACAGAATCGCCATTCAACTAAGTATATTTCTTATCTAGGTTCTGTCTGAAGTCTAGCATTTCCTGCTAGTCAGGAAGCCTATCTTAAATACATGATTTCCTCCACCCAAGGTAGAGGTTCCTGAAAACCCACAACCACTGTCATTACCAGTAAGTGCACACTACCGGAATATTCTGATCCTACCGGAATCCTGAAAGCCTAAGGCAATCCTTCACCCAAGCCTTATCTCCACCATTGGTATACATGACTATTCCTTCCCTTGGAATCCCTAGGGCAAAACATTGCCGGTACAAAAAACATAACTAAAACAAACATGACATGTTACCGGAATCCTAGTGATACCAGTAGTGAAACAATCAATCAATCAAAGCAAGAACAAATGAAATAACATAACAAGGAAAAACATAAGCGTAACCAGTATATAGTTGCCGGAACATGTACACATATTACACCAGAGAATCCATCTCAGACTACACACAAAGGCAGCAGTTCCTAGATGCAATGGATCCTCGCCTCAGAAGGAATGTTGAATCACAGATCCGGGAAATGGATACCTGGACTCAGATAGTCCAAATTGCGCAAAGATATGATACAACTATGTTCAAAACTAGAGGCTATGGCAGCAGCAGTGGCCCCTCCTCCAACAAGTCAAACAAACTAAAGAAAGACTATCAGACTACACAAGCCTCAAAATAGCAAAATGACAGGAAAAGGCCAGGTGCCAGCAAAGAAGACAACCTATGCAAAGAACAAGAATCCCAGCAAAAAGGAAATGGATGGATGGAAAAAAAAAGGAGCTTGCTTCTACTGTGGAGAAGGCAGACATATGGTAAATGAATGCCCCAAGAAAGAAGTTAAAACTAACCATGTCAGGATCACAGAGGATAATACCGATAGCAGTGATGAGGAATATGAGTTAGAGAGTGACTCAACACAAGAGGTGGAATGGCCGGGATACTATAAGAACCTACAAGACTACTGTTGGGGTACCTGATGACTCTAGTGCACTCTTCTAAGCCCTTGAATTCAACATGCTAGTAAATAGCAAACAAGCCAGAGTGCTAGCAGATACAGGAACCATTGGCGGAAGCTTGATAAGCAACCAATTTGTCACCACATACAACATCCCTTACCAGCCTCGAAACTATCCTGTCACTCTAAAAATGGCAGTCAAAGAGTTGAGATCAAGCCGCAATTACAACAGTACCGTTGATATTCAGATAAGGAAGATAAAGATACTGAGAATTGAGATGATGGTCACCTCAGTATCAGATTATGATATCCTACTGAGCATGGATGACCTTGTCAAACTCAGAGCAATGATAGACTACTGGAAAAACAGTCTATACTTCCCTGACCACAAAGTAAGAGTAAACTGTAATGGACAGTCTACTCAGCCCAGATCTGTGATGGCAAAAGTAGAAAAGGCACCAGATTTCCTCATGATATTCCCTGAAGTATTTGTCAAAGAAGTACCAACCACCATGCCACTAAGAAGGAATATAGATCACTGGATCCACCTAAAGGATCCCAACCTTTACCCAAAAATGCCAAACTACAGGACACCGGAAAAGCTCCTACCACCATTTAAGGCATAGATCGAGAAATAACAGAAAGCAGGAGTTATTTACAGAGTAGAAGCACCCAGTGGATCGAGCATGTTTGTGCAAGGCAAACCAAACGGTGGTATAAGACTACTAGTAGATCTGTGGCAAAGGAATCCAAACACAATTAAGGACCACTCACCAATACCCAACCAGCAGGTAATAATTAATGCAGTTAGAAGAGCAAAATATAGAAGCAAAATAGACCTCAACAATGCCTATTTTCAGACCAGAGTTCACCTAGATGACAAGAAATATAACACTATCAAGACACCCTTTGGAGTATTTATATGCAGAGTAATGCTGCAAGGAGATACAAACACCCCAGCCATGTTTATAAGTGTTATGGAAGACACCCTCTCAGATGAGCTAGGTATTTTTGTTTGGGTTTATATTGATGACATCCTTATATTTAGCGACACATACCAGGACCACATGGAACATATCAAAATAGTCTGTAGGAGGCTAGTGCAGGCAAAACTGTATGCAAATGTGAATAAGAGTATCTTCTTTGGAAAAAAAGAACTGGATATATTGGCCATATAATTGATGATAATGGCATACATCCAGCACTAGAAAAAATAAGGACTGTTAGGGACTGGACCAGACCAAAGAATAAGAAGGAACTTCAGCCATTTAATGGAATAGTTAATTATATCTTACAGTTCCTACCCTACATTGCAACCATTACTGCCCCACTTACAGCACTTACCAGTGATGTGGAATAGCTTTAGACTGACCTGCAGGAAGCTGCATTCCAGGTGGTTAAAAAGGCGGTAGAAGAATACCAGGTCTTGCGACCAATAAATTATTCCAAACCAGATATGATATGGCTGTTTACCAATGCATCTCCGACTGGAACAGGTGCATGGGTAGGACAAGGAGTAACCAGAGAGGAGGCTAGACCGGCAGCTTTCTATAGCTGGAAATTGACACCCTCCCAAAGCAGCTATCCCATGCATCAATAAGAGGCTCTTGCAATCATTGAGGCTGTGGAAGCCTTTGCACATCTGTTGTCACATACCAAATTCACTATAATTACTAATCATGAGAGTCTAACTAAACTAATGACCCAAAAGAATCTAAGTGACCAGCAGCAAAGATGGTTAATCCACCTTAGCCGCTTTGATTTTTTAATTCAATATATGCCTAGAGCAAAGAATTTCTTAGCAGACTACCTATTGAGGATTCATGAAGATGAGCCTTCAATTTATGATATAATCCTCCAAGATCCTACCTCCAAAAGTCATGATACCCAGATCACACCAGACACAAAAGCATCAGAAATCTGAACCAACTACACCTCCTCAGCATCCTACAGCTTAGAATCCGATAGCGACATGTACTCCTCAGCAGTAAGCCAACACTCTCCAACACTCACCATGCGAGATTCGATACTCAGGGCCAGCTCTGATTATATATTGAACACTATTCAAACCAATGCAGTTACCTGATCCCAGAAATGAAAAGACAGCAACCAAAGCCCTCCCAGGAGTGAGGCCAGTACTGATAGTTCAATCACCAAAGGCAACTCCTGGGGAGATGAAGTCATACTTCCTAAGCTGTCCAAAAAGAACGTGGCATATACAGTGACCTCATGGACAATATGTTATGATGATAAATGCAAATTACACAAATCTTATAAGGAAGGAGCAAGTTACTTTCCTAAGGATCCCAAGAAGCGGAAGCAAAGTAAGAGGGATAAAGGAAAGAAACCTGCAGGCGCAGTCATTTCCTCCTCACCAGCAAGCACTCCTCCATTCACCACATGGCCTTCTCCCTCTCTCCCCCATCCCCCTTCCAGATTTACAGCAGACCAGGAAAGGTTAGCAGATAAGTTGATACTGGATCAGTTACTAGATGCCTCCCTAGCTTCCTCTTCTTCATCCCTCTATAGTGAACCCTTCTAGAGTAATGAGGAAACCAAAAAAGTGAACACTTTCTTAGGTACAATCTACACAACACTCATGGGCGATTTCCACCACAAAGTCATCTCAGTGCTTAAGCTTGACCCCCTCTTTGCCAGAGTCTAGGAGTCTGGCAACAAACTATACTATTCCATTCAAGATGGCCTACTTATTACACAAAATACCAATGGGTATTCTAATCTTCATATCCCTGTAGGACCTTTGGAAAGGGGAGTATCCCTTTGGGATTTTATTCTCAAGACAGTTCATGCAGGCCTTGGGCATTTCTCAGCCCATAAAAGCTACTGATATGCAGTCTATTTCTTTTGGTGGCCACAGATGCGATAGAATTTCATGCCCTATTATCACTCCTATGACCAATATCAGATCAATAACAAACCAACTACCCTCCCAGCAGGATGATCCCTTACACTCCCAGAGCCAGACAAGGCATACTAGTCCTTAGCTATCGATTTTGCTGGACCCTTTACCAAATCAGACAAATACAATACTATTATAGTTATCATAGACCGGTTCACATCTTACACCCACCTTGTCCCTCTTGGAGACCTTGCCACCTCTGAGAAGACATTCAAAAAGCTTCAGAGTACTATCTTTGATGCTCATGGCCTTCTACTCAGCATAATACTCGACTAGGACTCCAGGTTCACCTCTAAGTTTTGGTCTCAAATGATGAAATCATTAGGAATTCAGGTCTAGATGGCCACCCAATACCATCACCAAACCAATGGCCAAGTAGAGTGCAGGATTTACACCCTTAAGCAAATGATGAGGAACTTTGTCAACAAAAGACAGAATAACTGGTCCCAGGGTCTCCCCTCTATAGTGGCAGCTATGAATGATGCACCCCATGAATCCTTGGGTATCTCACCCTACCAGACCCTCTATGGATGGCCATGAAAAATCTTTAACCCAGTTCAATGATCAGTCAGCAAGGTACCCGATGTTGATAAAATATTGAATACCCATGAAGCAACAAGAATGGAAGTGGATATGGCGCAGAAGCATGCAAAATTCAGGTAAACAGTACAGGTAGACAAGCGGCACAAAGCCTAGAGACACCCCTTTAAGATTGGAACCAGAGTATTGGTTAGAGGATAGCTATACACCTCTACACCTGGATGATCAAGGAAGCTAGAACCCAGATGGTTTGGACCATTCAAGGTACTGGAACATGATGTCTATACTGACAACTACAAGCTTGAATTGCTCCAGTGAATGGAGTGTCAGAAACCTTTCTTCCATCTATCTTCCCTCAAGGAATACCTCAAAAATGACCCTGACAGATTTGCATCTCGAAGGATGGACAGGCCAGCACCTATGATCATTGACAATACAGAAGAATAGGAAGCAGAACAGATCCTCAACTACAGATACCAGAACAACAGGGACAAATTCCTAGTACACTGGAAAGGATATGAAAGGACTGATGACTCTTGGGAACCCATCGAGAACCTCGAGAACTCCTTGGAAATCATCCAAGAATACTGGACTACAAACCACTCAGTGGTCCCCTTACTTAAGATCAATTCATACTATGTTAGAACAGTTTGGGAACCAATGGAAGTTTTAGAAACCCCCTGTATAGCTAGACCTATACCAGGTGAATTTTGGAAACCTTATGACGATGAGGAATATGACTCTAGCTATTCAGAATTTAACTACTTCAGTACTAATGATGCCTCCCTCCTTTGGTACATGGATAGGAATGAGCAGGGGTACTTGGAATAGAGTATGTGGTGTTTTAGATTGGGGGAATGTAATATGCATACATGTTCCGGCAACTGTATACTGGTTACGCTTATGTTATCCTTGTTATGTTATTTCATTTATTCTTGCTTATATTGATTGAATGATTGTTTCACTACTAGTATCATTAGGATTCCAGTAACTTGTTATGTTTTGTATTAGTTATGCTTTTGTACCGGCAAGGTTTTGCCCAAGGGATTCCAAGGGAAGGAATGGTCATGTATACTAGCAGTAGAGATAAGGCTTGGGTGAAGGATTGCCTTGGGCTTTCAGGATTCCAGTAGGATCACAAGATTCCAGTAGTGTGCACTTACTGGTAATGAAGTAGTTGCAGGTTTTCAGGAACCTCTACCTTAGGTGGAGGAAATCATGTATTTAAGATAGGTCTCTTGACTAGCAGGAAAGGTCAGACTTCAGACAGAACCTAGATAAGAAATAATCTTAGTTGAATGGCAATTCTCTTGCTCCCTTTTCCCTTCGCTTCTTCTAAGACCTTCTTGTCTTTCCCTCTCTGGTCTCCCTTAGGAATCGAATGCTAGCTGGCCTATCACCGACTCCTATTGTATTAGTGCATACAGGTTACCACCTGTTACAAGATAGTCCTTAGGTACACCCATACTATGAGACAAGAGGACAAGGCCTTCTGGAACACAAAATTGAACAGGAAAAGAAACTCTCTCAGGTAACTATGGAGGAACAATCCCATGAACATAGAGGTACCTAAGTAGATAAAGAAGTACAAAAGGATGATAGCTAAGATGAAGCTAGAAGTAAATGGCAAAGCATTGTAGGAGGAGATTGACTCTGAATACTTCTAGAGTATAAAGAGAAGAACAACAAAGCAGTTAATCTTAGCCCACAAGTAAGCAGATGGAAGCATCGCAGTGGAGTAGTGTAATGGGTGTGCCCTAAAGGAAGATAGATCCCAAGTTCCCAACCACACTGAAGTGACTCAAGATCTAAAAGCGAAAATCAACTGTAGAGTAAAGGATAATCAAAACAGTAAAACTTAATATCATTAAGCAGCAGTTTCACTCAGTAAGTTTCTCAAAAGGTAGTTGATTGCTAGAGTAGATTGGCACTTGTATATAGTTTAAGTAGAATATCATATACTGCCAGTTCCCACCCATCACTACTCTAACTTGAACTTGATTATGAGTACACCTGGCTCCTCCAGGTTGGCCAATACACACCACTAAGGACATTATTCTTTTGTGGATGTTAGCCTACTCTGGCTAAATCCCCTTCCAACATTAAGTGTTTCAAGCACTGTATCTCTAATGCGACCACAGGAGAAAAACTTTTCATATCATTGATATGCTAGTGGCAAACTATCATGCAACTAAGGAGATATACTATTTATGAACTCTCATACCCATATGCATTTCATCTATGCAAGCCTTTAATAGACATAGCTCTCACAATCAAGCTGAACCTTCTACTTCATTCTAGCCAAGTCTTTGCTTGATAGGAAAGTCTACTTGGCTCCCCCAGTGGGGTACCTTGGTGATTGGCTTGGTGGGTGCTACCCACAGTCAACTCCCTGAAAGTACCCCTACCATGATAAGAGTCATGCTTTTAGAGTTCTCAAATAACCCTAATAGTCTTACAGCGATTTGGCATGAGTTGTGTCTATGTGCAATTCACCTGCCCAGAGATGCTTCAACAGCTTCTCAGCCACCCAGGGACTACCTGGGAGGCTCTGGACTATCCTTCTAGTATTACCTTGGTAACTCCTTCAGGTCTTGTCCATTTTACACATATTTGGTACCAGAAGATAGCCTTTCTTCTGCAGTATATCCTATACTCTCTCATATATCTTATGGATAGTATCTGGTCAGATGGATGGTGACAACCTATATGGTATTACAAGAGTGCCTCCACTCAATTCCTTTTGTTAGGAAGGGACCAACTCAACAACCATAAGTCCATGATATGTGGTCCTTATAGTGGAGCCGCAGGGGGGTGTTATGAATACCTCTGTAAAATCTTGGACTATTTGGGGTCCTATAGCTACTCCTATAGCCCCCCAAAAGCTACCAGGTTTGTACCCTTTAGATTTTACTGGAGTGCCCAATCCTTATAGGATCGCCCCCCTGTCCCAAGCAAGTACCTCCGTATGCTAGGTAGGGTAACTTGGATACTATGTCAGGGTAACTCAGACCTTATAGTAGGGTAACACGCACCTCATGTCAGGGTAACTCAGGCCTCATTACATGAACCTTTCCCGAGCCCACCTTCTATGGTATAATCTTATAGTATGTGTAGTTGTCCACTATAGTGAACTAAACTATCCTTACCCATCAACCTCATGGTCTCTGGTATGGGTGTATGAATAGCTTACTGTAAGATACCCTCTGGTAGGATGTTACAAGTAGTTGGAAATAGTAAAGTAACTACAGGAGGCCCTGTATGATAGGGAGTACTATAGACCACTTCATTCTACAACAAAACTATCCAAACAGCTAGCAATAGGCCTACTAAACTTGACAATTAAAGCTTTACTTAATGGAGTATTAGCAGGGTCCGACCACATACCTACCAGACTTATGTAGGAGTTTAGGAAGATATGAGAGAAACTATTCTTATCCACCATGAACAGAACATGGAAAAAAGGCATTTCAGAAATATAGAAAACAAGCACCATAATCTTCATCCTAAAGGAAAAGAAAGCTACATATATGATAGCAAAAAGTTAGAGACCCATCTAACTACAATCAAGATTAGCAAAGGTTGTGGAGTGGATAGCAGTACATAGGATAGTAGACCTTAACTTCATAGGCAATAATATATATAGGGGTAGAAAGAACAACAGTATGACAGATGTTATCTAAGTACTTAATAATACAATAGTAGGCTTTAGACATAAATATGTATACCTAACTTCTCGAGATATTAAAGGAGAGTTTGATTACCTATAAATAGAAAGAGTCTGCAGGATAATAGAAGAAAAAAGTAGACAATTAAGACACTGAGTACAGCACTGAGCAGCCAATAGGAACACCAGTTACAGGTTCAATAGAGGGTATTCTAAAGGCTTTTCTACCAATTCAGAAACCCCTCAAGGTTCACCCCTCTCTTCTATTCTCTTCTTGATAAGTATGAGGGAAATAGCAGTCATAAAGGAAGTACAGATACTGGGAATCAAAATAGATATCCTAACCTACATAGACAACATATTGGTAGTCACAACTTACAATAAGAAAGTGAAGGGATTAGACATTCACTAAAAAGTCCTGTCCACCATCTAAACTGTTAGCAGAGAAAGGGGCTACAGCCTCTCACCCCTAAAGATGCAAAGAATCCACATCAAAATACTGGACTCTGAGCACCTGTCATTGAGAATAGTGTTGACAGAGCCACTAGAAAGAAAGGTTATGAGGTGGCTGAGGTACTACATCTACCAAGACTTCAAATAGACAGACTATAGGAGGCATTAGATCATGAAAGTAAACAATACAGGGTTTAGCCTAAGAGCTCTAACAATAAGATACAATAATGGTGGGCTAAATACTTGGATTAGCCTACAGCTCTTATATAAGCTCACCATTTCCTAACTTACTTATGGGATTGAGGTAAAGAAAAACAATATACATACCAAAGAAGTACAAATGGTCCTAAATAAGATCGTCTGGAGTTCATTCAGGATCAAGAAAAAAACACTACTAAGCATTATCTATAGCAAACTTGAGATCCCCCATTTAGATATCTACATGGACTATAGAAAAAACCTATTCATCCTACAAGCACAAACATTAAACAGACACTCTTGATAGATCAAGGAGTAGCTAAAGGTATTAGAAGCTAGGGAGACAATTATCCCTACATATAAAAAGGAATTCAGCAGGAAGGTCGGAAAGAATAAAGGCTGAAGGCTTAGATCAGAAGAAGGGAAAATGATAATATCTAGTAGCAAGAGAGACTATGAAAAAAATACATCCACCTTGGAGGGTTGACCTGACTACAATTCAGGGACCTGCTCTACCTGAGAGCAGCAGCTAGCTAACTGTATCAGGAAGTAACTGCTATGAGAAGACAGTGCCTATATAGTAGGGACATCATCATAATCAAACATCTCATGAACTACTGCAGTAAAGTACTACTGATGAACACAACCTTTCACCAAGACAACAAGCAGGTAGACCTCTTCAAATAGATTAAGACATAGCCACAGGAGCTCAAAAATAGACTGGAGAGACTCAATCAAGATAAAAGTAGTATGTAAGTCCAGGAAGTATTAGTCAACTTATTAACCTTGCAACAGACCTCACAACTAACCCCACTTTCAACAGAGATAAGATCTAGGGATACTTGCACAATATGCCTAAAGCAAATCCTAAAAGATAAGTACTACTATGAGAGTCATGCAAGGTCTCACCTACCCAAACTATCAAAGTCTGGGAGAAGTGTGAAGATGTTACAATATTAGAAGGACTTCAGAATAGGATCAGAGTAGAAGTGAGCTTGGGGACCTGTTACGATCTGCTATATGATCTTTCCTTTCCTATATCTTGCAACAGGCAACGAGCCTATTATTAGTTTTTCTTAGAGATAATACTTACTTATCTCTTATTGTATTCTCTGTTCTTTGAGAATTCTTAATACTTGTTATCTTACACTACGTCTTAGATATTGACTGTTGCCAATACTAAGTCCTTATAGCGTTAACTAGTATTCGTTCTGTCTCTTCTTCGTGATTGTTGACCTTTGTTGTAAAGAGCGTAAAGGTGTTTTATTGATAACTTATAAGATAGGAAATAACTTAGGTGGTTGCGTGAAGAACTAACTATCAGGTCCTACTGACCTCCTTATATAGTTCTTCCAGCAACCCGCTTACAAATCAAATGAGTCACAACTGTGACTCATGCATCCGCGTAACATATAACCTCATGACCATATTTGGTCATGCGCAAAAGTCCCATGACCTTAAGGGGGTCATGTGCGAAACCTCATGACTCGTATAGACGAAGTCATGCCTCTTAATCCTCATGACTCATAGGCGCACCTATGAGTCAATGCTCAACATACCAATCAAATTCAAACATAAACAACTATGACTCACAACTGTGAGTCATGTGAGACCCTATGACTCGTACTTGAGTCATAGTGTGAAAACATATCATCGTATGACTCAACTGAGTCATGTGGAAAACTTTTAACAAATGAAACCATTACAAACCATGCTAGGTTTGTAATACTATCCGGGAATACTCCCCTCTCCCTAAATCCTCAGTCCCTTGAGGATTCATAATGGTATCCTTCATAGTACACATCTTTTTTTATGTTTCTGCAGATGTGTGCCATGTCTCCCGCAATCCTGCTGAACCTTTTTTCTTCCTCCTTCCTCGCATAGCGTTCTCTTGCTAGCTCTCTTTCTAAGGCTCGGATCCTGATATCCTTGCCTGCTATCTCTCCTTTTGACCATTTTCTATGCTCCTCCAGTTCCGCAATTTGCTCCTCCTTTTCCTTGACCTTTCTCTTCAAGGTTTCCTTCGTCTCGAAGGAATCGGTATGGGTTATCGTTGGATGATCTTCCAACTGGTCTCCATCTTTCTTGACCTTGGGCCAAGATTTTTTGCCCCCCCTTCTCTTTGTTTTCGTCCCTGAAAACCTTATTTGTTTTGCTGTTAAAAGGATGTTGTTGTCGCATGGCGACTGGGGTGGTGTTCTCGGGGATGGTGACGTTTCTTCCCATGTCGTCATGGGTGGTTCGAGTGGTTGTAGGGGGGTTCTGTATCTTTTCGGCCAGTAATCTGCCCCTTCTTTTTCCGTAAAGTGTACTCGACATCCATCGTCGAAACAGCCTGTCCAGTTTCCCTGATTGTGTTTTGTTTGTTCGGGTGTAATTGGCTTGGATGCGGGGAGATCCACTAGATTGATCCAATCTTTGTCGCTCATTTGTTCTTCTTCTTTGACCAGGCTTTCCTGGGTTTTTTCGGTGAAAGTGTTCGATTGCATGTTCGGCGTTGCTGAAGTTTTCTGCTGGGTACCACTCTTGGTCATGTTGTGCAGTGTAACCGGTCCACTTGGCTCGGTATTGTAGTTTTCCGTAATGTAGTCTTGAATCCACTATCTGATTGAGTTTGTATTCATCTTCTCCTTCTATTTCGATAGGAGGAGGAGGAAGTTTCTTTTGTGAGGGTAGAGGATTATCCGCGTAGAGTTCGAGTTTGCTGATGTGGAAGACTGGGTGTTTCGTTTTCATTGAGGCTGGGAGGTCTAGCTTATAAGCTTTTTCTCCAATTTTTTCAATGATCTTGTATGGTCCAATTTTCCGGTAATCCAGTTTCTTTGATGGCCTCGTGGTTTGAATATCTTTCGTCATTAACCAGACTTTGTCTCCTGTTTTTAGTCTTGGATCGGGTTTTCTGTGGCGATCGTTGTTTTCCTTCATTCTGTCTTGCGCCATTCGGATTTCTGTCTGGATAAGTCCGTGTAGTCTGCTGATATCGTCTTTTTCCAATATTCCCGGTAATCCTGTATGTCCCATGGGTTCGTTGATGGGGTGATGTCCATAATTCGCATAGAAGGGTGTTGTCTTAATGACGTCTTGTCTCGTGTTATTGTATGCAAATTCTGCAAATGATAGCCATCCTTCCCAATCTTGTTGGGAGTATTCCACGTATGCCCTTAAGAA
The DNA here is from genome assembly GCA_003788595.2 of Choiromyces venosus 120613-1. NCBI lineage: Eukaryota > Fungi > Ascomycota > Pezizomycetes > Pezizales > Tuberaceae > Choiromyces > Choiromyces venosus. Next base: position 225,335 of record ML120483.1, on the reverse strand, counting down.
TTGTTCTAGTGAGGCATTTGTTCTTTCTGTTTGACCGTCCGTTTGGGGGTGAAATGCTGTGCTTATCTTTCGGGTGATGTCCAATCCTTTGGTCATTTCTTTCCATAGGTCCGATGTGAATATTGATCCTCTGTCGCTGATGATGTCTTTTGGTAATCCATGCAGTTTGAAAACATTTTTCATAAACAGTTGTGTAAATTCTCCAGTTTTCATATCCTTTCGGCAGGGTATGAAATGAGCCATCTTGGTCAGGCGATCCACAATGACCCATATGGTGTCATAGTTGTTCGATAGTGGCAAGTCTGTGATGAAATCCATACTGATGGATTTCCATGGTTTTTCTGGTATTTGTAATGGTTGCAATAGTCCATATGGCACATGGCGACTTGGTTTTATTCTTTGGCACGTGTCGCAGTTTTTGACATATCGCTTAATGTCTTGGCGCATGCCTGGCCAGTAGTATGTCCGTTGTATTAATTCCAGTGTTTTGGCTGTTCCACCGTGTCCATTTTGTGGTGTGTCGTGATTTCTTCTGATTGCTTCGGTTCTTGTTGGCTCGTCTTCTGGTAACCAGATTTTTCCTTCGTACCACATATATCCTTTTTTCCAATCGCATGATCCTAAGGCTACTTTCGGGTATTCTTTTTCCTTTCTTTCTATGGCTTTTCGAATATCTTGGAGCAATACATCTTGCAATGTTTTTTTCTTGATATTTATTTCGTTTTCTTGGTCTTCTATTGTCCATAGTTTCATAGCGTTGATTTCTTCTGAACCCGAAACGTATCCTTCATCCTCAAAGAATTGTTCTTTCGGTAGTAGAATCCTTTGTTTTTGTGTAATGCGATCATCTCCTTCTTTTGGCATGTCGTTTGTTCTTCGTGTGAGGGCATCTGGTTTTGCCCCTTCTTCTCCTGGTCGATACTCAATCCGGATGTTGTATTGACTGAGCTCTTCACTCCATCGTATTTGTCTTCCATTTAGAGCCTTGGTGGTTGTGAATGGGACAAGGTTCTTGTGGTCTGTAAGAATCTTGACTGTGTGGGGGTTTCCTTGTGCGTATTTCCTCCATTCTTTGAGGGCTTGCATGATTGCAAGGAGTTCTTTGTCGTGTATGTCATAGTTGTATTCTGCCTTGGTCATTGTTTTTGATCGATATGCTATCGGTTTCCATAATCTTTCCTTATCTTGTTGTGATATTATTCCGGAACAGACATAGTTGGATGCATCTGTTTCGATCATAATAGGTACCTCGGGGTCAAAGTGTCTTAGTATGGGAGTTGTGGTGAGTCTTTCTTTAAGACCGTCGAAGGCTTTTTGCTCTGGCTCTCCCCATTCCCGCTTCTGATTCTTCTTTGTCCGGTTCTATAGTGGTTTCGCTATTCTGCTAAATCCTTCTATGAATCGTCAGTAGAAGTTGCAGAATCCCACAAAGCTTTGGATGTCTTTGACCTTCTCTGGCGTTGTCCATACTTTTATGGCATCTGTTTTGGTAGGGTCCGTTCGTACTCCTTCAGAGTTGATAATGAATCCTAGGTATTCGGTTTCTTTTTTGTGAAACTCGCATTTCGTGGGTTTTAGTCGAACCCCCATTTCTTTGAGCTTGGCTAGTATCATGGCCACGTCTTTTTGATGTTGTTCTATGGTATCTGAATATACCAGAAGGTCATCCAAGTAAGCTATGCAGTTGACATCCAAATATTTGCTGAGGGCGTTGTTAACCCATCGTTGGAAGGTTGCCGGTGCATTTGCTAGTCCGAATGGCATGACCATATATTCATATAGTCCATATCTTGTTCTGAATACTGTTTTCCATTCATCTCCCTTGGCTATCCGTTTGTGTTGATATGCATCCTTGATATCGAGTTTGGTGAAATATTTCGCCGTTTGCAATCGATCCAAGGCTTCGCTTATCAATGGTAACGGGTATCTATCTTTCTTTGATACTGCATTTAATCCTCTGTAATCTACACAGAGTCTTAAGCCCCCATCTTTTTTCTTGATGAAGAGTATGGGTGCTCCTGCTGATGAGGACGACGGCCTTATCCATCGTCTTTCCAGATTCTTTTCCAAGTATTCTCTGAGTTCTTTGAGTTACTCTCCTCTCAAGGGGTAGAGTTTCATGAACGGTGGTGGTGCTTCCGTTTCTATCTTGTGGTCTGCTGTTCGGTGTGGCGGTAGTTCTGTCCTTTCTTTTTCTTCAAATATGTCTAAGAAGTTGTGATACTCTTTAGGCACTATTTGTCTCAAAGTTTCTTTTCCGCCTTTTCCTTTCTTTTGCAAGGCTAATTCAGGGCTAATCGTTGTAGTCGCTAACGTAAGTCTTGCATCATCCCATTTCAAGATCCCGGTAATTTCTCCTTTTTTGTGCATCCTGCCGAATGCTTGTGCTGAGATAAAGGCTATTGACAACTTTTTCTTTTCTTTAGTCTGTCCTGATTTATCTGTACTGCCGAATCCTTGGTCACCCCTTTCCGTATGCTGAAGTTGCTGTACTTCTGTGAAGGGTGTCGAGACTATTTTCTCAATAATTATCTGAGCAATTCTATCTCCTTTGTGGACCTCGTAATCCACTTCTGACAGGTTTGCCAATAGGACCCGAATTTCTCCTGTATAGTCCACATCTATTACTCCAGCATTAATGGTGAGGCCGTTTTTGCTTGCCAAACCACTTCTGGGTGCTATGCGGGCATAGGTGTTCTCCGGAAGTCCCATTGAGATTCCTGTTCCGATGAGCTTTTGTCCCCTTGCTGGGATGATGGCTCCTTCTATACTAAATAGGTCACTTCCTGCAGCTTTTTGCGAACCTTTCATAGGTATTTTCGCATCTTTTCTCAGCTTTTTGACCGTAACTTCGTAGTTTGGTCCTTCTTTGGTGCTGATCTTTAAAATCCGGCTTTCCAGATTTTCCCAGATTGCTTCCTTTTCTGGTATCGCATATACCGTTGGGGAGGCATCAAGGCATACTGCCTTACACCTGTCGCTATCAAAGGTGATTTCTTCTTTTCTCCAATCGATCCTTGGGTTGTGGTCCTTTAACCAGGTCATGCCAAGGATTACTTCATGTTTGACAAGGTTTGCCACTAGGAAAGTTGCTTTCTCTTTGTGGCTTCCAATGTCCATAGGGATTTCTGTGACATGGGTGATTGGTCCTGCATCTGATACCGTTCCGTCTACCATGTATATGTCCCTTGGTTTTTCGATTTTTGTCAAGGGTAACTGATGGCTTATAGTGAAGTTGCGATCTATAAAGTCTTCAGTTGCCCCTGAATCGATCATTGCGTTGGTTGGTATCTGTTGTTGTTTGTTGTGGAGTTGTACTTTGACCATGATGTGGTCTGATTTGAGGTTTCTTAGTTCTTTGTTGGTCAAAGTGGTGTTGAGGTATGTGGTTTTGATGTTTTTTGCCTTGTCGTCCCCCGGTCCATCTCTTCCTGAGGATGTCTTCATCTTTTTGATGGATTTTGTTCGGCTATCTCCAGGACCATCTATTCCTGGAGACTTTCGTCGTTTAAAGCCTCTTCTTACTCTTTTTCCACATCCAGTTCTCTGATCTTTGGTCCCTTGGTGTTGGATTTCTTGACTCGACAATCTTTTGCCATATGTCCCTTCCTTCCACACTGGTAGCACAATCCTTCTTTCATCCGTTTTCTCCATTCTTCCTGGGGTAGCCTTTGGTACCTTCTTCGATTTGTAGCATCCAGATCCATCGCATCTCCTCGTTGTGGCTCCTTGGGTGTTGTTTTGAAGGTGCCATTGTTGTTTCTCAAAGTGTCATGTGTTTGGTTGTCTTGGGTTCCTTTCTGGATATGCTTTACCATGGCCATCTTGGTTTCCATGGTAATCGCCCATCTCGCTAGTTGTTCTGTGTTTTGGAATACAGTGGTATCTCTTCCCCAAGCAGTTGATAGTGTCGTATCCATTCCCGCTAGTAGCCATTCTCCCTTTGTTGCTTCATCCAATTCGGTCTCGGTGGCCGTCATTCTGAAACTGTTCCAATATTCCGTCACCGGTCTGGTTCCTTGTCTTAATTTTTTAAGCTTCATTCGGGCTTCTCCTCTGGCATCTATAGCTCCGAATTGTTCCTTGATGGATGTCTGGAAGAGTTCCCAAGATCTGTCCCATGGTTGTGCTATACTTCCTTCTGCATAAGGTGTAATCCAATTGGCTGCATCTCCTCTTAGCAGGCTTGTCGTATATACTATCTTGTCCGTGTCATGGTCATCGTGCCATCCTATAGCTTGGAAGTATACTCTTAATTTAGCTAGCCATGTCCGTAGTTTGCTTCGGTCTCCCTCAAAGGTTTCTGGTTTTTCTGTTTTAGGTCTCCTTTCTGCTTGTAATCCTGCTAGGATTTGCGTGAGTTGTTCTGCTGTTAGTACCATGGGTAATACTTGGTTTTCTCCTTCTTCTCCTTCTGGTGGGGGGTTCATCTGTTCATCTCTTGCCGCTTCGGCCATTGTTGCTGCTGGGTATTGCTTGTAGACGCAACCAAATGTTACGATCCGCTATATGATCTTTCCTTTCCTATATCTTGCAACAGGCAACGAGCCTATTATTAGTTTTTCTTAGAGATAATACTTACTTATCTCTTATTGTATTCTCTGTTCTTTGAGAATTCTTAATACTTGTTATCTTACACTACGTCTTAGATATTGACCGTTGCCAATACTAAGTCCTTATAGCGTTAACTAGTATTCGTTCTGTTTCTTCTTCGTGATTGTTGGCCTTTGTTGTAAAGAGCGTAAAGGTGTTTTATTGATAACTTATAAGATAGGAAATAACTTAGGTGGTTGCGTGAAGAACTAACTATCAGGTCCTACTGACCTCCTTATATAGTTCTTCCAGCAACCTGCTTACAAATCAAATGAGTCACAACTGTGACTCATGCACTCGCGTAACATATAACCTCATGACCATACTTGGTCATGCGCGAAAGTCCCATGACCTTAAAGGGGTCATGTGCGAAACCTCATGACTCGTATAAACGAAGTCATGCCTCTTAATCCTCATGACTCATAGGCGTACCTATGAGTCAATGCTCAACATACCAATCAAATTCAAACATAAACAACTATGACTCACAACTGTGAGTCATGTGAAACCCTATGACTCGTACCTGAGTCATAGTGTGAAAACATATCATCGTATGACTCAACTGAGTCATGTGAAAAACTTTTAACAAATGAAACCATTACAAACCATATCGGGTTTGTAATAGGACCTAAGGGTATAAGACTGAGACAAAGTTTTTTCTTGAGTATATCATCACTAGGTACAGAGCTAATAGGGTAGGTTTTCTTGAAAGCTGGAATTCTCCTAAAGTATACAACTATTGAGCCTGAAGAAGACCAGGTAGATTTCTTTAGCTTGAAGGATTTACTTAATCTATGACTATTTGGTCCAGAGGGAATAGGGTGGGTTTCTTTTGGGGTGAAGGATTTAATTAGTTCATGGCTACAGGGTCTGGAGGGGATGGGGTGAGTTTCATTTGTCAGATGGGAGGTCAAGGACAAAGGGAGGTCAAGGACAAAGGGAGGATTTTCATTTATTTAGGTTAGGAGAGGGTATGACATGGTAGGTATGAGGTAGGGTAGAGGAATAAAATTAACAAGGGAGGAGGGGAAGTAGGGAGGGGAGTTTCCCTTATTTGAGTTAGGAGAGGGTATGATAGAGTGATAAATTTCTTTAAGGGAGCCCTTGGTAAGGGATGTTTCTCATGCCAGTAACTAGATACCTTGAACTAGGTGAAATAGGGCCTAACTCTAGACTAGAATGAATGAAAATTATGTTATGTACAGCCACTAGTCAGAAGTGTTCATGAAATATGTTTTTTTGGCTTACTAAGTGACTTTGCCAAAAATGCCAGATTGCAACCATGAATGTGAATGGTATCACCATTACAATCATAACATACCCAAACAATTTATACTCCAGCCATGACTACCTGCCCCTTTATCTTTTAATTATTGTTTACCAATCTGGATATACAAAGCACTCAGTACCAAAAAAAAAGAACTCCTAAAACCTCATGAAGAGAGATGTCGAATGTTGAAAACGGCATGATTATTGCCTTTTTCTACTACCTCCGGAATATTGCCCTTGTTGCTCAACTCATTGGCTGGCCTTGGACAACAGTTAAAAGCTTCCTTGTCCAGTCATGTGAGTGCCAGTCAGTGGAAAACATCCCTCGCCCCAGTTGCACCCCTGTTCTTAGCCATCAGCAATGTTGCACAATTATCTGGGCAGCCAAATCCAACCAGAAAATGACCAGATCTGATTTCAGAGATAGATATGCACCTGGTGTATCACTTTCTACTGGTAAAGCCCCTACACTGGTACTTCTCTGAGTGATAGGACATGATTGACTAATAAATAAACTGTATATAAAATAGTAGTTAGAGTACTCAGAGAGGCCAATGTCAAGAAATGGCAAGCCAAATCAAGACCCAAGCTCAAGCCTGAGCATGTGGCAAAGAGATTGAAATGGGATACAGTTTATAAGGATTGGACAGTGGAGGATTTTGAAGGAGTTATTTGGAGTGATGAGTGCAGTGTGGAGAAATTCAAGAATCCAAGGCAGCAATGGGTTTTTAGAGAACCTAGAGAGAAGTGGCTAGCTGATTGTATCTATCCAAAGGAGAAGGATAAGGGAATTTCTCTCATGGTTTGGGGTTGCTTTTGGGGTAAGAGAAAAGGCCCTTTGGTTCCTATTACCCAAAATGTCAACAAGACCAGGTATGTTAGGCTCTTGAGAAGACATCTTTTTCCTATTATTCATCAAATGATCTCCTTTGGTATGCAAGATATCCTCTTTCAGCAGGATAATTCTCCTGTTCACAAAGCTTATAGTTTTATGGATTGGTTGGAGAGAAACTGTATTGAAGTGGTGGAATACCCCCCCTACTCCCCTGATTTAAATCCTATTAAGCATGTATGGGTTGAGCTTAAAAAGCGATTGTATGAGCAGCACCCTAGGATTGCAGATACCCCAGGAGGAAAGGAAGCTGTAAAGAAGAGATTGGTCTAGGTCTTACCCTTAGTTTGGGAGACAATTCCTGAGGAGTTTTTTGAGAAGTTGTGAAAATCAATGCCTAGTAGAGTGGCTGCAGTTTTGGAAGCAAGGTGAGGCTATACAAAGTATTAGATAGTATCAAGGTTCTTTATTTCAAATTTCTATAATTAAATTTACAGTGGGTTGTTTGGTGGTTGGCTTGCCTGTTCATTCCTTTGCACATTCACTTGTGTGCACGTGTCCTTGTTGCTGTTGACACCACAACTCCACTACCCCACTACTGGCCCTACTATGGCACAATCACAATTAAACACATGTCCTAGATCACAAACACTTCTGACTAGTGGCTGTAAAACCACACCAAAACAGTGAGAAAGAATAGCCATTGTAAATTTAGACTTTTCATGTCAACCCTCAGATGAATTATGACTTGACTATATCTCCAAGTAGCTATTGTTTTGGTTATTATCCCTTGAACTGATGAGATATAAAGATTCTACTCCTTTTGGATGTAGTATATGAACCCATTATCAAGACAGTGATTAATCAGCAAAACACAACTTCAACTGAAAGTATCAAAATACTGACTTGTTGTGATAGTAAACTTAAAACAATATATACAGTAACTGTAACTTCAGTCTTGCACAACCAAAATACCTTAGAAAAGGATATCTCTTGAGCTTATGGAGAATGGAGTGGAGCTGGTGATAAATACCTACTTAGCAGAGGTCTCAGAACTGAATAGAAGGTAAATTACAACTAAGAAAAGTATTTCCTAAAGCTTACCTACTATGGACATAAAGCTAAATTGACTAGATAACATTTCCGACTGTGTTCTTGGCCACTACCTAGATATTAGCCACCCCACTACAACCCCACAGATAGAGCTTTCTGATCGAATTCCTCTATGATCCTCGACGAGAACCGAATACCACAAAACAGCAGACAAAACAGCAGAGATGTTCACAGTTAGAACATGGGAAGAGGCCCTCTCTGAAGTATTTGCTTACCTGAATGAGCACCCGGAAGCAAGTTACCATTCGGTTGCACACCAGTTCTCGCTAAATAAGACTACCCTCATAAACCGCTATGAGAAACGAACAAAAGCCTCACGCGATGCCCACCAAAGTTAGCAAAGGTTCACTCCTGAGGAGGAGGATAGGATAGTGACATGGGTAATAGAATTGGATGATATGGGGATGCCACCAAGGGGGCATTTGGTGAGGAAATTGATGCTGGGAATATTAAAGGGTCAGGGACATTGTGTCAACAATCGGAGTGCACAACTTAGAAAGAGATTTATCGACCACTTTCACAAGAGACATGCAGCACTTAGTAGTTGCTTCGCTCAAGCTATTAATCGAGAACGAGTGCTCACTGGCGATTCTACAGTATTAAATCACTTTTTCAACCACCTAATCGAGATTCGAAGTCGGTACCATATTCTACCCGAGAATATCTGGAATATGGATGAGAAGGGTTTCCTTCTCAGGGTATTGAGTCAAGAAAAGGTTCTTTGTCGCAGTACCAGAAAGAATCCAAGACTGATTCAAGAAGGGGATAGAGAATGGATCACCTTAGTGGAAGCAATTGGAGTAGGAGGACAGACAATAGCCCCTTATGTTATCTATAAGGGGGAAGCCCAGTATATGGGATGCCATGATTATGAGGAACGAGAGGAGGCAACATTTGCTCTCTCACCAACTGGGTGGTCTAATAACTACACAGGTTTTAAATGGCTTTCTGAGCATTTACATCCTCGTACCCAGCCTATAGACCAAGATGCATATCGGCTATTGCTGATTGATAGTCATAGCTCTCACCTGAGCTATAAATTCATCTTCTTTGCTCTTCAGCATCATATCCAGCTTCTATGCTTTCCCTCTCATGCTACTCACCTCCTCCAGCCCCTCGATGTAGGCATTTTCTCCCCACTCCAGTGCTACTATGGTCAGGAAGTGGACATATGGTCAAGAAACCATGGTCCACTTGCACGAATACACAAAGGAGACTTTTTTCTTATGGCAATTCGAGCATGTATGAAGGCTCTAACTAAGAATAATATTCTGAGTGCCTTTCGTGCGACAGGAATCTGGCCAATTAATAGATGCTGAGTGCTTGATGATCCTACCTGCCAAAATCCTAACCCTGTACCCCCTCAACCTACTGGCCACCTACCTCCCCCTACTCACCATCATGAGCACATTTCGGAGATTGAATGCCTTGCTCTACAGTCTTCTGAATCAGCTGAAACCCATACCCTTATCCACCAACTTGCTTCTGCTACTTATACTAGTGCTGCAGAAGCCTGGGTATCAGCTGAACTCCTCCATCAAGAAAAGGGAAAGCAACCTGCAAGCAAAACAGACGGTCGCATTATCACTAAGGCAAAAGTAATTGGAATTAAAGAGCTTTATTGGCTACAGAAGAAAAGGCTACTGGATGAGGCCAAGGCATGTGACAAGAGGAGGAGCCAACTGGGAACTGAGTTGAAAAACTCATCTACTAAATGGCAGGCAGCCATAGTTTAAGAGTTGAACAGCTTGGGTGGAGAAGTCACAGGAGTGATAGGGAGTGAGAGTGTTGCGGTTGAGGAGACAGATGGTACTTTGAACCCGGAACGAGACCCCATTGAGCAGACTTTTCACTGCTAGCCATTAGCTCAAATCACACTTAACCAAGCAGGAGATCCAGGACCTGCCACTGTAGCTTTTCAGAGCCAATGTCTTCACTAGTTTTTTTTTTCTTTTTTCCTTCTACATCTCAATATGTCACTTGATTGGTTTGCTTTTTGGTCACTTTGTATGGGCAATTTTCTTTTTTGACTTTTAATTTTTTACTCAAATGAACTATTATAATGAATAAAATCTATCTAATATAATATCTCTCTAAAATTCAGTCCCATGTCATTGGCTTTTGTGAGGATATTAGCCCATGGGTCATTGTTGTCACGTGGCCAATATCTAGGTGGTGGCCAAGAACACGGTCGGAAATGTTAATTGCTCCAGAGCCACAAGGCCCACTGAAGAAATTATTGAAATGCTCCCTACTCCCCCTGAATTTGACTTCTTCCATACCTCTTTCTCATCCCATAATGCCTCGCTACTCCTTCTGGCTCTGACTATGGGAGAGGACTATTCTCCTCTTAATCTCTTTTCTCTTTGTTTTACTAATTCTATTTTAAAAACTATTATTACCAATACAAATCAATATGCTGAGTTGAAGTGATAACCTATCTAAGATGTTCAGCTCCTTGAAGTCCAAGTTAGTAGTAATATGCAGGATCATAAGTAAGCAGAATCATACCTTGCAGAGGATAAAACCTAAGGAGTAGGTATAAAAAATTGGGGTATAATAAATATAGCTAATAGTAGAAGGTCTAGGAACTTGTCATTAATAGTACAATATTGAAGTCAAAAGATAGTTTGATAAAGGGAGGATATAGTAGTATTACAAGAGAGTAACTGTGGTACCTATTAAAGTTAGGTGAATTAAAGGTATTTATTAGGTTGTAGATACTAATGGGTACATATTGATATCTATCAATTGATAATTACTGAAAAGATAGCACCAAATACTCCAAATTTGAAAAGATATTCTGCAATTAGTATAATCAAATAAAATGTTATTTTTTACATCTCTCTACTGGATGAAACTTTTTCTCACAATAACTGGTGGTAAAAAGTAGATCTGCTAGCCTCCCATTTACAGAAATCATTTGAATCATACTATCTTTCAAGCTCAAATCTAGTATTCAATGAGATAATAGTTCTTTTTAAGGGACATTGTCTTCATACTGTCAAGATGCTTAACAAACTGATTGATGAAGATGTTAGGCATATGGGAAAAGAGGGCCAAAATTACCTTACCTTCACTCAGGATTATTTCTACCATACACCTGCAGCCCCCATATAGGGATCAGGCATCGTCACATTATTATGGCTGAGTTGCATCTCAACACTTTAGCAATGATAAATGATACCTTCAGCATAACACCATATATGTGATCACTGTCCATCCAACTAGATGCTGTCTGTAGGATATATGAGAGGGCATCTTTAGTGACTCATGAGAAGTGACTTGAGGAGATCTGATTAAGTTCTAAGTGAGCTACTATCCTGTACATTAGCAGTTAAATATTACAGCCGATAACTAATTGGACGATTTGGGAAGAGAGTGTTAGTGACTGGAATATCACAAGCCTATGGTACCAAAGGGTAGCCATAGAGCTGAGCCTCTTGCTTTGAAAGAAGTAGTGCCCCAAGAGGGTCTACATGAGAGTCAGCATGAGAGGTTTTGGCCCAATGAGCTATTGGCTTGATCCAGGGCTGAAATCCTTTTATGTCCGATGAGCTTTGCAAGGCATAAAAATGCAATGCAATAGCCATGCTCATTCATAAAAGCTGATCACTTTATATTCTGAGACAGAATAATTAGTATAGTCACCATTAGGGTAGCATATTCAATATAAGTTCATATAGTAGAGAGATTGAAGACTACCTACTGATGGAGCATTCACACACCCTGGAAATAATAGGAGTCTGAAGAGATCAAAGCTAAGCAGGGTAAATATTCTTAGGGTCAGGAGTGTTTGCACTCAGAAAAAACAAGAAGTTTTTGATGAAGGTACTTAGATAGTATGGGAATTGGTTGTAACCTATGATAACCCAGATGTGGAATATAAATATCAAGGTACTCCCAGCTATTAGAAACATTAAGCAATGGAGAAGAGATCTTATTAATATATTTATTATTTTACTCTTGAAAAATTCATTACAAGCACATCTTTCTGAGCCTACCTCGACAATCTTTGTCTTTATCTTACTTTACCTTACTTTACTTCAAGAAGTATATAGCTTAAACTGACCAACACTATCTACAGTTTGGCTACCCCTTAATAGAAAGATATAAACTTTATGCACTTTGTGAAAAAGAGATATACTTATTCCTTTTTATTTTACTGCAGTAGGACTAAGAACAAAGATAGTGAATTTACAAACCAGACAGCCCAATTTACTAACCTTATACTTGAGCAATCATTGAAACTCTTTTACTATTGAAATTAATCACTCTCAGTATCTGAATATATTGCACAGTCAAAATGGTTTTCACCAACTGCACAAGCAGTTTATCAACTTATTTTCTGCCTTCCTTTCCAATAGTTTCACTTCAATATCTACATGGGTAATTATTTTAGTAGTATTTGTCTCTTTTACTATTTAAGTGACTATGGAATCAGGACTATTGGAATTATACATCCAGGATGCCATGACTTCCCTCCAGAGTTAGTTCTTGACAAGTCTCTTGCATGGCAGAATTTGGAGTAGAACTATTTATCTGGAATAGTGATGAATGGGGTGTGTTCTGTCCTTTAACAGGATAATAACATGGTATTGTTTCTTATAATAGTTTATAATATACTCTAATTTATTTTAGCAAACTATCAAAAACTAAAGAAAACTAGCACAAATGTAGCCTTGACTCAAAAGCTATTTGGTCAATTTGAGTATTGTAAATTTCTTCTAGTACCTGAGATGATTAATGATTACAATTAATTCATAGTTGGTGTTGATATTGCAGACCAACTTTGAAGTAATTACTCTTCATATCAGAAGAGCAGATACATATGACTTCCTCTATAGTTTTGGACTCTTGATACAACAGTTACAAATGCATATATTATAAGCAAGTACCAAGTATATAAGTGTATATACAATCCTTTCACCTTATTCTTGATTGGTCTATCATTCAATAGGGCTGGTCTATGGCAAACCCCCTTTACCTTCCTCGTATTCCTCACTATTGGAATCATATTATTGAACATACTACTCCTCCTCCTATTTTCCTACATTCTACAGGGTAGCACAATGAAGAATACTGACCCATATTTTGTCACCATTGCTGGTACTGTCACTATAAAAAAACCCCACAGCAATCCAAAATGTCCACTACCAGTCCATGAACAAACAAGATTTTTAGCTATGATAAAAGTGAGGATAACTGACATTTGGTATAGCTTGTGTCAGTTACGATTATATAAGGTTCAAAATTGTTTTCATGACTTTCACACCATCTAGTTATATTTGTAGGGGGGGGCAGAGGATGGCTTTTGTGTATTGTACTGTATTTCTTGGTAGGCTAGGGGGTGCTTGTAGCTTGGAAACATAGAAAACATGTAGATGATCATGTATTGAAAGGAAAAGACAAAAAATAAAACAGAGAGAGGGCAGGGGGTAATACAAGAGGATGTGTTTTGGACGTCATGTAGCTCATTACCAACTCCCAGCTTTTGCTATCACTGGTACAACTGAGTTAAAGTTAAATACTGGATGGAGATTGTCACCTCAGTTATTTGGCTTTAACTGTAAAGTGTTTTCTTTCAATTTTGATATCACATGACTTCTTAGTAATAGGTACTACCTTCCCTACATGGATGGAGCGGAATCTGCATGTCTCATCAGTCTAAGGGATAAATTTAAACCTTTACATGCGGCCATTGTTAGGCTTGATAATTAAGCAAGATCTTGGCATTTTTGTCCATTTTTTCCTCCTCCTGCAGGAGTTCAGAAACTCAAAAAATTCATCTGGAATAATAAAAATCCACAAACTGCGCCTAAAAAGCAGAAATAATTTCGCCAAATTGGGACCAGTGCAGTGTCTCATCCCCGCAAACATGTGCCTTGGCCTATTTTTGCTTACATTTTGTAGGGGGGCCATTCCTTAGGATTTTTATACAAAATGCCCCAACTTGAAACCGAAACATCATGGTCTTCCAGTTCATATTTCCACAAATTGAAAATCATAGATCGATGTAGCAGGTGTCTAGCTACATTTCTATGATCTTAAAATCAAAAGAAACTTTCTTGTTAGTAGTGATCATTCAACTTAAAACTCGGGAATTATTTCTCCCTAGGATTAGCAGGTTTATTGCGGCCGGGACCATAGGAACCTAAGGATCTAAAATCTGATTTTTATTTTATTAATTAAGTTGGGACTTGCCTGCTGTAGGCAATTGGGTGCAGAAAAGCTCTAAATCTCAGTTTAAGAGCCACAGATTTATATGGGCGCCCATAGAAAAAGGTACTTAATCTGAAAATTGCTGGTTCCGGGTATTCACACACAACTTAAATCTTCAGGAAATTATCTAAACTTTCTATATGTTACTTGCAATAGATAAGACTTCAAATTCACAAAATCTGGCAATAATTGAAAGGCAGCTTGTTGTGTTCTCAGGAGACGAAAAATGTCATTTTTGGTGTAAAAAGCACGAGTGACGATGAGCTATGCCACCGTTCTGCAGCTAGCTAACTCCCAAAGCTTGTGATTAGAGGAAACGGGTGGTGCGGTATAACTCCGCAATGTAAGCATAGCTTTAACACTGGCGGCGGCTGTTTGGCAGGCAGGTATGCCGGTGAGCTTTGGCATGATTTGTAGGATCTCTGTTGCGATACAGCTGAGGGGTTAAAGCTCTGTAGTACAATCTTTGTGGGTGAGTGTCTTGTGATAAGTATTGCTATTATCACAAAGTGCAGCATGCAGACATATCACATCCCCCAAGAAGCCCTCAGGCTTCAAATCCTGAAAAAACTGAAAATAGCTCAAGTTTAATAGCCAATTTAAACACCTATTAATCGTTAGAAATAATTATTATTTATATCGTAGAGTCCTCTGCATAAAGCAGCAAGGCAGCCGTTTCATCCAAAGCACCTTAGCAATTAAACCCTAACCCTGTGACGGTTTCCTGTTGTTAACTTATGGTAAGTTACTGTAGGCAGCGGTATGATACTGTAATCTTCTGGCTAAGACATCTGCAGAATTAACTTAGACTTGGCCTTGGAAAAGGTATTAAAAGAAACTGCAAACGGACGCTGAAATAAAGTTGTTCCAAATTACAAGTATGATGAAAATTGTTTCCCCTACGATGCGAAAATCATCGCGCCGGGAATTTCGGTTGATCGTCGTTTTCACATGTAAATTCACTCCAAATTCTCCAATGAGAGCTGCGAACTGACAGTTGCATCGAACAAAAGAGAATGCAGTTCAACGGGTTAACTTTAGCCGCTGACATCATGGGCCCCCTTCAACCTCTCATGGATCATGGTTAGACTAACTCACGTCCCAAGCTCACTTCCTTGCTTGCTTGCTCGCTCCACCATCTCTACCCTCTTTGATAAACTATCACGAACTTTTTTTTTCTTTCATTTTTTAATATTGTTCAAAGAGGGAGAGATGTATGAGTGAGCAAACATGTTTTCCCCTACCTCACCAAAAAAGTCTAACCCTAACGACTCGCTGAAGAATGCTTCCACCTCGCTGGGAACCTCGGGCCTACCGGACCACGCTGGCTCCGCGTATTGGGCTATTGAAATCACGTCCACGGATACGGTGATCGAGACGGCGGATGGGCACAGACTGCCCGGCGTACCCATCGAAGATGCGAGGAAATTGAACGCGTTACGGAGTGAAGAGGAGGAGGAGGAGCACGAGAGGGACGGGGTACTTAGTCCTCCTGTTGGAGCAAAGGAGCAGCGGAGAGCATTATCACCGGGGCTGAGGGATACCGCGAAGAATAAACTGCAGAAAGCTGGCGAGCACTTGGACATCACGGAAGAACGGGTTGAGGGTGAGGGGAACACCAACATCGAAAAGGCACCCGCTCTCACCAACCCCTTATTCCCTCCATTGCCAGTTTACGGGCCCCCCACGTTCCTCCGGAGACTGCAGAGTATGGTTTTTCGCGTGTGTAGTGGGATTCTCTCTCTTTGTTTTCTATTCGTCGTTGTCATGGGGACTATATTTAGGTCACTGCCATATGCGCTCATGAGCTTGGTTAGTTTCCTGCGTGGTCGGGATCCGAATGCTACAAGGCCGTTCTACGAGATTGAGAAGGACCGTGCGGAGAAACGGAAAGAGGAAATCAAAGCTTGGAAGGTTCGACGGAGGGATTCACAGAGTGGAGGGGATCAGGACGGTGAGAGGGGATTGATGAATAAAGAGATTACTGGGGGGAAGGATAATCTGGTCTGTGATATCAGGTATTATACCAGAAGGGTTGGGCTAGATGCGGAGGAGTTTGAAGTTGAGACGGAAGATGGATTCTTGATCACGATGCAGCATATATATGATCCGGATGATCCGCCGTACTACCCGAGTGAGAATATTGGTGAAAAAAATGATAGGGGGAAGAGTGCGAATGGGAAGAGGAGGAAATATCCCGTTTTGCTTATGCATGGGCTTCTTCAGAGTTCGGGGGCTTTTTGTGTCAATGATGAGGATAGTTTAGCCTTCTTTTTGTGCAAAGCGTGAGTCCCCGTGATCCCAACTTGTCAGACATTCCGACCTAATGTGAGATAGAGGTTATGACGTCTGGCTCGGCAACAACCGCTGTGGCTTCAAACCCAAGCACACGATTCTTCACTACTCCGATCCGAGAATGTGGGCTTGGAATATCCGTCAAATGGGCATAATCGACCTCCCCGCGTTAATAGACCACGTTCTCTCGATAACTCACTTCCCAAAGCTTGGCCTCATCTGCCACTCCCAAGGCACCACCCAAACTTTCGTAGCCCTAGCAAAACAGCAACGTCCCGATATTGGTGCAAAAATATCCGTCTTTTGTGCACTCGCTCCAGCAGTATACGCCGGACCACTCATAGATAAATTCTACTTCAAATTCATGAAGATTATATCCCCCTCTATGTTCCGAATGGTCTTTGGCATCCACGCATTCATCCCCTTTATGATGCTCATGCATGCCACCATGCCCGCGAAGGTATACGGCGCACTCGGGTATCGTGTATTCTGGTTTTTGTTCGGCTGGAGTGATGTCCGCTGGGATAAAGGTCTACGTGACAGATTCTTCCAATTCGCACCCGTCTTTGTATCCGCCGAGGCGATGAGATGGTGGCTCGGTCGTGAGTGCTTTGCAAAGCACAAATGTATATTGACCACCAAAAGCGAAGAAGAGGGAGAAGACCAAGCGGAAGAGGACATGAAGAAGCAGGAAAAACAGAAAAAGCAGAAGAAAAAGAAGAGTGAAGACTCGGGTAAAGAGTTGTCACCGTCACCACCTACCAACGGCGGACCATGGTACGACGAGCGATGCCCTCCGATGGCGTTCTGGGTTGCCGGCAATGATGACTTAGTTGATGGCCGGAGGCTCATCAGACGCTTTGAAATGGGCAAGGAACCGGACGTCAACCTTATTCACGCGAAGGTTATCGAGGAGTATGAGCATCTGGACGTTATCTGGGCCGTGGATGCTCCCCAGCAGGTGTTTAAAGAGTTGGTAGACGTGCTGTGGAAGTGTGTAGACGAGGATGCCAAAAGAGAAGTGATTATCCCTCGAGGCATTGGGGAGTCGGGGATTGAGTTGCGAAGCAGCATACGTGTACTATACATATAGATATACCCCGGGGTGATGTTTTGGCTTTTTCTTTTGCTGCTTTTGGTTCGTTTTTTTTC
This sequence comes from Choiromyces venosus 120613-1, assembly GCA_003788595.2. Classification (NCBI taxonomy): domain Eukaryota; kingdom Fungi; phylum Ascomycota; class Pezizomycetes; order Pezizales; family Tuberaceae; genus Choiromyces; species Choiromyces venosus. Next base: position 207,859 of record ML120483.1, on the reverse strand, counting down.
GTTCTGCTTGGAGGCTTCAACTCTGCAAGTTGAGTTTTGTTTGGCATGGTTTTTTTTTGGTTGTCCCGAGTTATAGATTTGGTAATCGGTACGATACAAGCAGTGGAAGTTTTTAATCAGAATTAGTTTAGTTTAATTCTTTCTTTTTGTCGGGGAAGTATTCGCCTTCGCGGTTTTCAGGAATATGTCGGAGATTTGCTTGAGAGGTAAGATAGCTTGGACAATTTTTGCTGCGCGTGGTTCTTCACCTGCCCCCCCCCCCAGGGAAGCAATATTATATATCTTCCATCTCAGTGACCAAGAAATTCACTTGATAAAGTAGGTCACTTTGGTGGTGAGATATGCTCCCAGCAAGGTTGGGTTGCTTATCCCACCCATGAAGCAATTTTTCTCTTTACAAATCGAAGCAAGATGTCCATTTTCAATCATAAATGTATTACCCCATTTTGTATTTCATTCACAGTTGAAGAGAACATACATATAATAGAAATTATATTCTTCATCACAGGATTACAATATATTCCTAGAGTAATGTGACTGTTTGATATAATCCAATATGTGATAACAGGCAGTTTATATCAGAATAGTAATAGAGGGAGCAGCAAGGCTTTTCAATATATATCAACTTGTACTCAGTATCCATTCTCCATTAATTGCTGGTTGCGTATCATAGCCAGTCATGAAAAACTCTAAATCTCACAACTGTTATATAAGTGGACAATGAATTAAGTTGTGAAAAGCTTCAAGTATCCAATATGAATAAAGACCACACCTTGGTTACCAGCCAAATACAATAAGATAATTCTGGCTGTATTGTTGCCTCTCAAAACAACTTGACCTGGAGTTCATACTTTGCAAGGGAGATGACAGACACATGTACCTGCTCTGTAGTATATCTCCCTCAGAAAGTGACTTATTTTATCAAGAGCATATGCTCTTTACAAAGTAATTTACTTGACCAGTAAGATAGAACATATATACCTATCCCTCTCGTGTTCAGGACATTCAGGACATTTCCAACTGAATCCCAGACTCACTCTTTCTAGCAGTTGAAATTTCGCAGAATTCGAAGCCTGTCTACTCGGGCGATTACTTGAATTCACGTTGGGGACTCCTGGTGTTTTGAAAAATGGAGATTTTGGATGTTATCAATCTGATATCAACTCATTTAAGCTAGGCGGATTGAAGTTTCAGAAAAAACCGCAAATGTCCTCACTGGTCCCAACACTCCATGGCCCCTAGGGGTCCTCGAGAACGGACTGCCAAGAGACCTGGATCGGATCAACCTGATATTCCAGCTTATAATACATCAAAAGTGCTTTAACCAGCGTTTAGACTATCATGAAGTAACTTAAGACCGTGATGAAAAAATATGATAAACCCCCCTTCACAAAACATCTAACGATAAGTACCAACCCCTGCTTAGGTACAGTGCAGTACAAGACAAAAACTATCTTTCCCGGGAAAGGTTAGCGGCTGTTGATTATCATACCTCTACAGTTCTCCCATACAAGATCATCACAGACTTACACATCGGCGGTACAGTACGAGCCATCTTGGTGACCCCCTCGGGCTTGTTTGCTATAGCCTGATACTCAAATATACCCTTAGGCACTAAACACTTCCTAAACACTTCCCAGAAAGATGCTGAAGTTTAACTTCCATCCACCCTGTTCAATATCTGTTGCAGGATCAAGGTATGCCATCCCTTTGTTATCTAAAATCTGCCTGACGGTAAACCACCTTGCAACAGCTGGGAGATCTGGGAGCACCAGGTCTCTTGCCGAAGATTCCCGCTCATCAAACTTTCCGACATCAATTTTTTTGTGATTGAGCAAAAGTCGAATGAGATCCACCCTATAAACAGACGCAGCGATGTGCAATGCAGTTCTCTGATCGTGGTTGGTCCAGTTAACATCGACCCTTGAGTCCTGCAGCAAAATCTCCACCATGGATGTTCCTGCCCAAGGGACGGCCATATGCAGGATACCATCAATCGCTAGAGGAGCGCGATTTTTGGCGATAGCCAGCAACAGCCGTACCGCGAGCTTATTATGAAATTTGACTGCCAGAAACAACGGTGTCTCCCTCTCACAGGACAAGATATTGACGTCGACCCTTTCATCCTGGAGTAAAATGATAAGGATCTTGGGATCTTTGCGAACCACTGCCCCGTGTATCGGCGCCCACCCACTTCTCAACGCAACTTCCACCCCGAATATTCTTTCCCCGACAAAAGTCCCCAGGGCTCGATTGTTACTGCCATCAGTCATGGGTCCCCGAGCGTTTTGCACTAGGTTAACCGCTGTTCTGGGACATGCTAAAAACAGTTTCACAATATCATCGAACCCGTTCCAGACAGCTAGATGCAAGGCCGTGAAGTCGGGGGGTATCCAAGTCCAATTCACCTCTACCCTAGCATCGGCCAATAGCGCTCTGACTGCTCCGCTGAGCCTGCCCGCTGTTGCGCAGATAAGCGGCGTCCGCCCTCGGCCATCGGGGGTGTTCGGGTCGACGCCGCATGCTAATAGCGTTGTCAACCCCTCTTCGCTGAGGGAGCACACTGCATGATTGAGAAGCCATCGGCCCCTCTTAACAATATCCAAGACTCCACTTTCCAGCAATAACTTAACAGTAGGGTGGTCCTGGCGTTCGGCCGCATGGTAGATTGCCCTCCTGCAGAATTTGTGACTGCGCCGTTTCAATATCTGCCTACGAAGAGCGGGCTTCAAGAGGCCTTCGAGCTAGTAGCATGTTCGCAGGATAGAGGCTATATCTGGTATTTTTAGTACGGGTGAGGTGCATATTTCGAGAAGTATTTCGTTGGGAAGGGTGAGGAAGGGCATGCTGGACCGGCCTGCGGGTGATGGGGTGAGAGGCGGTGGGGGGAAGGGGGATTTGGAGAGAAATTTGAGCTAGTCTAGGTGCTTAGTGCTGTATGTGCTATGGCCTTACTGTTACTAACGTCATTCAATTTTGTGAACACAATCCCTACTACATACCCCCAAACTTCAACTTTCTATTTGTCTGTCTCCAGGTGTCACGCAATAGTGGTCGTGTTAGCAAACGTCGTTCAATTACGAGGACTTCGCGGTATGCTTCTATCCCACTCTTCTTCCTCCTGGCATATCATGGAATAAACAATCATGAATCAAAAAAAAAGCTGTTTGACAACTTACCACCTAACTCAGGCCCTGTTCGATAGGTATGATACCAGTATAAAAATACCCCAGTATCTCATAAAAATGACTTATAAGTTGAGAAAATAATATAATGGTATTCCTAGAATGGCGGTGCCAAATATTTAATGTAAATTTAGTATTTTTCCAGCATGTACCATGCTGTACGAAAAACATCAAGCACGTTCGCACAAGTTTGGGCATCCAGAAAAACATTCCCAGGTATGACTTAAGTAACTGTTGAAAAATTCTACTAGATCAGGATTCCTACCACGGTGTTCAATCTTTATTGAAACATGGACGTGTTTGGCTCTTTCAACAGTCAAGTTTTCTCTTTTTTATTTTTTATTTTTTATATATTATAGCTACACACCCTGTCACTCACATAAATTTGCAAGAAAAATTTCACAAAAAAAAATACCCTGGTATTGTATGAGGCTGGTGACAAAAATGATAAGCAGCAATGGCAAAATCAGGAATAATCATTCCCCTCCCAAACACTTTGCAAACAATATATCAACAACAAATACAAAAAAAAGATAAAAAGAACTATATGGACATATTATTAGACTATGAAAAAATGAAAAAAAAAAGAATTAAAACTCTATTTGTATCCCCAATTGCTCCTTAACCTGCCTTAGCTGATCAGGTATACTATCAATATATCTATTCCAATCCTTAAGCACTAGCTGACCCAACTTCTTCTGAATTGCATCATGCATTGCCTGCACAGTTGCTGGGAAGTGATTAAGTACCTTGATCTATTGTCTCATTACATGCCAGATGTTTTCAATAGGATTGATATCAGGTGAAATAGGTGGTTGAGGATACAATAGGATACTTAACTTTGCCTCAACTTCTACTAAGGTACAAGGAGTCCCATGAACTAATACTTAGTCCTTAATATACTGAGCCTCAGGAGATACAGTATAGTTGTAGAGACCCATAAAAGCTGGGGCAACAATAGGCTCAAGAACTTGTTCCTAATAGTCCTTTGCAATAATACCTTTCTTCCTACTGTCAGTCAAGAATATAAGGAGAGACTTACAGTTATTACTGATAGCTCCCCATATATGTACTGAACTTGAACCTCTTCTACTATAAAAAGTATATTGAAGACAATCATCATGGTAGCATTTGTGGGGTAATTGTGTCACTCAATTGGACCCCTGTTTCAATGCATCAAAAATACACTAATCAGAAAACATCATTTTTTTGCCAGAAATCAATTATTTTTTTCAGAGTATTCACATTTGTACTCTACTCATGCCAAGGTAGTGGCGTGAGCACTACTACCCCTGGATGTTCACAGGCTCACAACCTGGGGCACTCAACTGAGTGCCTGACAGCTCAATGTAACTTTGTGGCTCAACGTAACTTTGTGGCTTACCATAGTAACTTTGTGGCTCAATGTCAATTTGAGGCTCAACATCACTTTGTGGCTTAGTGTAATTATATAATTATATTAGTTCAAAGTAGTACTTTCATAGTGCTTTCATCAAACCCATCAGAGTCCTTCCACATCACAATTCATCATGCCACCCAAACCAACATTTACGCTCCCCAGTCAGAGGGTTGAGGATTATAACAATATTGAAATTCGCATTCAGGCCACTGTCAACTCACTCTACGAAGCCAATAATGCATATCCCAATCTTGCAGCAGTTGCTTGTTCTTTTGAAATACCTGTATCTCGACTCCGCTGCCGCTGGCAAGGTCTTCCTTCAAGAAAAGAGTGTCCTGCCACTAATCAAAAGCTTTCTGATGATCAAGAAATTGCTATGTGCCAGTACCTTGACCGACTAGACACAATTGGCACTAATGCTCGCATACAAATGGTCTCAAGCTGTGCAAACACAATCCTACGCAATGTACATAGTGGCCCCCTTGCACCACCTGTTGTCAGTGACCACTGGGCTCCCCAATTCCTGAGTCGCCATCCAGAGTACTTTATTCGGAAGCAATGAACTATTGACATTGACCGCAAAAATGCACATCAGCCTGAAGATATCCGCATGTGGTTCCAAAAGTACCAAGAGGTTCGCCAAAAGTATAATATTCAAGATGGCGATATGTATAATTTCGATGAGACCGGTTTCCATATTGGAATTGGTAGAGACCAGTGGATTATTACACGCGACCCAAACCGTCAAGCATATCTTGGGAGCTCAACCAATCGTGAGCTTATCTCAGTCTGTGAGACAATTAGTGGAGATGGACACGTCCTGCCACCGATGATTATTGTACCTGGTATTATCCACTAGGAGCCTTGGTATACAACAACCTCAATACCAGATGATTACCTGGTAGGCACCTCAGAGACTGGCTACTCCAATGACGACTTGTGTATTAAGTGGCTTATCCACTTTCAGCTCTTTTCATCTAAGTGCCAAATTGGTTCTTATCGCCTCCTCCTTCTTGATGGTTATGGGTCGCACTGCACCAAACAGTTTCTTGAATATTGTGATATTCACAATATAGTCGTCTTCTGTCTTCCTCCTCATACCAGCCACCTTCTTCAACCACTTGATGTGGTTGTTTTCCAACCATATAAGCATTACCATGCTGAAGCCATTGAGGCAGCAACTCGATCTGGATGTGGTGACTTTGATAAAGTCGAATTTTTAGATAGAATCGACTCTATACGTCAGCAAACATTCAAAGAATCCACTATTCGCTCAGCCTGGCGGGCTACTGGTCTTATTCCATGGGATGCTGATATTGTTATCACCAAGCTCCGTGAGCAGCCAATTGGCCTTATCCAACAAGCAACTCCACCAGATGGATCATCACCCTCTATTCCTCTCACTATTCATAGCCTGAAACGGCAGGGGGAAGAATTATTACGTGATGCCTCGGAAATTTCTCCTACATTTCAACATAGGTTGAAACTTGTTTTGCAAGGTGGGCTTGCTCAGGCACAGTCAGGGGCCCTAGCAATGGAGCATATGGAAAATACACAGGCAGTAGAACAGGCAAGAAATGCAAGGCGCAGAGGGCAGACACGAAGGCAGGTGCAGAAAGGAGGGGTTCTATATGCCTCTGAAGCACGGCAAATAGTAAAAAACAAGGAAGATGCTGAGGTGGAAAAGGCGGAAAGACAGTTGAGACAGGCACTGAATGCAAGGAAAAAGGCTGAGCAGGCTGAGCAAAAGCCTTTAATTGATGACATGAAAGCCTATGTTAAGGATAGACGTAAAGTTCTAGCCTATAAAAAAAGGTTATCTAGAGTTATAGTAGCTGGTATTAAAAAACGACAAGTAAGGCTGCAAAAAAACAAACAAATGTAACATAAAATATTCAATACAGTCTACCTTTCTTGTATAGTAAGCCTCAAATTGACGTTGAGCCACAAAGTTACTATGGTAAGCCACAAAGTTACGTTGAGCCACAAAGTTACGTTGAGCTGTCAGGCACTCAGTTGAGTGCCCCAGGTTGTGAGCCTGCGAACATCCGGGGGTAGTGGTGCTCACGCCACTACCTTGGCACGAGTATCCATAAATGCTGATTTTCCCAGTTGATGAAAGGCTTTTTACAAGCCTTACATCTTGAATAATTATGCCATGCTAGGGCTCTCTGAATTATCTTTAGTAATGTGGAGAATCCTACCTCCTGCCCTAATCACTACCAGCATAACTTTCATCCCTCCTATCCCACTCACTCCTAATTTGCCAAATTAATCACCAAACATTGTGTTGGGTGAGTTGGCATGCATGCCTAGGCTGAATTGCTGTCCTTCTCAGATATGGAACCCAGCTCCATCATGATACAGTTGAGTAAGGCATATTTGTCTTCTGAGCAACCTCTACTTGTGGTAAAATAGTATCATCCCTGGATAAAATTAACCACCCACTAAGCAACATGAAAAACTTCAGCCATGACAACGCCACTCCCCCACCAACCCCACTATCATGAAAACCAAAAAAAAAAATACAAATTAAAAATGCAAATAAATAGTAGAATACATGGTAGAAATTGATCTAGAGAAATTTCTTCAGGTGGTGTTGGAAGTGAGCGGTGATTAGGAGGGCTGCATTGCCATTAATCGTTGGTGGGTGGTTAATTTTGTCCATGTACCATATCTAATAAAGTAAGAACTCTGAGTATTTATCTTTTCCTTGAGTAGGCAGGGTTATTGTGATGGTGAGATTTTACACATTGCTGCTCATCATTTTTGTCACCAGCCTCATACGTGTTGAACACTTCCCTCTTGATTACTGTACAAGTACACCATGAAAAATAAGGCATAAAAGTAGAAATACCATCCTATTTGCGGCATGCCGAACAGAACCTTAGCGCTTTTCTTACTCCCCCCTTGGGCCCCACGCTCGAGTACTCCCGGCTGGACTACTATCAATCACCGCTCTCCATCATCGACCATCACTCGATCGGAAAGTCATTTAGAGAGAAAGGAGTAAACAGGAAGCAAGCTAGACCTGCTAGTGATAACCATGATGTATCGGAGCTCCTTCAAGCTCGCTGTCTAGAAACCGCCTTCCCCTCACACCTCAGTCCCTACCTCAGTTGACCGAGTGCTAACTACAATTACAAATGAGGAGAGAAAGACACGGGATTGGCAACTAAAAAGGAAACTCGACAAGTCACGGAAGGAACTTTTGTTTTAAAGGTGCCTCAAGAACACATGCGTTCTAATATTCCGGTTATCACCCCTCGAAAGATGCTTAAAAAGGCGGTCTAGAGTCACCTAATTAAGAGTCAAGGCCGTGCGGGGGAAAATAAACTGATGTGTACAAATGCTTCTTAAAGTACAGGGAAAAAAAAAACTATATTTCTAAAAGTTTTTTTTCCTGGTTATGGATTAGTATAAGGCCCAATTTCCCCATGGAGGATCATCAAACAACTAAAAAACTCATACATCAACGGTACAATCTATCTCAGTCTCTTATGCCCTGCGTGGAGGGTCCGATTGGTGTCGATTCCTGTGAGCTTGGTGTACAGATACACTAAGTTCCCTTAGTTAATTGAATGGATCAGGTGTGATCAGAGTTTAAGCTACAAAACGCCCTCCGACGGTTACGTACAGTACAGTCTTAACCCTCTAGAACATCCATCAGATGCCTCACACGCAAAAAATCAATAACTGCAGTGTAGATACAGAACACTGATTAAAGCTCAATAACTAAATCCCCCTGGACCCCCCAAAGCGGGGTAGGGACGAGGATTTCAAACTAACTCTTCACCAGCAAACAGCATCTACTACCCCCTGAGTACTAATCTTCAAACGAAACATATCATAACCCAGCGATCAAAAGAAATATCTATCTACGCGACCTAAAACCCAAACACGCCTCAATCACTCATTCCACTGCTTCTTGGCCTTCTTCCGCGTTAACATCTTCTCCAGAAATGTTTCCATTCCGTATTCCGTACAGCCAGTCACTTTGATCCAAGCCATTCTTGATAGCAAGACTTAAGTAGCCCATCCATTCATCCGCCCTAATTTCCCTGGCAGGCAGTGCTCTCGCGATCTCCGGATAGGAGGGAAGTGAAAAATCTCTTGCGGAACGACCCTCGCAAATACGCGCTCTGACCTCAATCCCCTTACAACCCAGCAAGATTTAAATGTTACATTGCTTCCCGAGATACACAGCCAGATGCAGTGCGGTTGTTCCGTCCTTACAGCAAAAATTGACATCAATTTTTTTGAATTGCAGCAGGAATTGGATCATGGAACTTTTTGGGTAAAGGACGGCGTGATGTAGGATCGATCCGCCATTCCCCTACACTTGAATTTTGGGATAAGCCAGCAGCATGCCGGCTGCCTATATATGGCCACATGAAACTGTACTACGCAGCGCTGTCTCTCCCATGCGGTCCTGGACGTTAACGTCGAGCCTGTCATCCTCAAGTAAAATCCTGAGGAAGGTTAAATCACGCTGATTCACAGTCAGATGTAGAGGTGCCTTTCCCCCATTCATAGGGAGATACACCATCCCCCTTCTCGCACTTTCCAGCTCAGTGTCCAAGTTTTGCTGCTCACGCTTAATTACCGGAGGGTCTTTTTCGACCTGTCCGAGGGTTCTGATCTGGTTCACTGCTATTCTCGGACATGCCAATAGCAAGCTCAGCACATCAAGATCCCCATCGCATACGGCCAGATGTAAAGCTGCGAAATCTTCATATATCCAAGGGCGATTGACGTCTACACTAGGACAGTGCGTTAGCGCTCTTATTGCGCTCAAGTGCTTGCCCGTCGTCGCGCATATCAGTGGTGTGCGGCCTCTATTATCTACAGTGTTCCGGTCAACACCACAGTTCGATATGGTTGTCAGCCCCTCTTCGCCCAGGGTGCTCACTGCACGGTGGAGTAATGTGCTGCCTTCATGCACAACGTCCAGGATTCCATCATCCAAAAGTGTCTGGATTTCAGATGCCTCACGGCGTTCTGCTGCATGGTAGAGAGCTTTCCTGGAATATTTGTCACTGCCCCATTTGGATATCTGGGAGCGGAGAGGCCACACCAAAAGGTCTCTTAGAAAGCGGCTTGTCCGCACAACGGAAGCGATATCAGATATTTCCAGTACGGAAGAGATGCATATTTCGATCAGTAATTCATTAGGAAGGACCAGGAAGGACATGGCGGATAAGCCTGCGGGGAATCAAGAAAGAGGCCGTGGGGGAAGTTAGAGACAAAGATGGGTCAGTTCATAAAATATACAGCTATATTCGTCACTAAATTTCCATTGCATACGTTACCGCCAAATTTCACTTTTGTTGCTTGCATCTAGGTGACACGCAATAATGCTCGTATTGTAAACCTTTGCTCAATCGGGAGCCCCACCCTATGCTCCTACTAAAGGCTGCTGTAAATATGACTAGCTCTGGGTTGAATCAATCCCCATACCATATCAAACGATGGCAGCGGGATCATGCAAAGTCACTCGCAAGTATGCAGGATTCGTAAGTCTAGCGCAAAGAGAAAAACATCAAGGTTTACAGTATGTCTCCAATTAGGGTATTTACTCCATTACCGGGGGTGTCATCCAAATCTAGAGGTTCACCGTTGTCCTCATAAGAGTTTTATGCGGTCAGTAGAAATAGTTTTCCAATTTTTACTGTACCCCCAAGGTATATGCCAATTTCGAGGAAGCCTAGGACGAAAGAGAAGAAAAGACTAGAAGAACAACGACAGCATCAATGGTGGATATGGGTAACCTGACAGAATCGTCAAAGTGTACAAATGACAACACATCTTTTTCTGTTCTGAATGTGTATAACTTACTATAACTTACGGTGAGTCAAGGGTATGTATTTCCTTAAAATAAAAGCTGTTGGAACTATTAGATTACAAGGAACCCTATTTCTGTGATTATTAGGACAAGAGAAATGACCATCTCCACATGACAATACAATAGAAGGTGTCTTTTTTTTTTTTTTCAACAACCTTATTGTGACTTATAAAATAAATTCTCTCACTATGGCTTGCAGAGAATTGTTCTGTTTTTAACCACCTATCCAAACCAAACGTTATTCCCGAGACCCTAACCTATACGTGCCCTAGATCCAGACGGCATTATAAGGACTTTGCCCTGATTGTATTCTATCCCAACACCAGATTCCCTTTCATTTAGCCAGCACAGGTCCAAGAAAACACTAAAATTGGTATCATAGAATAAAATGTGTTGAAATGAAACAATTCCTCTCCCATTTCCACCCTGTCATTTTTCTCTGAAAAACAAAATCTACCAAAGTTAGTGACTTTTGACTCTAGTGAGTTCCCATATACCGTAGAAACTGATGAAATTGACAAACTCTGTCCCAGGATCTTTTAACTCTGAGCCAGTAGGATCATGGCTTGGTAGTGAAATAGGATTGGCTAGGAAGAAAAGATACAAGTTTTGAAGGTACAGAGGATATTTAGTAAAGTGACTGTAAGGCAGTGAGATAACAATGAATACAGGTAACTGAATAATATGTAAAAAAATCTGGTGGCAAACATTAATCTTGCTATGACCATTTCTTATCTGAGCCTCTTGATAGATTGTTCTACCACCTTAACTCCAACTATTATTTATTATAACCTTAGAGAAAAACAATTTTTCCATCTCTTGCTTTCATAGGGGTTTTTTTTTTCTTGAGCAAATGAGTGAAAGAATGAGTGATGGAATAAACAAGTGACCAAATGACTAAACAAATTACCAAACAAACAAATGACCAAACAAACAAATGACCAAATAAACAAATGACCAAACAAACAAATGACCAAACAAACAGATGACCAAACACATAACTAAACAAACAAATGACCAAACAAACAAATAACCAAATAAACAAATAACCAAATAAACAAATAACTAAATAAACAAATGACCAAACAAATAAATGCGTGAATGAACAATCAACAAACCAACCAACTGACTAATCGAACAATTAAATGAATGACTGAATGATTAAATAAACAACTAAACAAATAACTGAATGACCAAACAAATAACTGAATAAATAACTGTAATATATGTACATGTTTCAGCAACTGTATACTGGTTATACTTATATTTTCTTGTTATGTTATTTCATTTGTTCTTACTTATGTTGATTGATTAATTGTTTCACTACCAGTATTATTAGGATTCCAGTAACTTGTTTATAATTTATATTAATTATGCTTTTGTACTAGCAAGGTTGTGCCCTAGGGATTCCAATAGAAGGAATGGTCATGTATAATCATGCCAAGGTTGTGGCAGTGGCTGCAACCCCTGGATGTTCGCAGGCTCACAACCTGGAGTACTCTAAAGAGTGCCTGCCAGCTCAATATAACTTTGCGGCTCAACACAACTATGTGGCTCACTATACTAACTTTGCAGCTTAACACAACTTTGTGGCTTAACTTTGTGGCTTACTAACCTAACTTTAAGGCTCAACACAACTTGGTGGCTCAATATAACTATGTAGCTTAAACTGGTTCAAGTTTGGGAGATAAATATAACATTTGAAGTATGTACTGGAAAATTATAATAAAAGAGCTTTAATATACATTTAGTTCTACAACCTTGCTTGTTGCCTAGACAATCTCTTGTGCTGTGCTTGCCTAGCACACCTGGCTTTATATGCAGTCTTTATCTCATCAAGAAAAAGTTTGTGTACAGCAGTATCAGCCTTTTTTTTGCATTCTGTACTTTACGCAATTGTTTTTCTGCCTTTTCAACCTCGGTCACCTCTCTACTTTTAACCATTTAGCATACCTCTGATGCAATTGGACTCCACCTTTTTGCTTTTGCCTTCAGTTTTGAGCTCTATGCCTCACACTTCAGGCTTGCTCTGTAGCTTATATGTTTTCTATATGCTGCTTTGCCAATTCACCTGATTGTGCAAGTGCTAGTCTACCCTGGAGAACAAGCTTCAGATAGAGTTGGAAGTCCAGTGATATATCTTTCACATCATACAGCAATTCCTCACCCTGAGCTCTCAGGCTAGGAATTGTAAGAGGAATAGTGCTAGTAGAGGTGGATGCAGGAAGGTGATCAGCCAGAAAGCTTGATACAGGAACTACTTCTCTTAACTTGGAAATAACAAGAGAAGGGTTAAAGGGAATAAGGCCAGTTGCACAAAAACTGATCGAATCATAGATGGTTTGAATGTCCATTGGCAAATTAAATCAATCTGGTCCAGGAATTCCAGTTTGTCAAACTCCCCACATCCCATCCATGTGGCTGCTTCAACTGACTCAGTATGGTAATGCTTATAAGACTGGAATACAACAACATCTAATGGCTGGAGAAGATGAGTTGAATGAGGAGATAAGGAGAACACTACAATCTTATGGTTATCGCAGTTGTCAATAAACTGCTTTATGCAATGCAAGCCAAAGCCATCTAGCAAAAGAAGTTGATAGGATCCAATCTGGTATTTGGAAGAGAAGTGTTGAAAGTGTACAAGCTATTTCATAGTTAAGTCATCATTGCTGTAACCAGTGTCTGATGTGATGAGAAGGTAATCATTTGGTATACTCATAGTTGTATACCAAGACTCCTGATGAATGACACCAGGAACTATAATCATAGGAGGCAGAACAACTCCATCACTACTTATAGTCTCAGAGACAGTGACTAACTCTCTATTAGTTGAGCTACTAAAATAAGACTGTTGGGTTGGATCCTGTGTGATGATCCATTAGTCATGGCTAATCCCAATATGAAAACCAATCTCATTGATATTGTACTGGTCCTGTAATTGAATATTATACTCCTGGCATACTTGACTGTATTTCTCAAACCAAGTATGAATATTGTTGGGTTGATGGGTATTTTTCCAGTCTGCATCAATTGTTTTCTGCTTACAAATATGGTATTTAGGATGCTGGTCCAGAAAGTAAGGTGTCCAGTAATTGCCAACTTAGGGTGCATGTTCAGAGTCTGTTTGACTATATACTAGGATTGCATTAGCACAACTAGAGACCATTTCCAGGTGAGCACTAGTGCCAATTAAATCAAGATAATCAAGATACTAACATACAGCCAGTTCCTGATCTTTTGAGAGTTTGCAGTTGGTTCCAGCATGCTCCTGTCTAGATTGGTGACCTTGTAAGCATCTACAAAGTCAGGTAATAGGAATCTCATAACTGTGAGCAATTTCTGCAATATTGATTTGCTTGTTGGGTCTGACTTGAATAAATGTAATAGCTGCCTGGATTCATCTCTCAACCTCTTCATAGGACTTGACTGGCTGGCTTGGTAGGATGAAGGCTGGAGCTGGTGGCATAATTTCATGATATATATAGTCTGTGTGGTTTCCTTGTGGAGGTTTTATTTTATCAAGATTTGTAGGATCATAATATTATTATACCTAACAGTTATGCTGAGTAACAAATTTATGCTGAGTCACTAAGTTTTATTGAGCCACTAAGTTGTATTGAGCCACAAAGTTGTGTTGAGCCACAAAGTTGTGTTGAGTTGGTAGGCACTCTTTAGAGTGCCCCAGGTTGTGAGCCTGCAAACATCCAGTGGTTACAGCTATTGCTGCAACCTTGGCACGATTACTAGTGGTAGAGCTAAGGCTTGGTCAAGGATTGCCTTGGGTGTTCAGGATTCTAGTAGGATTACAAGATTCCAGTAGTATGAACTTACCAGTAATGATAGTGGTTGCAGGTTTTCAGGAACCTCTATCTGGGGTAGAGGAAATCATGTATTTAAGATAAGCTTCCTGACTAGCAAGAACCACCAGACTTCAGACAGAACCTAGATAAGAAATATACTTAGTTGAATGGCAATTCTGTTATTCCCTTTCCCCTTCACTTCTTCTAAGACCTTCTTGTCTTTACCTCTCTAGTCTCCCTTAGGAATCAAATACTACATAGCCTATTGCCGATCTCTATTGTATTTAGTTCATACAAGTTACCACCTATTATAACAACCAAACAAATAAACAAACAAGTGACTGAGTGAATGACTGAACAAATAACTGAGCAAACAAGTGAATAGATGAGTAAATGAATGAATAATATGGTACAACCAACTTGAACAATGAGTCCTCCTCCTCATGCCCCTCCACCTACCATTTATTCAATAAAAATAGAGGAGAAAATAAGTGGTCCCAAGCCAAAAAAAATCTCTGAATACTATTCCAATTCTGCCAAAATAAAACCAGTTAAACAGCAGGAGAAATCATGGAGTCAAGCCCAAAAAATCCAAGTTTTAACCTTTCTTTATTATATCCAAATCTCTACTAGTCTAACTATCTATCCTTTCAGTACTACAGAAGACCTCCTTAGACTTTCTACACAGACAGATGCTTTCAAACTATTTGGAATACCTTGGAGAATAATTTCAAGATGGGTGAAAAATAAAGAAAGGATTGAGGAGTTAGGAAATGTGACACATAAAAATTTATACACTTCAAAAAGTAAGGTTATTAGTAAATAGCCTGAAATAGAATCTAAATTGTATGAAAGATTTCTGGAAAGGAGAGAAAAAGGTCAGGCAATAAGAAAGGAGTAGTTTAGGAGACATTCTATAGAAATATTTATTACTGTATATCCTACTACAGACAGATCTATTTTCAAGTTCTCCAATGGATGGTTTGATGGATTTTTAGGAAGATTTAAGATTAGTTTAAGAGCTGTTATCAAGAAAGTACAAAAGGTAAGCTATATATTATTACTAAATAGTATGAAGTTATTAGAAATACTAATATATATAAATAGGTTCTAGAAGATTACAAGAAACTTGTGGTCAACTGGTTGAGATTTAATAGAAAAAAGGGCCAGCTACTCTCTATTACTACTCCTAGATAAAGTCTTTTTCAAGCAAGTAGTTTCTCTCATCTAATTAACAGATTTGCTACCAGTAATATCTTTAATATGGATGAAACCCCCCTTTCTTTTGAGTACCTTAATGGTTATACCTATAATTCAGAGGGAGTCAAGACTATATGGGTTAAAGAGAGTAAGGGGAGATGGGATAAGTGAATAGTAAGTTTAGTTTTATATGTGTTTGCAGATGGTTTCAATAGAGTACCTTGTCTCATTATTTTTCATGGGAAAGGGAAAGTATATGAGATAGAGAAAGGTTTATACCATTCTGGAGTACTTGTCGAATTCAATGAAGAGGCATACATGAATGGTGACCTCTTTTACAAGTACTTTGAGGAGTATATTGTGTCAGTTTTAGAGGGTAAACCTAGTTTATTTGCTTTAGACCTCTGTAGTATACATAAAACTGAACAGATTCTTCAATCACTTCACTCTCATAAGATTATTCCTTCCTTTATTCCTCCTAGCTATACAAGTTTGGTACAACTACTAGATGTTTCAATCAATAAGTCTTTAAAGGCAAGAATTAAAGAATTAACTGATGAGACTATCTTGAAGTATGAGAGTATTGAGAGTTTTAAGAAATGGTCTATCAGTCAAAGGAGGATTTTGACTACAAGTTGTATTAGAGATGCTTGGTATCAGTTTTGTTTAAAGAAACAAGAACTAGTAGAAAGAGGGTTTAGAAAAGTTAGGTTATCCTTACCAGTAGATGGAAGTAAGAATAGTAAGCTTGATATTAAAAGGTTTGAAGGAATTGAGGTGGGAGACTAGAATCTTGAGGAGGAAAAACAACAATTATATGAGGATATGACAGTAACTGATGATGATAGTGAAGCTATTGAATTTATTGTCAACGGAGAATAACTTGTAATTTAGGTAGATTTTTTTTAAATTTTTATCTCCTCTTTTCATACTATTTATTTATGTGTACACTCCCAGACCAGGCACTTGAGCTATTTATAGGCATGATCAAATAAAAAAATAAAAAAATAAATTTTTTTTTTTCAGTCTATTTAGGGCCTGTTCGGCATGTCAGAAAAACCATGGTTTTTCCACTTTTTTGACTTATTTTTCATGGTTTACTTATAAAAAAACATGGTCGTGCTCGGCATGTCACAAATACCATGGTTTTTCTTTGAAAAAACTGTATTATGATTATAAGCTGGTATTTGTTGGAATCTTATAAGTAGGTCTTAGGGTACTCCGGAACTTTTTAAACCATGTAAGACTGATGCTCTACCATGTAGATATATTACAATATTAGGATACTTCACCTCATCACTGGAAATATCTATATCAGTGACCTGTTCTGACCGCAGCTTTGTTTATCTCATAACTTATAGATTACGTTCCTCCTTAATTTCCTCTCTCAACTCTAATCCTCTACTTATCTTCCAAGAACGTATTCTTCCAACTGCCTGCTCCCCAAACACCATCATTCACAATTTCACTCATCTTCTCTTATAACGAATTTATCATCCAACTATTTTCCACTCAGATCCAACAACTCGCACACATCCTTCAATCACTTATTCTTGTTTTCTTCGTCCTCAACTACTCCTCATTACAACTCTTCCACTCCTGCCACTCTTCCCACCCCTATCCCCCAAGCCTATATAAGCTTACCAGTTCCCTCTTTTAACCACTTTTTCTATGTATTCTCACCCCCCCCCCCCAATAACGATTATGGGCAACGGAAGTAATCAATTCGATAGGGAATATAATCAACCACTTCTTCAATTCAATGCTTAGTTTTTGCGTGATCTGGCTGCAGGAGTAGTGGAAGAAACTGGTGCCTGGTTTGAGCCGCAAGCATGTCATGACTCTGGTCTCTCTGGTCAACAGTATACCAATGAACTCCTGGCTATAGAAACTAATCCAAGAAGGGTCTTTGAGGTACTGAGAATGGACAAAAATAATTTTCTGCAACTCTGTAAGTGGCTTGAAACAGAAGGCCTACTGTAAGCAAGTAAGGTGGTAAGTGTAGAAGAACAAGCTGCAATGTTTATTTGGACAGTTGGCCGAAATGCCTCAAGTAGAGATGTTCAAGAGAGATTCCAACATAGTCCTGACACTGTGAGCCGGTAAGTTGTTTCGAAATATTATAGTAGTAAGATCAAGCTGATGCATATATGAAATTATAGGTACTTCAATCTTGTTCTCGATGGTCTCGTCAAGCTACACACTACTCTGGTTCATTTGCCAGCAAATGAGTGCCCTTGGGCGGTGGAGAAAAACCCCAAGTTTTATCCATATTTTAAGGATGTGTTAGGTGCAATTGATGGCACACATATTCTGGCACATGTACCAAGTGACCTTGTAGCCTTGTTTCGAAATAGAAAAGGCCAAATATCTCAAAATGAGATGGCTGCATGCACATTCAAGCTTAACTTCTGTTACGTTTTGGCTGGATGGGAAGGGTCAGCCCATGATGGAAAAGTATTGAATGATGCTTTTCATAAAGGGTTTGTCATCCCACCAGGGAAGTACTATTTATGCGATGCTGGGTATGCACTCCGTCCAGGATGTCTAACTCCTTATCGAGGGGTCCGTTATCACTTACGTGAACAATACCAATCCCGTAATAGGTATCTACTGCCTTTCCTTCTCTTCTCCTCTTCATATAGGCCTCACTTTCTAACTGCTAAATTGAACCATACCAGGCCACAAAATAAAGAAGAATTATTCAATCTTCGACACTCACAGTTACGGAATGCAGTAGAAAGAATATTTGGCGTTGTAAAACACAGATTTCCAATTCTGAAATCATCGCCAGAGTATCCTTTCCCTAGTCAGGTCAAATTAGTGCTGGCTTTGACAGCAATTCATAACTTTCTTAACAACAACTCAGGAAATATGGAGAGTATTATTGAGAACGAATTTGGTTATAATATTGATGAGCAAGTTGAGGGAAATACCCAAAGAGAGGGAGATGAAAGTAGTAGTGAAAACAATTATCAAGGTCAGGAGAATCCAGGTAAGTCACTTCTCATTTCATATAAGTTTGAAGATTGAAGCATAGACTAATCTTAACTCTTGGATATGAGTTAAGCAGTAGTTGGTACAGTCAGAAATAGTGGGGATAGACCTGAAGATGATTATAATTTACAGCAACAGGCTGAAAATCGTGGGAGGGAGGAGGAGGAGGAGGATCAAGATGATGATGAGGATAGTGATGGTAAAGCCATGTGGAGAAAGCATGAGGCTATTGCCACAGAAATGTGGAGAGATTATCAAGTGTACCTAGAGAGACACTTGAGGTAGTCATACTGTACTCCAATTATTAGTAGATAGAAAATCAGAGAAAAAGTCATCCAAGGTATTGTTGGCTAGAAATAGAAATACACAGAGTTTGAGCAAAAAGTAAAAGGGAAAAAACAAGATAGATCAAAGTGGAGAGACATTTGTAAAAGCTATAAGCAGCTTTATTTTTTTTTTAAAAGAAAAACATGCAAGCATGTTTCCAATAGGACAGACAGAGGAAATATAAGAGAAGGTGGCATCTATTATTCAAGTTTTTCATTCAGAAAATAGACAATCAATTATCAACCAATGGTATCCTATACAGTACAAAAATTAACCAAATAGGATAAGAGAAAGGACTTTTAGGTAAAACAGAAATGCAAGACCGAACCACAACCAATACTACCAGACAGAATGTACTCTGTGTGTAAAAGGGATTGAGAATAGGTCAGTATATAGACTATTTCAAAAGAAAGATATATTCAAGAAGCATAGACAATTCCTTTTTTTTTCAACCAAATAGAGAACTACTTACACAAAATAGTGACTGAAACTAGAACTCAACCCAACTTAACAATCCATCAATGCTGATTATCACCTCAGGTTATTAGACCTGAATACAAGGTCTGTAATTGATTCCTAAAAATAAAGCATTAATTGGGGGGGGGGGGGTAACAATATATACAGACAAAAATAATTGACATATACTAGAGGGAATAATATATAATTAAACACCTCCTATGGCTGCAAGCTGTCGTGAGAGCCAAGAGTTTCTAATATCTTCAGAGGTTGCAATTGATAAGAAGCAAAGAGCATTTTTCCTCTCACGAAGAATATCAACAAGGTCTGTAAGGTGCTCAGTAGAATACTTGTCTGATCCCTGATACAGTTCCAGTAGAGTCTTAATGGCTTGCTCCTCTTTACTGATTGGTTCGCCTTGCAGTCTTTGTTGTATTGACTCATCACGTAGTGCAAGAAGGGCATTAGCCAAAGTCCCTTGTGTTGGTTTGGTTGGGCGTACACGCTTTCTTCGGTACTGTGAGCCATCACCTTCGGTATCGTCGGTACTCAGACCATCAGAACTAGCACTAAAGCTTCTGGCTAGGGAGGTCCTCAGGCTCCCTGTACCACTAGAACTGGATCTTGGTAAAGACCTCTGTACTCCAGCTTGGCTGGAGGAATCCATAAAGTTGAACTCCGAGGTCTCTACCATCCGTTCAAGTGGTATACCAGTTGCTGAAGCCTCACTTTCGAATTGAGATAAGAGATCTCCAGTCTGAGCAAAACGACCAGAAGCTGCCAAACCAGTAAAAAGCTCTTCTAGTAGATCATAGTATGGAAGACTCTTTGTACGGTATTTGGTTGCTTCTTTGTGTACCTGGTGGTTTATAAAGAAATATATATATTAACTTTCATATTTTTCAATAATTCAAAAATAATGCCCTATTAAAGAGAGATACTTCAAATGACTTACAGATAGATAGTCTTTCCAGACAGAAGCAGGTGCTGTTGGTAAAGACTTTGCCTCATCCCATCCAAATCCAGAGTTTAATCGAATAGCACGAACTATCTCAAATTCTTTCTTCAACTATAATATAAGAAATAAGACCATTAGTAATCACATGATCACCTTTTTATTCCCCTCATATTTGATGGATTGGATCCCTTATAGTACATACCATAACTTCTTTATTCTTTACTTGCTTAACCGTAATTGGTGTTGAAAACACAACTGGAAAGGCAGCATTCAGTTCAGCCGCAACCTCAGTCCATACAGGCTTTTTGAAAGTAGTTTCTACTCGACTACCATCCCTTACACACTGTAGTAGAGCCTCAATCAGAAATTTCTCTGTTGTTTCAATCCAGATACTATTACCCATTGTACTAGACACTGGCACACACCTACCCAGTTAGCAATATAAAAAATAAAATGCTAATTGCTGATTTCAAGGAATATTTTGAGTGTAAGGTACAATACCAATAGAGGTTAAGACTGGAGGCCAGGAGGATAGCTCAGAGTCTGGTAAATATGATTATCGAAGGGGATTATTGACTTGGTAGTTGTTGTTTTGGTAATCAGAGATGAGCCAACAAAGATGAGGGTAGTCTTGACCAGAGAGAAAGGAAATTTGATCTGTTGTGTAGGACATTGGTAAGGTGACAGTTCTGTTGATCAAGGTTGGGGGGTGGTTGATATGCTGGTGTTAATAGTGGTGGAGTTGGCTGCACGGGTTGTGGGGTGGGGGCTGCAGTAGTTGTGGGGATGATGGGGGTGGTCGTAGTGGTGGTGGCCATCGTGGTGGTGGCGGTAATGATACTGCTACTGATGATATGTGGTAATACGAGCAGCAGGAGGAGGTAGACGTTTTAGATGTAGTGGTTGATGGATTAAATAAAGGATAACAGTGTAGTGTGGATTATTTATGGCAAAAAAAAACTAGTCTTTGTGTGGGGAAATAGTTTTTTTTTTTCAGGGTTATATGTATGATTTGAGGGAAAAGAGTTGTCCCAGAAAGTTAGGTTATACAAATCAACAAATACAATATTAAAAATCTGGCCCTGCCGAACAGGTTTATTTGTTCAAATAATGTGGTTTTTTTATTTTGACTTATAAGTCATTTTCAGGAAATACCATGGTTTAAAAAAACTGGTACATGCCGAACAGGCCCTTAATATTTCTAGTTATATCGACTGGTCACAAAATTGTATTTTATAAGTACTTAAGAGGAGAAATGATGTGGGGAAATCAGCTTCATTCTTTATATGATACTATACCAGTAAGGTATCTTCATGAAACATCACTCTACCAAGTAGAGCACCAAGTCATGTTCCTACTGGCCTGGAGTTAAAAGATCCTGGGATGGAGTTAGCCAATTTCATCTGTTTCTACGGTATACCCAGCTCACTTTCTTGATCTTCCACAGCATCCATCACACAGTGTTACTCACAACAACAAAACAAACTCATGTACCAAGGTATGATAGCTCAGTGTGGGAGGAATGGTAATAGTAGTTGGTAGACAGATTGATAGATTCTTTAGTAAGGCTTTATTTAGTACAAGATAGGAAAGACATAGCTCAGTTACATAGCATCCCCCATCTCCACTATACTTCTGGTCATTGAAATTTATTTCCTATTTGGGAATGACTCAATACTGAGAAAATATGATGACTTTTTTCTTCCTCCCTCTACCTAGGAGGGGTAGGAGAACATACTTTCCATCACTTCTTTGCCTTTTGGCATCCAGTCCTCACTCCTCCCTTGAGGTCTGCCCTCTTGGGACTACCTATTCCCTTCTTCCAGCATCTCACAATGTCAGTTACCTCTCCTACCTCACTTTCACTTTGCCATGCTTAGCAGTCACTATGGTTGGGACCACTCAGTCAGTCTTTCTACAGACAGCTGGAAACACAGTTCACAGTAGGAGGAAACATTCCAACAGGCCACAGTCAATTTCTCCATTCTCCTCTTTCACTAGAGGCTGCCCAGTCAGACATAAATGCATTATCCAATAGTAGCTCCTGCCTTCTGAGCTGTTCCCTCCTCTCTTCCCCCTTATGCATGATTGGCTAGCACCCTACTACCCCTCTTTTCTCTTCCCCCATGCCTTCCTACCTCTGGGATCCCCTCCAGGAGTGATGCTATCTCTCATATTACAAGGGACTACATAAGAGACATGGTAATATGGTCAGTCAGCCTCAGATCTACACTAACTGGTACCTTACTACCATCCAACCACTTATCAGCCAGCAAACTTCTGCTACCTACCTAGCTGAAACCTCTCTGTTCCCATCCACCACCTCTGTTCAGGTGGGTTTCTGGGCCTCCTCACTTCTGTCACACCCCTATCACAGTACCTGGCCCCTTTTAACCCCTCAGCTCAGACCTTTTCATCCATGAATATTGTTATCCAACTTTTGCCAGAGCTCACTCCCATAAGTCAAGTTTGGTTTTTACCTTAGGTTTAGGTTCTGGGTTTTTCTTTAGTAGGTGCACTGTCAGGAGTTTAGTTTTCTTAGCTACTGCATGATGTTGATGGGATTTCATACTTTGTTGTAGTTTATGGGAGGGTTGCTTGTTAGGATAGTTTTTTCAACTAGATCTTCAGGCCATGGTTTTTCTATAGCTTTCTGGGACCCAGTCTGGGGTGGAGGTTTTTTTTGACATGATAGCACCGCAGGCTACATGTGGATTTTGTACCTTAAAACAATAATAATCAGACAAAAAAAAAAAAATTGCCCAGATACATAGCAAGATAGTCTGGGCTTGCCATCACCGCCGGCATTCCAGGACACCCTGGACAACGAAATGGGAAACAAAGGCCAACGAAGAAACATATAAGAGGAACAAGAAGAGCAATCAATAGCCAGCCCTAACAAGGAGCTGTCGTGGAAACAGACAAGCGTCGTGAACGAAGCCTTTTTGAGGGCATAAAGGAATTCACATATCAACATATCAACAACTCATGTCCGGGCCTACAGTATCGTACAAGCAAATTAAGCTAGTTGGGTCTCCGTATTTGGGTGTTCTGCCATTGCATCTTCTCCACTTTTCATTCCGCAGACAGCATGAAAAACACCTCAGGCGCAACTTAAGACCTGGCCGAAAAAATGAAACATGAGAAATGAAAACAGGATGAGTTACATGAGTACTGCATCATACAAAGCGCTACAATAACTAACTCTAATGAATAATTCTCCTCCAAAGAAGGCACGGGAATGAGCGTTACAAAATAACTCGCAACTAGCACACAACTTCAATTCCCCCTTAAAACAAATCATCAAACCCTCCGACATATTATAATAAGCCAGCTATTACAAGATAACTCTACAGTAGCTAGAACTCAAACCAATCACCGATTCATTCTTCTTTCATCTTCTGAGTCCGAGCCCGAGTTATCATGTTCATCAGAAGTGATTCAATCGCATTCACTGTCATCCAAGTCATCATAGATCGCAAGATTCAAGTACTCCAGCCGTTTGTGCCCCACAATTTCCCTCACAGTCAGCGCTCTCGCGATATCGTGATCGGAGGAATGAACGAAATCTCCCGCCGTATTCCCCTCCGAATTAACCGCTCCAACCTCAATGTTCTCACAACGCAGTAATATCCGAATGATATGTGCGTCCCGGAGAAACACAGCCAAAATCAGCGGGGTTACTCCGTTCGTAATCTCAAAATTGACATCCATTTTGTTGGATTCAAGCAGTAATTGTACCATGGATCTGTTGCCACAAAAGACAGCAAAATGTAGGATCGATATGCCATTATCCTGGACTTGGATTTTCGGGTCAGCCAGCAGCATGTGAACCGCGATCCCGTTAACAAATTGAATGGCAACATGTAGCGCCGTCTCATCATCGCTAGAGTGGATATTAACGTCGACCCTTTCATCGTCAAGTAAGCTCCTAAGCATAATCCGATCACCCACATACACCGCCCAGTGCAGCGGCGCCCATCCCCCGCTTGCCGGGATATACTCTCCTTGTCTTGTATCCTCCCGCAAAGTACGCAAGAGCCGCTCCTCACGCTCAATTTCAGCGGGGTCTGTTTCCGCCCGCTCACCGGTCAAGACCTGGTTCACTGCTATCCGCGGACATGTCAATAGCAAGCGCAGTACTTCAATGTCCATTTTGCACACGGCCAGGTGCAAAGCTGCGAAATCCCTGTATATCCAAGGGCGATTCACATCTACACTGCTGCAACCCAATAGCGCTCTTATCGCGCTCAAGTGCCTACCCGCCGTTGCACATATCAGCGGAGTACGGCCTCTATCATCGACAGTGTTCGGGTCGACGCCGCAGTCCAATAATGTTGTCAGCACATCTTCGCTCAGAGTGCTCACAGCATTGTTGAGAAGTGTTCTGCCATCGTGGATGATGTCCAGAATTCCATCATCCAGCAGCGCCTTAACTTCAGATTTGTCCCGGTGTTCTGCAGCGTGGTAGAGAGCTTTCCTGGCGTATTTGTCACTACGCCGTTTAAAGATCTCGGAGCGGAGAGGCCGCACCAAGAGATCCTTCAGAAAGTGGTTTGCCCGTAGAAGGGTGGCGATATCCGGTATTTCCAGCGTGGGAGAGGTACATATTTCGAGAATCAATTCATTGGGAAGGGCCAGGAATGGCATGCTGGGCCTGCCTGTTGGAAATAATGAGGCCGTGGACGGAATTTGCAGGCAAGCCTTAGGCAGTCCATAAGTTATATGGCTTTTTTCGTCACTAAACTGCTTTTGCCAACACGACTGCTCTTGCATACGTTACCGCGGGACTTCATTTTCGTCGCTTGCATCTGGGCAACACGTAACAGTGCTCGTAAGAAAAAAAACCTTGGGATATCATAAGCATCCTCTCCTATGCTTTTACTGGGGGGTACTGTAGATGACACCTGCAGTTGGTTGAATTAATCACCACCTAACCGAAACTGTGTCCGCCATGTGAAACGGGATTACTCGCGATGATGCAGGATTGGTAAGTGTCACAAGTAAAAAGCAATACAGTAACATGCATCTATTCAGGAAGGAATTCACCTCTTTATATAGCAATTGGAGACGCCCATAACGAAACAACAAAAATAATCTTCAGTAAACAATTATAACCCCATACTGTATCACGAGTTCTCACTCTCAGACGAGTTTCTGATAGTGTGCCATGGAAATGGCAATATTTACTTTACAAGAGCCCACTTGCATTCCCCGCGCTCTAGCGATGTCCTTGATAGCATTCCTTCTTTAGAAACCTTCTCAAAATGGGAGACAGATTGCGATGAAGTGGGCTTTAAGCTAATTCTTATAAGTACCTCCCGCCGGGCAAAATCAATCATACATGTGCTGTAATAGCCCTACTTCTATATTATTAAAAAAAATTTAGTGAGTCTTGGTTGGTAACTCCGCGTGGGTATATAAAAGCGCAATCCTTCTACCTTTCTTCTCCTTTCCCTCCCTCCAACACACATCACCACCACCCATGCAGAAACCCAAAATGGCAGCAATAACCAAAAAGACGACCATAACACGATCGAAAAGTCCCTATAATCCATCCCATGCAGACCTGAAGTATACTTTGCACATCCAGAATCAACCCCCAATTCCAAGCGCTAAAAACCAAAAACGTGACCCCAGAAAACAGTTTAGGCACAACCAACACATGCAACCGAACCAGAATCTCTGTGGAACCTATGGCATCATACTATTTGCACCCTCAGGATGTTTGGAAGAAAAAAAAGAAAAAAAAATAGACCCCCCACCGAATACCTTCAAAATAAATTGATCCAGATACGTCCTCAGAATTTTGGCGCAATTCAATAACAGCAACCCATTTTTGCAAACATTACAACGTTACCATACGAGTTGAAAACGATGGAAATGACCAAAAAAATAATACCAGAAAAGTCAACAAAAACATGGATCAGCACCCCCCCCCCCAATAACCCACCTTGCACAAACATACCGAGCCAAGGATAATCCGGGAACTTTGAAAAAAAAAAAAAAAAAAAAAAAAAACTTACAACCCATCATAACATATACTTTATCATCTCCAACGTTCGCAAGGCTACCATCCGGCGTCTATCATAAGCCTTTACCAGTAGAGTATCAAGCGAGCCAACCCCGGTTTCACAAATAAATATGAATAGTTTTCCTTTCCCTGGATTCTCTGTTATCTTTTGCTTTTCCATTTATGATATAATACCCAACTTGGTTACTTCTGTCTCCACAAGTACCCCATAGAACATCCATCATACAGGGTCACTCGCAATAATCAAGTAATTAACTACAGTATCTATGCAGAACACAAACACTACTTAAAGCTCACGATAACAACTAACTCCCTCCCAAAGAATGGGGGGTGGGGGGTACGGGTGAGAGCTACTCACTAACTTACCACTAGTATATAAACTACGACTTCAACCCCCAATATCATAGACAAACTACTTGCTTATCAAACCCTCAAACATGCAATAACCCAGTAATCACAGGACAAATATACACTATCTAAAACTCAAACACCTCCCCTCAATCACTCATTCGCCCCATCTTCACCTTTATCCTCATCCTTATCCTTATCCCCATTCTTACTCTCATCCTTATCCTCAAGCTCACTCTGGCGCTCACTCTCATCTTCCGGATCCGGATGAGCATTTTCCCCAGCATCTTTATCCTCATCCTCACTCTCACTCTCACTCTCACTCTCACTCTCATCTTCCGGGTCCGGATTAACATTTCCCCCAGCAACCACTCCATGCCTGGGATAGAACCGCCACGCACGATCATCCAATCCACCCAGGAGGTCAAGATTCAAGTAGTCATAGCGCTCATCGCCCAGGATCTCCCATGTCGTCAGCGATCTTGCGACCCCCGGGGACGAAGGAGCCGCAAGATCTCTGGCGGTATGCCGCGCGATATCGCAAGCGCCAATCTCCAGATCCCGGCGACGCACCAACAATCTAATCACATCTGTGCGCCCGAGACACACGGCCTGGTGCAGCACGGTCCTCCGGTGATGATTGGGATGATTGACGTCTATCTTTTTGCTTCCCAGCAGGAATTGAACGGTGGGCGTCTCGGAGAAGAACACGGCGTAATGCAAGATTGAGCCGGTCCCGTTCTGTAAGCTAATTCGGGGGTGGGAGAGTAGCATGTCTATCGCACGTATATTGTTATGCCGAGCGGCGAGGCGCAGTGCTGTCTCGCCTTCGCGAGACACGATGTTGACGTCGACTCTTTCATCGTTAAGGAAAATCCTAAGCATGGCTTGACCGTTCTCGTGCGTTGTCGCGTGCAGCGGCGCCCATCCGCCTCTGTCGGGGAAATCTACTCCCCCTCTCCCCTCCTCCCGCATAGTGCGCAAGAGCTTCTGCTCACGCTCGTACTCTGCGGGGGCCTGTCCAGTGATCGCAAGCCGGTTCACTGCTATCCGCGGGCATGTCAACAGCATACGTACCACGTCAATGTACCTCTTCCACACGGCCAGATGTAAAGCTGAGTAATCGCCAAATAGCCAAGGGCGATTCACGTCTAAACTAGGACAGAGCAATAGTGCCCTTATCGAAGTCAAGTGCCTGCCCGCCGTTGCGCATATCAGCGGAGTGCGGCCTCTGTCATCGACAGTGTTCGGGTCAACCCCGCAGTCCAATAAGAGTGTCAGCGCATCTTCACTCAGGGCTCTCACTGCACTGTTGAGAAGTGTTCTACCATCGTGCATGATGTCTAGAACTCCATCTTTCAACAGTGCCT
Organism: Choiromyces venosus 120613-1; assembly: GCA_003788595.2. Lineage (NCBI taxonomy): Eukaryota > Fungi > Ascomycota > Pezizomycetes > Pezizales > Tuberaceae > Choiromyces > Choiromyces venosus. Next base: position 179,937 of record ML120483.1, on the reverse strand, counting down.
CGACTTCAGGCCTGTCACCCTTCTCCGCAGCATGGTACAAAGCTTTCCTGGCGAATTTATCACTCCGCCTGTTAAATATCTCGGAGCGGAGCGGCCTCACCAAGAGATCCTTCAGAAAGTGGTTTACCCGCAGAAGGGCGGCGATATCCGGGATGCCCAGGGCGGGCGAAGTGCATATCTCAACAAGTAATTCGTTGGGAAGGTCGAAGAAGATGAAGCCAGTAGACATGCTGGGTCTAGTTTCTCCCGGGAATGAGGCCAGCCAGCCAGGTATGATACCGGTATGTCGCGCAAGGAGGTTAAAATTAACGAAGCTGCCTCTCCGTAGTCTATAAGTAAAGTCCTACGATCTTCCTCGTCATTGAACGAGAATTTTCGTGGGCGATTACGTTTGTATATACCGCCCAATTTCACCCTTCTTTTTTTTGTTTTTTTCTGCCTAGCTTCGGGTATCGTATCTCACAATGGGGAGTCACGTTTTTCAAAACAAGGATAGTTAACTACGAGTATAAAACCCCGGCACGCTATTCCACATGGCCCGAACCCATAGATACATCACGTGCGGTGAGTGGGATGAATGGTCACATCACGTCAGCCACGGTAATCCAGGAAAACAGCGACAACGGGATCACATAGAGTCACTCGGGAGATGATATCAATCTTTCAAATCAACCCCTAACTTGATCACAAAGTGCGTAAAATAACAGCGCTACCTACCCCCGACGACTTCTGCAGTTCCTCTCTCCCGAAATCACCTTTTTACCCAACTCTCGGAAAAGAAAAAGAAAAGAAAAAATTACCGATCCTCGATGCCCGATATCAAGAAAAACACCGCCATCATCATCATCGCAGCATTTATTCACCATATTTACGACATCCAACATATTATCTTTACCTTTACCCACTCGGTCAAATCCACATAACTTAATTGTACGGGTAAAATCCGATACAATACCGTAATGCCTACGGTATGAGAGAGACAACCCCCCCCCCCCCACAAATCCTGACTCCTTCCCCCAATATGACAATATCGTATGCCCGAGTATGATAGCATAGCACAACCGTACCATCACATCACATCACATCACATCCAAAGTTCACCAATCACTCATTCCTCCGGCCCGGCCTAACTTACCTCCTTACGAGAGCGGGATGCCTATTCTACGGTAACCCCCAAACCAAAACCAACAAATCACACACCCTCACTCGGAACAACACTAGAGTACAGTACAGTACCCGACCGACCGACCCCCACTCCAAATCCAAATCCTAATCCAAACCCCATTCATCCATCCACTCCATCCATTCCATCCCGCTAACCTCAAACCATGCGTGACGACCAAAAAAAACACACACACACACACATATCCACGCTATGCAACGGCACATCATGTAGAGTACAGTACAGTTACCGGTCGGTGCAAATACACCACGCTACACCCCCGCAAAATCACTTCACCTCACACCTTGTAATGCAAGAAAGCAAGAAAGAAAGCAAGAAAGCAATTCTCCCCTTCCTCTCCCTTCAATTCAACCCAACCAACCCAAAAATCCCACCTACCGTACCTAACCTCCTATTTCTAAAAAAAAAAAAAAAAAACCCCCCCCCCCCACCCCCATGTAAAAAAAAAAAAAAAATCCCCCCCATCTTCAACACACCACACCACACACACACACAACCAACCAAGCAACAAGGGTCGCACCTCCCACTCCAAACACGTGCTTCAACGAAGCAAAAAAAAAAAAAAAAAAAGACCTTTTTTTTTTACCCTTCCCTTACCAACGGACCGCCACGTGTAATTTAAACTCAACGGTAAGGATATTATACACCGTACATAAACTGTAGGCACATCATAACCGCACTGTGCTGTACGGTACGGTACCGCCCACGTTATTTTTTTTTCTTCTCACTTAAGGCAGGTAGGGCTTGGGCTGGGCTGGTCCGCACGAACGTGCACGCACGCACGCACAATGCGAGTTGAGGTGAGTGAGTGAGTGAGTGAGTGGATGAGAGGAGGGGGAGGGATGGGGTAATCAATTTCCTTATTTTCTCTATTCGGGGGGGTTTGCTTTCGTTGCTTTCTCTTTCGCTTTTCTCTCCTGCAACTGCCGGTATGATACGGTAGGGAATGGAGGAGGAGGAGGAGCGAGAGGGAAGAATGAAGGAGAAGGAGAAAGTGGAGAAGAACTTCCTATGATTAGATGGATGAATTTTTTGTTTGTTTGTTTTTAGTTATTTGCTTGCTTGCTCGTCTGTCTGTCTGGATTGCCCCACGTTCGCGGTAGCTGTACGTTAAGTAATTATGATAATAAATTGATTTCCCAGGAGTACTAACACCAGGAGTAAAGTTATTCCCCCCGTCTCTCTTTCTTTCGCCCAATGCTTTCCCGTCGATCAACCCCATCCAGCCCTATCCACCCGCACTCGAGCCAGAGGAGAAAAAATGAGAAAAACGGGCGAAATTAAGTAGAAAGGAACATGACAAAGGAAAAGGGGGGGAAAAAAGAAAGGGAAAAAAAGACAAAGCTAGACCAACCAAATACCCGGTTACCAGAATCCCCTCCCATCCGTCATGACAATATGAAAACCAGAAAAAAAGAAATAAGAGACAAATACCCACGACAATAACCTAGACAAATGATTCAAACCTCGGTAGAAACAAGATGGGCGAAAGGGAAAAAAAAAGGAAATAACCAACACCAAACCTAAAAAAAATAAAAAAATAAAAAAAATCAGACGAGAAAAAGGGTGTAATACCCACAACACCCGTGCCCGTATCATACCCGAGCTCGCACCCGACCTATCCTGTCATATCCAAACTTTATTTTCCCTACCATACCGCACCGCGCGCCCGTCTCGGTGGTTTCGAAAGGTAACTATCGCTTCCCATTCTTCCCGTTCGTGATGGAGGTAGTAATGTAGTCAAAGAGACCCCCGCCATAAACAGCGGGGGTACTTGCACATTTTGGTCGCCGATTCAGCCTTTTTCCTCGCGTGGGAAAGGGGAAAAAGGAAGATCCACGGCCACGCATAGCATGGTGTATAAATTCCAAAAATAAAACAAAAAAAAAGGTAACCCATGTTCAACTTAATGGTAGAGCGACCCGGGACTTCTTTATAACTGAGGCAAACGAGCAGAAAAGGGTGGATGAACAGTATGGATAAAAAAAGACGCGAAGAGATGGTTTGGACCGAATGATAAATGATTGGCTTAAGCCGATTTGGTTCGTAGAGCGGCCATCCAGGCCACTTGTTAGAATGTATTTAAAGTGAGGATTTGAGAGCGGAATGAAGCAGAGGGAGGAAAGAAAATCGAGTAGCTTGCTCCAGCAAGTATCCAGTTGCATCGGTCGAAGGTCAAGTATCGCCCGCTCCTTATAAAAATAGCCCTTCAGGCCAGAAAGAAAAAGAAAAAGATACCCAAACATTCTTTTAATCATGACAAAAGAAAAACAATTACCATATACCCTGGGACAAATGAAAATGAAAAGAAAAAATAATAAGAACCATTAACACCTTTCGATGCCTTGCATCCTCCCTGACCCGCCAGCATTGTGTCCAGAATGATGATTCTGTTGATGGTAGCTTGATTGCTGCTGATGATAGCTCTGTTGGGCCGGGACGTGAACGCTCATTCGGAGCGCTTCAAGCTCAGTCCGCATCGCATGGTAGTTCTGAGCATCATTGCGAAGGGTATCGAGCTCGCGTTGCATGTTTTCATGGTTACGCATCATAGTATCGTGGGATTGTTTCATCTGGTTGATGTATTCAATAGCTAAACCCGTGATTAGCATCCTCGCATAGTAGCATGGATAACCAAGAATTGGAACATACCTTTGGTCAAGACCTCCCATTTGCTACTCTTCCCGCCCCTCTCGGCAGGCAACTGATCCCTCAGCTCGTCAAACAAATCCTTCATTTCCTTCCTCCGCTTCCTCTCCGCAAGCTTGTGGCTTACTCGTAACTCTGGTGTCCGGGAGTAAGGGGTGACCGGAGGAGATGCCGAATCCCCGCTAGCTCCAGCACTTGGCTTCCTGGTCTGCAAATGATGGTGGTGATGCTGGTTCCCATTTGCAGTTTGAGCATACTGACCTCCCGAAAAGTTACCATTCCCATTGTCAGCAAGATTAGGATGTAACAGCCCAGAGTTGGTACTGTATATGCTGCTTGCCGTAGACCCAACCAGACTGCTGGTACTGTTCCTTCCGGGTATCCCATCTCGACTGCTCCTAGAAGGGGGGCCGGCAAAGTCTGGGTCGGGAAATGCATAGGGGTAACCTTTAGTTGGAGATGGTGCATTAGGGTGAGGGTGGGGCCCATTAATATATGGAAACCTTGGTGCTCCAATAATCGGAGGTGCTACTCTTGTCGGACCATTCGACTTGTGTGATGGGGTGTATCCATTACCAGAATCCGCGGCCGAAGTATACCTACGAGGAATCCCAACATACGGATTGCCAGTTGACGAACCATTGGTGTCGCCATTTTCCACGCGATGTGATGCAGGCGAATCGCTGTGGATCCCCCTCTCACGCTGCAGTGTGCTCGCGAGACTAACCTGACTTGCAGCTGGTGTTCCGTTAATGGGAGACGATAAATTCAAGTTTCCTAGGCGACTGTCAAAGCTGCTTCGACGAGAAGCTGACGGGGACGGAGTTGGTAATGCATCGGCTACTTGGTATGTGTTTGCGGGAGGAGTAGTATGAAGACTAGTAGTTGAGGCAGCAAATGTGCTGTTCGTTGGGGAGTGATTGTAGCTAAAGGAAGGGTTGTTTGCGTCTTGTGCATGTTGGCGTGACGATCCGTGTTGCTCAATTGGGGGAAGAGTCAATTGAGGTGAGAACGACGATTCAGAAACTTCTGTTTTGTTAGTACATTATGTTCCAGTCGCGCACAAACAACCTTATCCCTACGATAGGGAAGTGTTGGTCGTATCTGTAGACAAAATGTGTTCAAATAGAAAAAAGAAAACCCCCCCCGGAGAAAAAAAACTCGAGAGAAAGGATGTATGAAATACTTACTATTGCTCGCTCGTGCAGAATTCATAGACCAATTTCCCGAATCTCTTAAATCACCAGGCTGTTGGTTTAACGGTGGAGAGTGACCGTGCACTGAATTAGGTTTGCTGGCTGTGGGCCCATGGGTGATGTTGGCCAACGAAGGTAAAGTTGTTGTAGGCGCACTGCCCGAAGAAGATTGTCGTCGATCCCAAGACATACCTGCACCATCCACACCACAGAAGAGGACGGGCAGGAGAATAACAGTAATGGACGAACACAGAGGAGGGTGTCAAAGTGGTTTTATAGAGTGATTGAAGGTTTTGTGGCACGGACAAGGACCAAGGGGAGGCTTCGTTGGGTTCCGTTTTAGAGCGGGTTGGTTGTTCACTAGGAGGATGAGGGAAGGGGGGGGGGACCTGGACTTTTTGACGAGGAGGGTCCTGGTTGCACGAAGCAAATCAACCGAACCGCTAAAATCGAGTTCTCAGCACGAAGCTAGACTCCCGCGAGGCAGGCGGCGACACCCCTCGACGCTTTTCTCAACAAGGCGATGAATGCTGGTGGTCTATTGACGGTTAAGATCGACAGCTTATGCTGCAGTATGTATTCAACAAGAGAGTGGAAATAAAAGAGCTGGTGAGTGAGAGCAAAGGAAGGTAATACTCTCTTTCCAAATTGTACAGGATAGCAAAGCTAGCGAGAGCAGAAGACAAGTGACGGGCAGACAAATTTGTGGGTGGGGAGGTAAAGAAGGAGGGAGACAGTTGCAAGAGGGAAGGTTGGTTCAGCGAGAGAAAGAAAGAGAAGAAGAGAGGGTGTGGGATGGAATTCTCTGTGTTCAGCAAAGTGGAAAACAGTGTTTCTGAGGGCTAGAGTATTGCTAATACTCCAGAACCAAGGAGCTGGTCGCTGCGCTCTCAGGCCTCTGTCACACTCCCCGGAGATCTTGCAAAATGGAGTGTGTAGTCGAAAGGTAAAAAAGAAAAGAAAAAAGCTTTGCGGTACGGCAAAAGAAAGCACAAGAGTATTGGGTGCGGAAATGGGAGAATATGGAATGGGATTCCAGAGTCGGGGGGGCTGGATATGGTTGTGATTGTGGTGTGTGTGTAGAAAGTAAGGTAAAGTAAAGTTGAGCAAAAGGGAAAGGGAAGAGAGAGGGAAAGGGAAAAAAAAAACAATGCTAAAGCTTCAGCTCCTTCGGCCTTTTCTGCGGTTTCTTTTGATCGCTTGGGCGGTTATAGAAGGAAAGGATGGCTCTCAGAGCCTTCTTTTTCGGCTTTTGGCAGGGGAATGAGAAAGGTGAAGATGTGATAGAAATGTGAGAGAAGGTTGGTTTCGGGAGTGGGAGCCAAAAGAGAGAATAAAAGGTAAATAGGAGAGAGAATTGTCTGATATGCCGTCTGTGGGACGCCTTGTATTCAGTCTTGCTTTCCTGGCCCAAGTGAGAAAGAGAGAGAAATGATGTTATGGATACGGTACTGTAGTATGGAAGGGGGGGATAGAGGGGTCTGGATGGGGGTAGATGAAAAGGTACAGTAAAATGGTTATACAGATGCGAGTTGTATATGCACTGTACTGTTTACTGTACGAGTAGATAGATATGGTAGATATCTTAGATGGATGCCTGTGCCAAAGATGGATGGAAACGGTGAATATTAATAAGAGCGAGTGCACTACTGAAGAGCGGGTAGCGAGTGTGTGAGTGAACGCGTTTTCAGCATATCAGTTGCGAGTGAACAGATCTAATAACTAACTCATGGCCCAAAGGATCCCTACAGATAAACTACTACTCTCTCTTGCCGGTAAGTTACGCGGTACTCATCACAATATTTCCCTTTAGGTGCTGTCTGAACCCCCAGATTATTATATATACTCTCTCTGCATAATAATTACTATCCTTAGAACCCCTTGTCAGTGTGGTTTGATGTGTGAGTGTGTGTGAGCGCGTGGAGAGAATCTCAATATCAGATTCCTACTCGAGCACCTTGGTGTCTCATTGCGCAAGATAAAATATCCTACTATACTGTTCAATCCTACAGTAATGCAGAGGAAATTATGTCTCATATTTTACATGCCAGCACAAATCTTGATGTTCAAGTCGAATGTGGCACCATCGATAGGAAAAAGTGGTGAGGTACTTTAAGTTAGGTTTGGGCAGCCTGTGATCCAAAAGTCTACTAAAAATTGCTCCTCACTGATAGTACTCTTACTGCACGATCATTCGGCTCGCCTTGTCTTTCCCATCCAACAAGGGATTAGAGGCTGTTGACTAACAATCCATACTAACATTAAGGTAACAAGTCTCATCGCAAAAATTTGCACATCGTGATTCTCCTCGATATTTCCAGCTGCATCATAATTGGATAATAGAGGGAGAACAAGTAAATTATGGCGGGGCAGGGTTTTCGACTCCGAAGGATGGATGCAAGCCCCCCCCGGCTCTCTCTCCCTTTCACCCCCTCCATGATTCAACTAACTTTTCCTCACCTGTTTGTTTGCGTTCTTGCGTGTGTCTCTACAGTCAAGTATGAGGTGCCCGATTTACCGGTACTGGAAGAGTCTCGCACAAAACAATCGAACGATGTGACGGCAAAGGCCCTTTTCTGACATATACGAACATGTACTTTTCCTCCTTCCTTTGTTTTTTTTTTTTTGCCCTCTTCCCCCTCATTCTCTTGTTCATGGAATAGGGTCGTTTTGAGGGACAGTATGACCGCAGGTCAGTTTAAAAAGCAATACCAGGAAAGCAGAAGAATGTCGCTCGTGAGAGATTAACGGGACTTCATATCGGGTAATAGGCAAGATGATGATGATGATGGTGAATATTCAGCACCCATCATTTGAGAAACGCATAATACTACGGCGGTTTGAAAAAAAGCGACTTATGGTATTCCATCAAAATCTGCCTTACAAGTGGTTCGTGAAAAAGCAGGGGCTGGGGAAGGGAAATTCTTGAAATTCCATGTGCAAATGTCTTCTTCAGACGTAGGCTACACTGTACTGTACTGTACAGTGATGGCGGCGCCACCCTGTACAATATGTACCGTATTGTGTAAAGGACATTTGCCATAGGAGTGAGTATGGCGCTCACACAGGAATAGGCAAACCTGTGCATCAATCTGGAGAATATTGCTCTTTACTGTAAGTTTATATACTTTACCCACGGAAAAATATTGCTACTCAAAATCTATGTGAGATACAAATTCTTCTGCAGATTGCAGTGGACTGATAAGGATGTATTCAGAGCCCGCTTTTTGTTCCTTCCTAAATTCTTCACGTTCATCACTATGGATTAACCTCACATCCGCATGGCAACCTAATCCGATCCCTCATCGAACTCCCCACCCCCCTTCCCCGGAAAAGCCCGTCCCTACTTTACGTTCCCCTTCATCATCATCATCATCCCGCCCCTCGCCCCTCCCTTCCTCATGATCCCTTCCTTCCTCCGAATTCAGGCACAGGTGAGCGAGTAGAGGAAAAGAAAGCAAAAAAGAAAATAATAAAGCCCCCCAAGGATGTCGTTCCTGGCAAGTGTTTTAGCAAAAAAGGGAAAGTGTGGAAAAGATAGCGTAAGAGGGGCCAGGGAAAGAAAGGAAGGAAAGAAAAGGGTCAACCTTTTTCAATACCATGCACTTGGCAGCGAACCTTTCGGATACCATCGTTCAGGAAATATACCCTCGAAAAAAGTGAGACCTTTGCCAAGAATAGCCTCACCTTTGGCACTTCATAAAATGGCGAAGAAAAATCCAAAAAATAAACCGAAACAAGGCAGGCTAAATGTAACGAATTGTTAAATTTTTAACCCCATTTTTTACAGTCAGAAAACATTTCTGTGTGTTTGTCCACCCTTGCTTAAAAGAGGTGTGGTTTGGGTGATCCATTACGCCCAGATTTTCAGGAAAAATCACTAAAACCTTTACCCTAAGACTCAACTCATCTTCAGAAATTGTAGAAAAAAATTAGAAAAGTACCCACAGGCTTCGGCCATTTCTTAAAATTTTCTCGGATCCTCTTAATTTATTTGGGTTACTTGAGGATTAAAAAGACAGCTGGCAGTCTATAAATATTTTGTTGTTCACTGTTGTGTGAAACCTTTTTGATGGCATGTCTCGGCCAAGGATGGTACCCAAAAAGTACTTATGCACAAGAATGCATGGTATTGAAAAGGTTTCCTCGAAGAAAAAAATGCATGAGGGGAAGCAACAAGTGCAACGTACCACCATCACACAAACCTTGAACCCTTCCTCTTGACTCTCTCCAGGTTCCTGTGAGCGAGAAAAAAATCATTGCCAGCTTCTCAAAAGGTAAGTGCAACCCGATCCACTTTTTTTTATTTATTTCCTTTCTTTTTTTAAAAAATTTCTTTTCTCTTTTCTCTTTTCTGTTTTTTCTTTTCTTTTCCATTTTCCCTTAAATCGAAGGTGAAAGTACCGTATCTGGTACTGCCTCGGTATCTTAGTACAGATCCCCTAATCTGTGTGCAGATTTCGCGGCTTTTTAGCGCGGTTAATGACAGTAGGTTAGCCTCAGATTTTACCAAAGGTAGTATGGCCGGGAAGCTCTTGTTGTGACCTGACCAGTAGAAAACATCTCGACAATTGCCACCTACCTACCCTAGTGGGTTAGGGGTGTCACGGTGCTACAGGGGGGTTCACCCAATCAACGCCCTTTGAGCGATTCTCACGATGGCTTCAAAGTCTTTATTTTTACCCTCGGTTAAAACTCTTTTGTTAGGTGTCTTGCTCCCTTCAGCACCCCTTGGGCTCGCTTTCCTTTGTTTCGGCTATTGATACGCCGCCCATGATACGAGCTCTTTTGAGAGCACCACTGCCTGCCTCTTCAAAGGCACCTTTTTCTGGAACCACATTCTTTTTTGCGTTGGCAGACGGCTGGGACTACAGTTCGCGGTTTGAGGAGCCTCTTGAGGCCCGAGTCCATACCTTCTTTATCGACACCGCCCAGTACAGGCACGAACACGATTCCGATAGCCTTCCGTTCTTTTTTGCGATTATTCCAGACCCCCTTTTTAGGGATCCACGACCGCCTTTCGGCACATAAGACCTAGGAGTTGAGTTTTTTATTTCTCCTAGGCAATCAGCATCGTAACTCCTGGGCAATCCCCAGGCAACCCAAATCCGCGGGGTGTCTTCACCTTCCCACTTTGCGGGGAATGGCTTTGACCCCCAAAACCATCACCCACACCTTGGAACTTCTGATTGGCGTATCCCGACAGCCTCGGTGTGGTAACACAAACTCGGAAGCCCTGGCCACCCAGGCAGGCCACACCTCGCTTTGGTGTGGTAGCACAATTTCGGAAGTCCTGGCCTCCCAGGCAACGCTAACCTTGCCTCCCTTTTTGTCGACTTGGCATGTCTGCTCGCGAAGCAGCCCTTGCGACTGGGCAGGCTAACAACCTGATACCCCTTCTCCTCTCTTGGGTGGACCTCTTTGTTTGGAAAAAATCCGTGCGACCTACGTTTCCGGGGGACGGCCTCTGGCCTTCCCACCCCCTCGGCGATTGTGGGGTTTCGACCATCTTAAGCCAGTGTGTGTCTGGAGCGATCCGGGCTTCCCAGCGGTCACGACGGAAAACCACCAGGGTTGGGGGGAGTTTCTACGACTATGCAGTAATTGGGGCTTTTTTCGGTTATCTTTTGGAGGTGGTGGCGGCTTCGGTCGGTTGCTGGGGAGGGTTTCTTTTGTGTCGGAGGGTTTGCGACGCAGCGTACGGGCTGTTAATGATGTATTTGTGGCAGGTGGCCAGGAGGTGGATTTTTTTCAGGGGGCCCTTGGCTGGGGGGAGTATCTCATGCCAGCTTAGCTAGATTACAATTTAGTTTGTAGAAACGGGGCGTTGTAACCCCGGGCTAGAAAGAATGGAAATTAAGGTTACACAATTGCCACTTTCCTACCCTAGTGGGTTAGGGGTGTCTTGGTGCTACAGGGGGGTTCACCCAATCAACGCCCTTTGAGCGATTTTCACGATGGCTTCAAAGTCTTTATTCTTACCTTAGGCTCACACCTTTGGCTCATTCTCCTTTGTTTCGGCTACTGATACGCCGCCCATGATACGAGCTCTCTCGAGAGCACCACTGCCCGCCTCTTCAAAGGCACCCTTTTCTGGAACCACATTCTTTTTTGCGTTGGCAGACGGCTGAGACTACAGTTCGTGGTTTGAGGAGCCTCTTGAGGCCCGAGTCCATACCTTCTTTATCGACACCGCCTAGCACGGACATGAACACGATTCCGATAGCCTTTCATTCTTTTTTGCGACCATTCCAGACACCCCTTTTTAGGGACCCATGACCGCGTTTCAGTACGTAAGATCTAGGAGTTGAGTTTTTTATTTCTCCTAGGCAATTATCGTAAGTCCTGGGCAACCCTTAGGCAATCCCAATCCGCAGGGTGTCTTCACCTCCTCCCTCGGGGGGATGGCTTTGACCCCCAAAACGATCACACACATCTTGGAACTTCTGATCGGCGTATCCTGGCAGCCTTGGTGTGGTTACACAATTTTCGGAAGTCCTGGCTTACCCCCAGGCACCCTGACCTTTCGCGGCCGCTCCGACAGTGTGAGCTATGTGCCGTTCTCGATTTGGCAGCTCCCGAAACTGGCCCCTAACAACCGATCTCCGCCTCCCCATCCCAGAGGACTTAGTGTAGATAAAAACCTGCGGGTTGATGGGTCCTGAGCCTTTAGTGGCACAGGCTCCCCTGATATTTGGAATTCTTCGACCAGCTACCGGTGCCCCCGCTTGATTAACCTCCCGGCTCGGATTCGCAGGCTTGTGCCCCCCAACATTCAGTTATTACACTCTTTTGGTGGATGGGAGGGTTTCTTTTGTGGTGGAGGGTTGCGGGAGGGTGGGCAGGCCTTTAATGTTTGTGTTTGTGGCAGGTGGCCAGGAGGTGGATTTCCTTCAGGGGGCCCTTGGCTGGGGGGAGTATCTCACGCCGGATTAGCTAGATTACGATTTAGTTCGTAGAAACGGGGCATCGTACCCCCGGGCTAGACAGAATGAAAACTTAGGTTTCACAATTGCCACACTTGAACCATCCCTAATATCGGAATATTCCAGGGAACTAAAAGGTGACAAATACAGACGAAGGGCTATCTAGAGTACCGACAGTACCTGGTAGGGCCTAGGCGAACTAGTCAAGTAAGTAGTGTAAAAGCATCGGTAAAGCAGAGAGATGGATAGAGAGCGTTGCATTCGCGATGACGTCACGATAGCAGCTTCCTTCGACATCTTACTGTAATCTTTCGGTGCTACTTTATCTATCATATCCATCGTATAAATTCCCACACTACCGTACGAGGTCTCAGTTACTATTGACGTCGAAGTTAAGACAGAGCGTAGTCTAGCCAGCCAAGGTTTACTCGGATACTCATAGACAAGTCCGAAGGAGGGGGGAATAAAATAAAAAAGGTGCGAAATAGAGCAGTTGTATGAATCTAAACTAGGTTGAAAACCGACTCCGGCTCAGTTTTGGGGAGGATCAAGGTAAGCTTTCTCACAGTTAATGTCTAAAAGGTCTAGGAAACAGCGCAAACGAGGCTTAAAAAAAACCATGAAGAGCTCATACAGAAAAGCAATACACTTGCCCCCCCCGCTATCCCGGATGGCCAGATTTCACATATTTCATCCAGGACAACGGGGTATCCGGGACAACAGAGAGAGAGATCGTATTATTTGAAGAAAAGTAAAGAATGTTTATTCCCACTCTTGTGAGAAGCTTTATCTTAACAAATTTTCATAGGCAGTATTAACACCTTTGGTCGCCCATCTAGTAGCCACACATGTTGCATGTTCTTCATCCTCCACTGAATCACTACTACCGAATCACTACTAGTAGTGATATACTCTGCCTCCATGTCCCAGTCGATTTTGTAGATGGCATTATGGTGGTAAAACAAATGGATAGAGACTTCATACTACTGTAACAGCAATGGCATTGGCATCCAGCTATGAGTACAGTTTATGTACTTTTCTGTCCATCCTCTTTTCCCAGTATCACACCTGGCCCCACCTTTTTTTTCCTCTTTTAGTTTAGCTTTACTGACAGTAGCCACAGTATCTGGTTCAGTAGACCAACATTCTATAGAGACAGGGGGTAATATTTCCCAAAATCTCATATGAATCCGAAAACACCCTTTTCCAGTTCAACAGGTGAAATTCTGTGAAAAATTGGAGGTGTCAAAGATTCTTTCCGGTTCAGCGGGGTATCCGGTTCAGCGGGATCCGGGATAGCGGGGGGGGGGGGCAAGTGTACTAAACGGGCAAAAAGCCGGAAACGCTTTCTACTTTCTCAGCTTTTTCTGAGGCTTGGATATTTGCCTGGTTCATGGTTGCAATTTGTTTAATAGTACGGTACGGTAACCCATACCGATAGTACACGCGCACCGTATTGTTATCCTAAAGCGAAAAGGCTATTTCTTACAGTGGGTTTGTATTTTTTATTTTTTATTTCTATTATACGTGGGGGAGAGAGAGAAGAAACAGGCGTTGTTGTGCGGGTAAGGTCAGATTTAACAGGTTAGGTTAGTCTAGGTCGCGCTTGGCGTACCAACCTTTAGGATACCCTCCACCGAGAAATATACCATCGTAAAAATGTAAAGCCTCCAGCTATGATCACAGTTTCTATCGCAGCTGCGAATAGATCATCAAAACAATAAAATCCAGTGTGTGTTTTTAAATAAATAGAGTGAATAAAACAGATTGATTTGAGGGTCTGTAGACTTTCGCTAACTTCAAACTACATTCTTTTTTATACTACCGTATTTACAAGTACCCCTTCGAAAATAAACGAACAGTTAATTTAGGTTAACCCGCAAAATAATCCCTGTCTTGTACGAAAACATCCCCCCTGTGCCTTGTACTCTTGCGATTCGCCATCTCCGCAAGGTCTCTGATCTCCGGATTCAGAGACAAATGCTCCTGAGAAGAATTAGTACTTTCCTCTCACAGTATAACATGAGTCATTTAGACGTGTTGGATCTCATTAACTGGTTTTTCGTAATTCTGTCAACTTGCCAAACTAAACCTATTGTGGGCAAATGCTGCGATCCGAGGCCTGGCGGAGATGGCGAATCACAAGAGTAAATACGGTATTTGAATCTCGCTTCCAAAAAAAAAAAATGAACTCTCCTGTCCCCTTCGAAGTTAATAATATTTTCCATAACAATTTCAATAGCTACAGTAAGTCTGTGCTTCTCCTTTTGGTCTGTTTTTTTTTTATTTTCTCCATCAAGGTTTCATTTTTTGGATGGTATATTTCTTGGTCAATGGTATCCGAGAGGTTTTTTAGCCAAGAGCATGGTATTGAAAAGGCTCACTCCTGGAAGTTGTGGGACCTGCGGAAGCATGCTAGGGCTGGCAACTTTCTTTTCTCGTGGCTCAAACGTGCCCATGAAACTTAGGCTAGGTCCCAGGGGAGTCTTTAAAGAACACCCAATCATATGGTGGTGGCAAGTTCGGAAAAACGACCAGGATACTGGCATTGTTGCCCTGTCCATTCCCTTCTTTCTTTTTTTTCTTTTTTCCTCAGGTTGAGGTGGTGGTGGTTGCTTATGGTGGGGGAGGGGGGGAAGGAAGGGATGGGTGTGGTTGTGAAGGAGGGTAGGGAGACGAGGACAGTGTGGTGGGCGGCGGCAGGCAGCCAAGGCTAGCCCAAAAATGACAAATGATTGAAAGAGACAGGCCAAGCCAGCCTAGCCGAAATTTACTTTTCTGCGCACTGCGCAAAAAAACGTGCTCTTCAGCACACCTCGAATTCCCTGCTAGTCTGATTTTCTCACTCTCGCTTCACATGAGAAATATGGAGAGAAAGAGAGGGACCAGTACTCACACAGTATTACATTGTAAAGGCAACAGGGGAAAAAAGCAAATATTTTACGAACTTTGGGGCCGTAAGTGTACTGTACAAACATAATCATACTCTACCGGCATCGTACAGCTAGAGAGGGAAGGCGTTTATATATGTACTGTATGCACCCTTCCTGTTCGCCATCTTCGCAAGCCATGGTAAGCCTGAATGGTGGATGCGTATGATGTAGTCAGCCAGTCATAAGCTCTCCTTGAACAGCCTTCTTTATCAGACAAAACTTCAAGACAAGAAGCCGGTAATTTCCATTCCATTCTAATCATACTCCAGTACGGTAATCTGCCCAAGAAACTCGACCCAACACCCCAAACTCAGCAGATTTCATTTATTTTTTTCCCCATCTCACCGCTTCCTCTCTAACATACCGAGCAACGATATGATTGTCATCATGCACAGTACAATACGGCGCGGGTAGCCATCCTACACCCATAAAAATCCGTTTGTTTTGAAAGCTCCCTTTTCCTGCCCTCTTGTTGGTGGGTTCTGAGTCGCAGCGTTCGCTACCACTCCGCTGGGCCAGATTCAATATTTATATTGGCCAACATCCTCACCTTTCTGAATCAACTGATTGTTAAAACTTGTCGTTTCGCTGGAAAAGTGTGGTGTCTACCACCGACCGGAAAGTATAGCCCCACTAACAAGCCCGTTGAATTGAATACAGTACCGGTACTTGAGAGGAGGAGAAGAACAGGAGGCGGGGGAGGGGGTCGAAATCGCCTATTCAAGTTTTTTTTTTTTTTTTTTTTTTTTTGCTCCTTCCCTTTCTCCTGATGGGGGCAGCAAAGCGTTCGATTGAGGATCGCGTGCCTTTAACTACGTCGGCGACCACATATTATAATGGTCGGCGTATGGTCGGTGGATCACATCGTTACAATTTTACGACGCATAAACGAATGAACCTGGTTGCCGAGTTGGAATCCAGACCAGTTTGCAGGCTTGCTTGACGGGAGCGTTCCCGGATGTACGAGTGCAGTACACCAGGAAAAAAAAAAAAATGAAAATGATAATAATTCATAAAACTAAACGAGGGTGGTTAGGGTATATACGTTCTCTGGTATCATAGGTTGATTGCTGTATACTCGTAACTTTATGTTACTTTGATTTCTGGATCCTCGGAGCCAGAGGGGGGCCAGATAGATATGGAAGGCAGTTATTTGGTTTGGGTACAGTATCGGTGGGGTTTCTAACCTTTCCGCTTGTTTACTCAACTCTGTTGGGGACACATTTCGGGGCTAATTTTCTGCTGGTCCTATTCTACTGACCTGATGCTAGCTGTGGGATAATTGGGATTACTGTGCCAGAGATAGCAATGGATATTGAACCATGTTTGGTAGG
This sequence comes from Choiromyces venosus 120613-1, assembly GCA_003788595.2. Lineage (NCBI taxonomy): Eukaryota > Fungi > Ascomycota > Pezizomycetes > Pezizales > Tuberaceae > Choiromyces > Choiromyces venosus. The sequence continues at coordinate 163,716 of ML120483.1, read as the reverse complement.
AACTCCGGCGGTATAGCCTACCAAGAGGTGATTTCTACAGTTACTTAGAATTCCGGTACCGGTACGCTTCCTATAATTCCCCTCCACGGCGGACTGGTCTGCCAGCAAACATACCTTGAACTTTTTACTGTGTCGTCCCCGGCACGCCACACGATTGGTTGTTCGGGCTGAGATTGTTTCCTTCAGCTTCATCATAACACGATCAAGATGAATAGTTTGACCAATGTCTCAATTGCCTTGACGTATTAAAAAGAAAAGAAAGAAAAAGGAAATCTTATCATAGTTGGTTAAGGGTTTTCGAAATCAAAGTCGGCATCACAAAGTTTGTTTTCAATTCCAATCCCGGCCAACTGCGTATGGGCAAGCGAAATGGAGGAGGGGGAAAAAAGTAAAATAAAACAAAGTATGATATAACGATCAAATTTTGTGATGAGCAAGGAGCGCATGCAGCAAGCAGGCTGCCGAATCCCGCGACGAAAGTACTCGAGTAACTCAGTGTGTAGGCTGAGATGAGTAAAAAACGGTTAGGCGGAGTCGTTTCTGTACACTCTTTATATATATAATTGTTTGAATCCAGATGGTAGCCCCCGTACCCTTCCCCCAACACTCCCAAGATCTTCACCAACTATCGCACATTCGTCACCAGTCAGCCATATTGACACTTCTCACCAACCCTTTGCCTAACATGGGACCTGCTTTTGGTAGCAACAACAAACATAAATTCCAGTCCATTCCAGCCAATTTCCACCAGAACTTCCATTTACACCGAGACTTCCATTTTTACCAAAACTCTCGTTTTCACCAAAGCTTCTATCTTCATAAAGTCCCATACCAGTATTGTTAATTCTGTAAACACAGCGCTTCATGATGGCCATCAGTGGGCTCGAACTGACTTGATACGAATGAGTTCGTAAGCTCCTCTTGAGAGTAAGACAAAAGGTAATTTCAAGAAAAACGCATTGCAATTAATTCTTTGGGCAGTCTCTTAAGTTGCTTTACGGTAAAGCTAAGCCTACTTCCTGAGTCGCAAAGTCTGCGTCCACCCTTAAACCTCGTAAACACTCTCCGCAACCAAACCTATTTATGATAGCACAACCGCGCATAATCAAGAGACCATTGTCACAATAAATTCAAAAAGAATTGGTATAGATGTACGATCCTATATAAACCTAAACTTGGACTCAGGAGTAGTTGTTGTCATAGAGGTTTATGGTGGACGGGACTTTGCGATTCAGGAAGTAGTTTGCCTGTAGAGATAGGCGCATGTGATTACCTATGCAGTAAATGTCTTGGTACGATTTTCTATTGTTTTGTCTTTCCTCACTTTGTTTGTCTCTTTTCCTCCAAAGAACACAACACCTCCCTTGTCAACCTTCAGCTCTTTCTCTTCTTTCTCTCTTGTCATTAGCACCACCCTCCCTTATCTCTGTTCAGTGCGTAGCGTTAAATAATATCTTTAACTATCTGGAGCTATTTTTTTTCCATATTGTCTTACAAAAGCTCCTTTCTACCCCTGCAACCCTTCAAACCATCATCATTGTTGTATTTGTAAGTTTTCCCTCTTTGTCTTTTGCCTCTTATTAAGCTTTCCATGCCTACTATTCTGGATTAGAGTTATTGATACTATGATTATAAAGCTCACTTGCCTTAATATAGTACTAATATTCAAAATAACTTATTCTAGAAAAAGTCCATTATATTTTGTTTTGCTTCTTGACTAGTAAATTCAGAAACTATGACTAACTATAATGGGGGCACCCTAAGGGAAGATGGATCTCTAGTTTGCAACTGCACTGAAATTGTTAGAATCACCTATGAGATCACTCCTATTGTATAAACGTACAACAGGCAATGATAATATATCAATCTTTTATTAGATATCTCAATGGGGAATAAATACTCAGAGTCGTACTTATTATTTCTTACTTATCCTTCTTAAGGCTAAGTTCTTATATTCATTCATGTTTTTCCTTGGTCTTCCTAAGACTAAGTTCTTTCATTCACTTCTTCCTTATCCTATAAGGAAGATATCTTCGACTTGTTTAAAGAGAGTACAGGTGTTTTATATTCATAAAGTCATAAAGTTATATCTTAGGAAATAACTTAGGTGGTTGCGTGAAGAACTAACTACCACATCCTATCCTCCTCCTTATATAATCCTTCCCACAACCCGATTACAAATCAATAACTATTATGAGTCACAACTGTAACTCATACACTCGCGTAACATAATAATCACATGACCTCAAACAGGTTATTGTGTGAAACTCACTTGACCTCAAACAGGTCATTGTGTGAAACTCACATGACTTCTAAACAAGTCATGTGCCTGAACCAACTTATAACTCAAATGAGTTATTGTGCAATCAAATCAAATATAACAACTATGACTCACAAGTGTGAGTCATGTGTGAAATTCACATGGCCTAGTTGGTCATGTGTGCGAAACTATTATGTTGGAGGTCACACGGAGAAGGTTGGAGTGGAAGTGTAAAGTGATGGGACTGATCAGTGAAAGAAAGAAAGAGAGAGTTGCTGTCTTGATTGTCTTGCTATAGACGTGCCTGAAACTGCCGTACTTATAGCTAGCTGTAACATGAATATACATCAATATGACCTTAGTCATTTCCTAGTTCCTCACGTCCCAAGTGGCCTAGCAACGGCCGAACATATCCGTACCACTCATCACACTGAGGTGGTATTTTCCCACATATTACAAACCTATGACCTCATTATTATGGGTCATGTGAAAACCTTTTTCCTTGCTAGGTTTGTAATACTTCTTGTAAGTTCCTCTTGCTATTTTTGCAAGATTTTATAAAAAAATAAAAAAAATAAAAAAAAAACCCCCTTCATAGTAAGTTTAGTGATAATTTTTAAGGTTAAATTTGAGAATATACTATTACAAACTTTAAATTGTAAGTAGATGCTACTGATAAAGAAGTGCAAGGTCACTTACAAATAAAGATGTACTATTAAGACCCAGCTATTTAAGGCAGGCTGGATATATAAGCAAATAGTTCACATTCAAGGCTTGAGTATTAGTACTGTATAAGATATATACCATTTGCCTACCACATGAAAGAAGAGAAAAAGACAAGCTCTCTCTATTAATACTCCTACAAGAAGTAATCTTATTGTAACTATATCATAGAATACCTACCACTACCAGACAAGATATATATATATGACTGATATTTGTAACATGACTACCTGCAAAAGAACTCTCCTGAAAGTATTCATCCTTGAGAGTTACCACTAGCACAGCTAGAAAGTTTGGAATAAACCTTGCCTTAGGGAGGAGCAGAAGTAGAAGTGGCAGTATTTACTCTTTGTTCTTTCTTATTGGAGCTTAATAGTAGGGGACTGACAATGGGTAATCTGGACAGATAAATACTATGTGTAGTAATTAGGTACAGGTAGTCCTGTCTGGATAACCTATCACCCTGGAGAGGATTATGAAGAGGACTGTATTTCTCTCATTTACAAGAAGTGTAATACTATCATGATCTGGAGAAGTATACTTGAACCTACTAAAGCTCCACTTATCTTTTCAGAAAGGGATGACTAAGATACAATAACTGCTGAGAGTTATTACATCTATGTCTTAACTCTTGTATTATGACTATGATTCTTGTAACAAGAAAACTGATAGGCTAAATGTGGCTATTGGTTAATAGAGGACAGGGCTTCAACCCATCAAGCTTATTATACTCAGTTATTATAGGATAAATATGCAATGCCAAAGCTTGAATAATCACTGTTCCCTCCAGACCTTAACCTATTTGAGAATATATGGTATATTCTCAAGGGTATATTGGAGGCTCAACTTAGATGGCCTTGATTAAGAGGGAAAGAGGCAATAGTAGAAGTCATTTAGGAAGAATGAGACCAGATCAGTAGTAAGGACCTACATTCCTATATTGACTCCATGCTAGAGTGTATTGAGGTAGTCATTGCTAGTAATCATTTGTTTTGCTAGTTTATCTATTTTTTTTTCATTTCTTTTATATCTACTAGTAGTTATAATTCTGAGGTTTACTTGTTTATTTAGTTTTGTTTTCAAGTTAAAGTGTTTTTGGATAGAAAGTATATACTTAAGTATCATTCTCCCCGAGTCAACTGTCTTTATGCTAGATATACACTTTTTTCTTTATTTTTTTTTATATTTTATTTTGGTAACCGTTTGGCAAGGCTTACCCCCTAAGACCCATGTTCCCGCCCCCCCCCGTTTTCGGATACCTTTTGTAGGGCACAAGTACTCTTTTCGGGCCCAGGAATGAGTCGGAAAAGGAGTAAGTCTGCTTTTTTTGGATGAATTTTGTGGGAAGCCTGCACGAAGTATACTCAAGCAGTAGAAAAAGACTACCAAAAAAAAAGGAAAAACAGAAGCCCGCATACAGTTGGTGATGGGGGTGATGGCAAAAAGCCCCTAAAGCTGCATACATGAAATAACAAAGACCACATTGCGAGCCGAGCATACATACAGTTCCAACTTTCTCCCAAACTACGATACGAAATCGAAATCTCCGCGGCATCGCTTGGCTTTCCCGTGCCTCGCCTCCGAGAAAGGTAAAAGGTAGTCTAAATTTAATAGACGAAGGGTGCAAAAAGCAAAAATATATATATATCACAAAAAAACACGGGAAATAAGAAGAAAAAGTAAGATGTTTGCAGGCTTAAACTAGCGAAAGGTGGAGCGGTAACAGCAAAAAGATGCGGGAGATGGAGACCCCCATTACTTCATTCTTTGTTTTTTCATTGCGCGAACAAGCGAGCAAGCACAACTATTAAGTTATGTACGACTACACACAATCCAATGATGGGACCTCGCATGAATCCTGTGTCTCCGCATTTAAACCCACAAACCAACTTGCGAGAGGGAACCCGATCTCCCCTAGAGAATTTCCGCTTAGATAGGTGTTAGTACTTAAGATCTTCGACCAATTGTGGGGGGGAGCTTTGTTTTGTCTGCACAGCACCTAGATATCCTATCCATCAAAGCCCAAGGTGCTGGTCTTGTGTTTGATTCGGAGCGGAATGGTACGTGATCTTAGGTAGGATGGGGAAGGGAAAGTGATATACTCGTATGTACAGTACTTGGGTTGAACTTATTACCGTATCTGCGGTTTGATCAGATCCCGGATTCGTGATACAGGAATTGGGGGAGGTTTTGTTATTACAGTTGATGTGGAAATGAGGCTTTCGTTAAGATTGATATAAACACAGATATTTACGTAGTTTTGTATTCCATATAACTTACCGGAATCATACCTTTCTGAGGCTTACTCTCAACAATCCAATACCGGTATCAGTGAGTTGTGATATGACTAACGAGAATAGCTATCCAAAAATAGTCTTTGATCAAGTGGGAGTTGTGACCCATACTGTTTTTTTCCTTTCACTCTGCTGAGTCATTTTCGAACCCTTATCGACCCTTGGCTTTTAAGAATCTAATACAGCAAGAAAGCACTATCAATGGTTCCTGCCCCTCCTATTTTTTTTTTTCCCCACGCTGTGCCCCACGAATACAGATCAACTTCCTAAGATAAAAGAAATTTACGCGAAGGACACCAGCAACCCCCCCCTTGCGCAAAAGCTGTCGAGAGGCCCACTACTCTTCCAATTGGCTTTGACAAAAAAAAAGGGTTGTTAATCAGAATCAAACCAGAAAAGCCAAGATAATGAGCGAAGAGGGCAATCTTCTGGGTAACGAGGCGAAAAGAGGATGGATAGTTCAAAAATTCGGTGGGACAAGTGTTGGGAAGTTTGCAGCTCAGATTGCTGAGCAGATTGTCAGGTATGCCGATCATCGTTGAACACCCCCAGCAAAACAAAGAGACGGAATAGAGAAACAAAGACAATGATTATTTTCCTCAATGCTGTCAAGTAAAAAATAGCAATTGAACTAGCTAATCACAATATTCTACGGTAGGATAAACATTCGCACGAATAAAGTCGCAATCGTATGTTCCGCTCGAAGCACGGACACCAAAGCCGAAGGAACTACGAACCGGTAGGTTGAACCTAAATTTACCCCATCTTGTCAAGTGAGCCAATGGGGAAATTGGCTCGATTGGTCTTTTTTTTTCTAACCAATTATCAGGTTACTTCAAGCAGCGGAAGAAGCCTTGAAACCGCAGTCGAAGCTCTATATCGATATTGTGAATGACATCCGGGAAGACCATATTCGTGCTGCCAAGCAGGAAATCCGGTCAGAAGAAATCGTTGCCACGCTGGAAAGTGAAATTGAAGCAGAGTGCGGAAGACTAGCTAGTTTCTTGGGCGCTGCACAGGTCTGTCCCCACTGAAACATGTGAGATCAAAGCTCCTGCGAGATGGGCAGTAGGGGGTACAGGCGGATATCTGACTCGTATTCATAGATCATCGATGAGATTAGTCCTAAGACGAAGGATATCATTGTTGGGGCTGGGGAAAAGCTTAGTTGTTTATTCATGACTGCAATGCTTAGAGATAGGGTGAGTTTTGCTTTTTCTAGATAGGCGGGGCTTGCTTGTCTTACCTTTACTCGAATACTGACCGCCTTACCTGCTCGTGGGGTTGCCGGCGGCTCAGGGACTTGATGCGGAATATGTCAATCTCGAAAATATCATTCACGGCTCTTACTCTGCCAGAAATGGGCTAAATCAGGAATTTTATGACTACCTGGCAAATCAATTAGGGGAGAGGATACAGGGTTGTGAGGGGAGGATACCTGTTGTTACTGGTAAGTCATTGCATAATAACCGTAGGGCACGTATGCCATTACAATTGTCAAACAAAGGAGACCCAAACTGGCAGGTCGGAAAGCGTGGGGTTTTTTAAGTTCAACGAGTGCTAATCCCTACACTTATTTCCGGTCAGGCTATTTCGGAACTGTTCCGGGAAGCATATTGTCGTCTATCGGGAGAGGATACACGGACCTTTGTGCAGCGTTACTGGCAGTTGGCTTAGATGCGGAAGAACTTCAAGTTTGGAAAGAGGTGGATGGCATTTTTACTGCGGACCCCAGAAAAGTCCCTACCGCGCGTTTGATACCCATAATCACTCCCGAGGAAGCTGCCGAGTTGACCTACTATGGCTCTGAGGTAAGTTTTAATTATTCTTACCGGCAATATTTATTTATGATCATGCATCTTTTTTCGCATTCAATTCTGCCCTATTGATTTCCCTGCTAACACAGGCCCCAGGTTATCCACCCGTTTACCATGGACCAGGTAATTAAGGCCCGTATCCCTATCCGCATCAAGAACGTGGAAAATCCTACCGGAGAGGGAACCGTTATCTTTCCGGACTCAATTTCTCGGAAAGGCGAAGAGACACCGACTTACCCACCTCGTCACATACGGCTCAAGTCTCAGGATCCACTTTTACGAGAACGGTCGAAGCGCCCAACAGCTGTGACTATAAAAAATAGCATCGTAGTTTTGAACATCCACTCCAACAGGAAATCCCTATCTCACGGCTTCCTTGCCAACATCTTCTCGGTGCTAGATAAATGGCGTCTTACGGTAGATCTCATCTCCACTTCGGAAGTACACGTGTCCATGGCCCTGCACTCTGAAGTTAGGGAGGAAGACCTTAAGGACGCAATCGAGGGATTGAGAAAGTATGGTACCGTTGATGTTATTCGTGACATGACTATCCTTTCCCTTGTGGGTAAGCAAATGAAACATATGATCGGCATAGCGAGTCGTATGTTCACGGCTCTCGCAGAATCGAAGGTCAACATCGAAATGATTTCACAAGGCAAACCCCCACCCTTCTTCCATTCTTCACACCGGTGCCAAATCGTATGGCTAATAATGATATGATTGTCACAGGCGCGAGCGAAATAAATATCTCCTGTGTTATTAAAGAAATTGATGCGATCAAGGCGATGAACGTACTTCATACGAAACTTTTCATATACCAGGATTTGCCATAGGTTTGTGTTTCTTTTGTGTTTCTTTTAGATCTATATCCCTGGTTGGATTTAACTGCTAGGATTACGGGTGCCATGCAGGATTACCATTTGTATTGTATATAGCCTAGCGTGTCTGTTGGAAGCACTTGTTTGGAAAAGTTTGATTGAGAATAGAGAATGGATTTTTAGATTCATTTGATCACTTTTCTATCAATTTTACCATTCATGGCGGTGTGAGGCGTGAGGGTTGAGTGGTAGGGTGAAGTGAAGTGAAGTGAAGTGAAGTGAAGTGAAGTGAGATTATAGGCGCTAACCTGTTGTGTTTTGTCCTACTACCGGTACTGCTGCTGGCTTCATGTCAGCTAATAATTTATTACAAGCACAAGTACCCAGTACGAGTACTTGGCATTATGGCAGTCGCTTCTTTTTGGTAGGCTGGTAATAGAGATTGTGCAAGTTGGGTAGTTGCCTTTATCTTACCAAGTGAGTGGTTCTCACTCCTTTAGTTATATGTTCCAAAATATATAGGGACCATGCTGCTGTGTGGAATTTATTGGAGGATTGACATTCCAGTAATTGTTCTCCTCTCGAAATGACCCGTTTACACGTGAGACACGGCCCTGTATGAGTTTAACCATGAGGTATTTGAATTCTCATGTCTGCCATGTGGAATTTGGGTTTACGAGTTGAACAACTTCTTTGGTTGGTTGGTTTTGTTGATTGGGTTGGGTGAGTTAGTTAGAGATAGAGGTTTTGTTTGGAGGTCTTAGATGTTGTCCAAACTCAATTGAGTAAGGATACTGTAAACTGGAATTGCTGTGCATGTGTTTCAGGAGATTAAAGATATTATAGGACGTTGCACTTGTACGGGACGCACACATCGCAGCCCTTCATCTGAAGTACCGTAAGAGGACTTTGGAGCAGGGTTATGGTACTCCAAACAGTGTCGATATCCAGACAAAAAAGGTTGGGGGGACAGCCCAACCTGCAAAGCTATCACAAAAAAGCTATGATAGTACTCTTGGCAACCGTTGAGCCGCACCCAAAACACACTGCAGTTTTTTTTTTTCCCCAAACACCCCACCAAATTCAGCACGAGCGAGCCCCTCCAACCCCCACCCCCACCAAGCAAATAACACCACAAATACGCAGCCCCGCCATGAAGCGTACCACAAAATTCCTCAATTCCATCCCACGAGGAGGTCAAGTGCAAGCCCACCGATCCGCCTCGAACATCAGTGTCTTCTCGGGCATTCAACCGACGGGAGTCCCGCACTTGGGGAACTACCTGGGCGCTCTCCGCCAATGGGTCGGGATCCAGGACAACTCGCCTAAGTCGGCCAGGCTCACGTTCTGCATTGTCGACCTACACGCCATCACGCAGCCGCAGGAGGCGGAGCAATTGCGGAAACACAAGACGGAGTTAATGGCTACGCTTTTGGCTGTCGGCTTGGACCCCAGGAAGTGCACGGTTTTCGAGCAGAGCCGGGTGCCGGCGCACTCGGAGTTGATGTGGATTTTGAGTTGTGTTGCGCCGATGGCGAGGTTGAATCGAATGACGCAGTGGAAGGTGCGCACGTTTCTTGCTTCCTATTTCCCTTCACCCCCGCTTCGATGATGGTGATGGTTTTGCTGAGGCTTGCTGAGTTTGGGGGAGTAGAGTAAGCTTGGGGTTTCTTCAGACCAGGATTCCTTTATGGAGAAGGCTACTACGGCCGGCTTGAAGTTGGGGTTATTCTCGTATCCGGTTCTACAGGCGGCGGATATTCTTATACACAAGTCTGTGCACCTTTGATCTTGGCTAGAGGGTTCCGAGGGGTTGGGACTGATGGAGGAATAGGACTACGCATGTTCCGGTTGGTGAAGACCAAGCTCAACATCTGGAGCTTACACGAGAAATTGCATCAAGTTTCAACAAAACCTACAAGAAGGATATCTTAAAATTACCCATCACCCTCCTCTGTACCACCCCCACGGCCTACACATAATTGCATTTGCATCTCCCCAGAAATAGCTAACCAAGCACTTTTAGCACCGGCAAAGCGCGTCATGTCGCTCAAAGACCCCACACAAAAGATGTCCAAATCAGCCGCTGATCCCGCCTCCCGCATCCTCCTGACAGACTCACCAAAAGAAGTGCACGACAAGCTCAGAAAGGCTGTAACGGATAGTGTGCAGGGCCCCCTGACCTACGACATGCAGAACAGACCGGGCCTCTCAAACCTCATCGAGATACTCGCCCACATCCGACGTCGACAGGACTTTGGCAACGTCGCCAAGGAATTCGAGGACTTGAGCCTTAAGGCGTTCAAAGATCTTGTGGCGGACGCCATCAGCGAGCACCTGGAGCCCATCCGGGATGAGTACGAGAAGATCATCAAGGAGAGTAATAGAGAAGTGCTACGCTTCGTGGCGAGTGAGGGAGAACGGAAAGCGAGGGAGAGTGCCGAGGAGACGTTAGCCGAGGTTAAAGAGGTGGTAGGAATATAAAAAATAAAAATAAAAAGCAATATATAAGATCAAAAATTCATTTTGCTTTTCTATATATACAAGTACGCACGGTATTGTATCATATTTTATTTTCGGTCTCTTCTGCGTGGATGTTTATTTCTCTTCTTTTTTTTTATTTCTCTTCTTATTTTCATGTACTGTACAACATTTGGCATATGATACTCCCTTCTCCTTCCTTTCTTCCTTCCTTCCTTTCACGGGCATGTAAATCTAATATTCTTGATTGGATAATGGTAGACTAAACTAGACTACCGTATGCGGCACTGTACTACGTATAAGTTAATTGTACCATAGCATTACAGTACTTGTACTGTAGTATCATAGATCTTTTGACTCTCATCCCTTCCCCCTCCCTCTTGTCCCCTTCCCTCGCGCTTAAAATTGTCACAGTAACCTACTGCAAATGCTGTAACCTCTTATAATATTATCATTCCCAAATCGAACCGTCCCTGATATAGCCACGCCTTCTCAACTCAACTTAATGCCTTTCGCTATTGACAGTGCACTCTGTAAGCTATCTTAATGCAATACTACTACCCTCGTGATCTACAATACCCCATGACTAATCAACCAAAACATACTATCGACACGGTAGGTAGAAGACTAGAGTAGTCAACCCCCGTCTATCTTATCAAAGTTCACTACTGTACCGTACCTGTATCACCACCACTATCAGCAAACACGCGGGAGCAGAGTAAATCCCCCCACCCGTTCTTCCCTCTTTCTTTCTTCAACGTTCATACCGGTACCAAGAAACACCCACCCAGCACTCACAAGTATTAACTTAGCAAAACACACGAGTACAGTACAGTGCAAGTACCGGTATGATAACTACATACCATACGGTAGTCTAAAACCCGGCGGACGTAACCTCCATATACGGAAACGATCCTCCGGGGATTGACTGACCCGTTACTACCGTACAGTACATACGAGTCACCTGCAGCTGAGCTGAGAAGCAAAGACGTTACGGTACATAAACCACGGAGAAACAGGAGATAGAAACAGTGCAGTGTACTGTAGAGCGTTGGTGGCGAAGAAGAAGAGTTGAGACATAAAGTACGAAATGGGAAAGGAAAAAATATGGAATATATTATGATATTACGGTGGTGAGAAGGAAATGTGGAGGGGGGGTATGGTGAGTGTAAGGTGGGGTTTCGTACTGTGATAAAAGCGCTCATATAGTATTTGCTTATAATAAGGTACTACTTCTCCGATCTAAGTACCGGTATTTTATACGTGGATATGGGAGATAAGTTAGTAGGTATGCTTAAATATTTTTATTATTGTGCTGCCAAGATGTACTGAGATTTCGGATCGTAGTGCTCTTCCACTTATGTCGAGAACCCCGAGCGCCGAGAAAAAGGAAGAAAAAGAAAAGAAGGGAAGGGAAACTACTGGCTTGGAGTATCTGTTAGCTTATGGTACTGTAAGAGTACTGGTTTTGATATAGTTATTGTTTTTTTTTTTGGGAGTGGTAGATTTATAGTATCCCTTAGTCTGTCGGGTGCTGCACCCAAGAGATCTGGTTAAGAAAATAACGAGATCTGGAAATTATCCTTTCTTAACTGGAAATAAATTACTAGAGTTTCAAATTGAGACCTTAATCCACCGATTTCTTGGGCGCTCTGACAGACTAAGGGATAACTACGGTACTGTGATGCTTGAACGAGAGGAGATGATAAGTTAGTGGGAGGTACCGTATTTGGTATTGGGGGTACTCTAATGGTGCCTACTGCTAACTTACCATACTGTACCTGGTGTTGCGGAATACCGGTATTAGCCATGCCTGGTAGCTCAGAAATATGGAGGCTAGTCGTAAGTTATCGATTGTGAAGGTACCAAATGCGTCGAGGGTTTTGCTGCGTACTTGGGGGGGGGGAGGGTAGGTGTTGGAGACTATCCATCACCAGCGTGTAATTTACATTATTTGGCGATAATGACTGAGTAAAGCTAATCCGAGACATTTTCTGATTGTGCTACTACAAACTTGAGCAAAACTTTGGTAATAATTGATACATTTCCAAGAGATTTGCCTGATTCCGCTACCGATTCAGCCAGTCTCAGACAAAATCCTTTGTAGGCCTGATACTTACCCCCCCCCCCTCAAAGTAACTTGATGATTCCCTGGCGAACTTGACATTCCGCCATACCCGCACTGCGATCCTACCGTAGACCATTAGTGTAGGACTCATATCAATCAGAAACACCCTTGTTATGTCACCAGACCAATTATCCCCTCAAACCCATCTACCGGTATGGAATTCTGTTACGGCATCAATTACGATACTCATCAATAACTACCTAGCCCATCCATGCCGCAGCTTGCCCGGCCAGAGTCAAAACTACCTGTCATTTCACATTTCAAATTTCGCCCATCTTATTTCGTTGCGCTATGTATTGCACTCCTATGGTACATTCTCAGTACGACCATTGTAAAACCCTACGATGGCTAAGTCCAAGCTCAATCTCAAACCTCGCCAGCGCGTACAACAACAACGCTCCTTCCCCAATCCAAAAAGCCTCACAACCCCTGCGCTGCCGCTAATCAGTTCCTCTAGGGGAATGGGTCCAGACGCTAAGCTACGGTAGCTGGATAAGTTAGCTAGCTTGGCTCAGCTCACAGCGAGTGAGTGCTGTGATACGATAAGGTGATACATGAACACACACCCACAAGTACCTGTTAAACACGTAGGAGTAACATAACTATACTTCACAGTACCGGGTCTATGCATGTATGTATATACCTCCTCCTGCTCCTGCTCCTCCTCCTCTCCTATCCTTTTCCATGTGCTCTGGCATGTGATCTTATCACAACATTAATTAATACCCAATGACATAACAGCGGGGCCGGGTGATTGCTCTATCCCCCTTACTTCGAAAAAAAAAAACCCTCAAAACATTGCACGATGTAGTTATAATGCTTCTTCCTCGTGGGAGTTATTTATATGTAGACGACGATCACAGCTCATCACTCTTCTTCCTCTCTCTTCCCCCACTCTTCCTCCCCTACTCCCTGCTCTGCCCTCTTCCTGATTCATTCATTCATTCTTAATCACCACTTACAAGTACCCACCTAGCCGGAACACCACGCCGCTATCCGGCCTCAACACAAACCTTTGTCTCTCCCTTCATTTATTCCTTTTTCTTCCTTCTCCCTCACCGGGCATTGTTTTTGCCACCCAGACCAGCACTGTACGATACGTCAACTAAAATACCGGACCGGAATGTCATTATACGCGCGGAGTATGGTAAACGAAAGCTAGGTTTAAGATTGTATTATGTCTCACCCACTCACTAACTTGTAAGATAGCCGTATGGCGTGAACTCACCGCCACTACTAAGCCGATTTAGCGTCGTACCGTACATACGGGAGGACTATCATATCTGTGGCACGGCGCTCGTGCGCCCGCGCGCGCTAGGAGGCTACAGCGCGGCACGGTTGCTGCAGTGTGGTTGGTGCTTGTTACCGATCATGACTTGTCACTCCTAAAGGTTTTTCCCCGACAAAATGGCGCACACGCACGCAGTTGGTTGACCGTGCTGGACCGAGCCGTACCGAGCCGTACGGTATCGCACGCAAGGCACGGTAGTGTTGTCAGGCTTGTGGTTTTTTTTTGTTTTTTTAATACCGGTATGCCTGCTCCGATACGGTAGGAAAATATCATTGGGAAATTGCTTTTTGTAAGTGAGCTGCACAGTTAGGTAACTAAGTAGTCTATTGGAAATTGGGAACAGAATGGGATGGGATGGGAGGGGCTATGGTGAATTGGTTTTTATTTTTATTATTGTGTGACTTTTTTTGGGGGGGAGGGGAGGGGAGGGGGATTGGCGATGCTCATTTCCACTGATTTGGATGTGGGCTGGTGGCCTAAAGGGTTGATGAGTTATCAGTATCTGCTGGATTCTGGGGCCTAGTTGGGACGTTCGGAGGGGAAGTGTCTGGGGACGTGTCAATCATGTACTGAACTCTACCCTTAGGACAGGATTGTTAAATTGTAGAGCGCCAGCTTACTCCTACTTGGCTTGTCTTATCATGCAGGCAATTAGAAGATTAAGTTACAGTAAAAAAAAAAAAAAAATTTGGTTAATTTTTGATTTTTTAATATTTTATCCATTATGTAAACTTTTCTTTTATCCAAAATACAGTATAGGACGCGTGCGCGTCTTATTATGGATCACACAAATCACCACATCACCCTTTCTTGCGCGACCTGAATTCAATTAAACTGTACCACCACCACCACCACCACAACCGCCACTGCCGCCACTGCCGCCACCGCCTTCTTTCATCCCCGTCCGTCGTCTCCGTGGCTCCGGGAAATTCTTGTGATGTCTGATACGATAGTCGAGTACGGCTCTGGCGCCTGGCATTTACGCTTTCCAGTAAGAACTTTAAAGTGACATCGCTATATCATAAAGCCCTTCCCCTTTCTCGTACGTGTGATACCGTAAAATCCGGCAAAAGTCGGATTGGAGCTAAAGGGAACTAAAGAGAAACTAAGGCAACAGAGCCAACAGGAGGGAACGAAGACCGCCGGCTCGCGATTGTTCAAACATATAGTGAGCGGTGATTGGGCAGGTTCAAGAAAATCTACACAAGCGCCAATCCGACTTTTACCGGATTATAAGGTAGGTAATGCGGTAAAACGCTCCTATCGGACTGGAGTGGTAATAGGGTGTTAAATATATGCTATATATTATGCATGTTTCAGCTCCCTCGTCCTCGGCGTGACTTTATCAATCAAGTCAATCGATCCATCGATCTGTTCAATCTGTCCATCCACCATTCAAGAAATGGGAGAAGGGAGGGTGGGGGAGGGCGGGGAAAAAGGAAATATGAAAAGAGAAGAAAAAAATTATTCAATCAAGTTCAAGCATATACGCTCCCGCTCAATGCCAGAGATGACAGAGATGCTCCCGTGGCCCCCGATGGCAAAGCGGCAGGGGAGACAGGAAGTTCCTTGTAATCATTGTAATATATTGTGATGTTGTGATATTACCTACCTAAGTGACTTACCCTGGAAACATACCACCCC
This sequence comes from Choiromyces venosus 120613-1, assembly GCA_003788595.2. NCBI lineage: Eukaryota > Fungi > Ascomycota > Pezizomycetes > Pezizales > Tuberaceae > Choiromyces > Choiromyces venosus. The sequence continues at coordinate 148,260 of ML120483.1, read as the reverse complement.
CCTCTTCATTAGTCCGCCCCTCACTCTCCCATCATAAAATATCACTCACTCTGATCTTGCATCAGCCAGCCGGGCCGATCAAACCCCCCTCCCCCTCCTTAACTACTCAGCCCCCAACCTATCATACTCCAGCAAACTTTCCTCCCATCATCGTGCCTACCCGATAGGGTAAAAACCACTGCGCATGTCTGCATTCGGCATAACATGACAAGGCGGAATGTAAAGAAAAAAGAAAGCAAGCACATGTTACATCGGCGACACGAAAAGCCACAATTACAACACCACCACCATTACCACTTGCTTTTTTTTTTCTTTTCTTTTTCAAATTTCTCCCCCACTTGACCTCCAGAGCGCCTCTTGCTTGTCGGTTTGTTGGGAACGCTGACGTAGCGGATTGGGCTAGATGGAGGAGGGGAGATGGGAAGATGGGGAATCTTAAAATTCAGCATGGTTATCAGTCATGGGGGATATATTTGCCTGTTAGACTTGTGCCATGGTTGGAAGCCCAACCAATTGTGGATATTCCCCTCGCTTCCGGTTTTACATGCTTTGCTTCCGTGTGGCATTTTGGGCTCAGCTTGACGGGATGTGTTAGGGGATTGATTGTACATACTTGTAAAGTACCAGAGGTTGGTTGGCTTGTTGAGTGCAGAGCAAAAGCGTTGTACCGGGCCGCATCGCGTAGTATCGCGCTGAGGGAGAGGGTTGTTTTTCCATCCAGTCATCTATTTTGCCCGCCCCCAGGCCGGAAGATCGAATTTCTCTCTCTCCCGCTGCTAATTACGCCATGGTTTGAATCCAAAAGCGGTAGGGTAAACGAGCACTAGTGGCAAGGAGAAGAAGAAGAAGAAGAAGAAAAAAAATGCAATCAAAAGGAAAGAGTTTTTCTCGTCACCCGTATTGTAATACAAGAGGCAAAATAAATAAGTTAAGTTAGTTAGGTCTCATACAGCAAAGATGGGGCAGGGTAGTAGGATACAATACCGGTACTGGTACATCTAAAGTGGCAGGTAGGTCATCCGGGCATATCGATGCACAAGCTGGCACACAGCACACTCGCCTACCGGTACCTGCCGTGCTACAGCACTCATGCTACTCTCGCTAGACAAAACCAAGATTTGCCTCGCTGAATTCCGTGGTATGGGAAGGAAAAAATCCTCATACAAGTTAGACTACCGGTACTGGCATGTGGAGCGCGAACACAGGGATTAAAATTTGTCTGGCAAATTGTCTGTGCGTATCTGAGCGCCCATACTAAATTCGAACTCAAATGTTCTACTCGCGCGGCCGAGCTGAAGCCGGGCACCTAGGGCGGTAGTTCCCATACAAAGTGTCCGGCTTCAATTCGGCCGCGCGAGTAGATCTTCATGCCAGTAACCTATACGATACGGTACCCACAATCCCCCACCTACCCACCTACAGTCCTCCACGGGGCCGTGACAAATACAAGGCGGTGACGAACAGGGGTATTTAGCAAGCAAAGTGAGTTCGTCACGGCCCCGTGAAGGACTGTACCTCGTGGCAATGACATCCCCCCATTCATACCGTACCCTTCTTTGTTTCAGCGGCCGGTTGTGGGTGGTTTTCCAGACTCACATCCTATCACTCCCATTCATCCCATACACTCCGCACACACACTAGTTTTTCCTTAAAAGGGGGGGGGAAAAAACCCAAACTTATCTTACCGGCGGGAAGAAAAGGAGAAAAGGAGAAGGAAAAAAGCAATAACCACTGCGCACGTCTTAATCTGGACCATATTGGCGATGCTTGGTGTGCATGTGTGCTATTCCAAATTTTGCATGACCACCCACCAGGGAAGGGATTATGGGTGTGTGTGGAATATTTGCTTTTTTATTTTATTTTTTCTTTGTGCATGTGTGTCTTTGCTCAGCTGGATTTGGGCATTGGGGGGTTTTTTTTTTGCTTAAAATTTCTTCAAGGCTTTTCTTTTTTTTGTCGGGTTGATTGGGTGGTGGGGTGGAAATGACAAAGGGGATTCTTTTAATTGGGGTTGGAGGGGCACGGTTGAGGGAGGGAGGGAGGGAGGGGAATTTCTGCTTTCTGCTGCATGGATTGCGGTTGTAGCTGTGTTATGTGTTGGGTTATGAGTGATTGTGTATGATTATGGGTTCCGTGACACAACTGACAAGGTAGAGTGACATACTGTATGAAAGGTCTCTTTCTAAGAGTCCAACAGAATGTGGCTGAATGTGTGGAAGTCACTCATCCACAGTACTTGGCATGGAGATCAAACATACCGGTAGGCCGTGTGAGGGCTCAGCAAGGCGGCACCCTCAGCGAGGCTTGGCGCATCTTGGCGCGAACAGCTTGCCGCATTATATGGGGAACTCAGTGTGGAGTGAACCTGCTTGTCTTTTCTTCTGATAACCACTAATCTACAAAAGCATCAAATTCCATCGGGATTGGAGTTACATCAACTCTTGACCCATTGAATGATTCGGGATCCAACCATTTGCGCTGCAGCAGTAAGGCTTGAGACGTTATTATTAGCTGCCATCTCAATAGCCAACTGCTCCTGGACTCGTGCTGGGATTGGGATTTCAGAAGGGTCGGGGGTCATAGTTGGTAGGAACTGATAGTATCAGACATGAGAGTTCGTCAGGTTTTCTCCCTTCTCCGGCATTATGACGATCACATTTTCACTCAATTACCGTAAAAACTTGAATAATTGGACGTCATACAAAGAGGTTAAAATAAGGTGAGGCAAGCGGAAATTACATAGCTCTGGAAATCATGTCAAAATCTGTAGCTGTCGCGGATTATCAAACAATGTTCTGGGCTAACATTTTCCCAGAGCGTTCTTTGATAATCCGCGACAGCTACAGATTTTGACATGATTTCCAGAGCTATGTAATTTCCGCTTGCCTCACCTTATTTTAACCTCTTTGTGTGACGTCCAATTATTCAAGTTCTTACGGTATAGCGGCAAGTCAAGCTGCGCCAAGCCTCGCTGAGCCCTCACATAGTCTATGTGACATCTCAACCGCACTTTTCTGGACACCTAAAACCAGTCCTCTTGGTTGCTGTGTTAACTCAAGAGTCTCCGATCTCTAATGAGCTTTTTTCCCATTTAATACTCCTTAATAAGAAAGAGAGAGATCATAGAAATAAGCAAGAGTAATTATTTAGTAGTTATATGAAAGCTTTCTCTTGATCGTCTGGTGTTTTTAGGCCGTGTTCATTTTTGATTTCTATGTAACTTTTGTGGTTGGAAGGTCCGATTTCAGACACCAGGCACCCATAACGCCCTGTCTGCACGAAAACATATCCCCCGGTACTTGTATTGTATTGAGTTCGAAGAGGTGTGTGTATGTGCCAAGTTCGGATAACCAGGTTAAAGCTGTGGGCATTATCCACTCCGTGGCCCGGGCGTGCATGGTGGTGTTGGTTTTGGCGGCTAGACGCCACCATAGTTGATTTCAGCAGGAATTGAAATTGGATTTGTTAGAGTTCGCCATAGCTTCTTTTGCGAACTCGTAACTGCAGGAGCTGCAGTGGGGGTACCCTAATCAGTGGATTTCGAATGGGGATCACTGGACAGTCTGTGGGGTTAGCATAGTGTTGCGAATTCGTTTTATCGCCTGATATATCGACCCAAATATTACTACGATCATGGATTTTTTTTTGAATTGTTAAAGGATTCATTTATCATACAGTATCATACCGATCGATAGTATTTCTATTCCTTCCTAGAACGTGGGTTTTACGGCCTAGCCTAAGCCTATTCCGGGTAACCCAACCGCTTGGGGGGAAAAAATATGGAGATACGGCGAATCAAACGCCGGGCCACCTCTATGCTAAAGAGGTATTATACCACTAAACCATATCCCCATTTGATGGTTCTTGACTGGGGTTTGCCAATATAAGCAACTTTTGACATGACAATGTCCAGCCATGCCTCACCCCAATTGGGAGTGTAGAATATCTGCTTTGCCATTTTTCTGGGCTTTCGGATACCCTGTGCGCGACAGATCTGGGACTGAACAAACTGGGCTCGGGAATCTTGTATGCTCCATTAATTACCGGTAGCCAGTGCTTTTTTTAGGCTTCAAAATTTGATGAAATCAAACTTAAGTTTTTGTTAAAATAATTTCGGCAACTTAATGTTCTACGAGATACATACTAATTCTGTTAGACTTTATATTCCCACTATTCGTATCACTCTTTCTTTTAGTCTTTTTCTTCGAAAGTCGAAATTTTGTTTTGTACTAATAACTTAGATTTTATTGTCGTTTTTTTTCATCGTAAATCAGACCGTTCGTTTGCTGAAGAGCATTTCTTCCGTCTCGTTCATCTGGAATTCCTCTAAATTGGGATATATAGGAGCAAGCTCCCCCACATGAATATTGTTACTTTTCAGTATATATGACGCTTACGAATTCTACACTATGGTATGGTTCGAATAATAAGGTACGTTACTGTACTGTACGGCTCGATACCCACACTGTAGAGTACGTCTGTAAGGCGCAATACCGCAGGAGGGGAATTCACACCAAAGGTTGAATGCTGGGTATCCGTGTCTTCTACCATCAAGGCCAAGCCAATTTGAATCCATGACAATCTTAACCTCGATACTGGAGTATGGGTTTACTTCGGCGTATATGCTCCTTCTTTCTATTCGTAACATCTCTCTCGAAATCTTGACATTTTATGTACTGGTCCGGCTCACGGGGTCTGGTAGGTTTACCGCACCCCCGCTGCTCTGGTGTATCGTGCCTTGTCTTATATTTCGCGGGGCAAACAGATGACGCCAGTTCGAAACCTACATCAGCGCGAGTGACCATACGTGATCCGGCTGCCAACAGCAGCAAAGATTTGGTGAGGTGGCGATTGACCCAACCAACTACAGTTGAAATTTACTGTAGCTCCCGGGAATAGCATAGGCAGCTGTGGCTCAGATTGAGCTAGGTTTTTTTTAATACGGGCGCTGATACGAGTCACCCAGATGCGAACAACTAAAGTGAAACTTTCCGGTAAGGTATGTAATAGCAGCCGTGTTCGCAAATGCAGTTTAGTGACGAATAAAGCCGTAACTTATGGAGTGCCTGGGGTTTGCCTATGACTCCCTTCCACGGCCTCTTTATTCCCAGCCGGACTGTCCAGCATGTCCTTCCTGGCCCTTCCCAATGAATTACTGATCGAAATATGCACCTCTTCCGTGTTGGAAATATCTGATATCGTTTCCATTGCGCGGACAAACCGTGTTCTCAGGGATTTCTTCGCGCCGTATGTCCGCTCCGAGATGTTTAAACGGCGGAGTGACAAATACGCCATAAGAGTCATCTACCATGCTGCGGAACACCGGGACCGACTCGAAGTTGTGGCGCTGTTGGGTGATGGAATCCTGGATACCATCCGCTATAGTAGCACTCTTCTCCACATCTCAGTGTGCGCCATGAGCGAAGACGGGCTGACAACTTTATTAGCCTGTGGCTTTAACCCGAACACTGTCGACAAGAGAGGCCGCACTCCGCTGATATGCGCAACGGCGGTCAGGCGCCTGTGTGCTATAAGAGTGCTATTGCGCTGTGCTAGTGTAGACCTGAATCGCCCTTGGATATGTGACGATTTCGCGGCTTTACACCTGGCGGTGCTGAAACGGGACGTTGATGTGCTGCGCTTGCTATTGGCATGCCCGCGGATAGCGGTGAATCAGGTCTGGACAGATGAACCGACGGAAATCGGCGCCGCAGAATCTGAGCTCGAGCAGCAGTTCTTGTTGCTTTTGGAGGGAATATGGTGGAGGGAGGCTATGTGCCTGTGGGAGGGGGATGGGCGCCGCTGCATGGGCAGTGAATGGGGGTGATCCGACTATGACTAGGAGCTTACTTGACGATGAAAGGGTCGATGTCAATCTTCATTCTCGCGATGGTGAGACGGCGCTGCGTGTTGCCGTTCGACGTGTTAACACGATCGCGGTTGACATGCTGCTGGCTCACCCGAAAATAGAGGTGTGGGAGGATGGCATAACAATCCTACATCGTGCCATATTCGAGGCAAACAGATCCATGATAAAATTGCTGCTGGAATCCAAAAAAATAGATGTCAATTCTCCCGTGAGGTATGGAATAACCCCACTGATCCTAGCTGTGTTTCTCGGGAAAGTACAAATCATTTCGATACTGCTGGATTGTGAGAACATTGAGGTTGGAGCGCTTAATTGGCGGGGAAATACCGCGAGAGATTTTGCGCTTCCCTATCATCCGGAGATTGCGAGAGCGCTAAGCGCCAGGGAAATTTTGGGCTATAAACGGCTGGACTACTTGGATCTTGCGATCGAGAATGGCTTGGATAACAGTGAATGGCGGGATGGAATGGCTTCTGATGAAGATGTTAACCTGGAATCAGAAGATAAAGAAGAAACAACGAGGAATTAAGGAGTGCTCGAGTTCTGGCTACTGGAGATGGATCATGTAATCGCTGGGTTATCATAACATGTTAGAGAGTTTGATGGTTTGTTTTAAGGGTTAATTGAAGTTGTATGCTAGTGGTAAGTTAACTTATAACCCCCACCCTCTCTCTTCTCTGGGGGAGAGTTAGTTATTAGAGTTAGGTAGTGTAGTGTAGTGTTTTGCATGATACTCATCCATTTTTCCTTCTCATTTTTCCATTTTTTTTAGCCCCTAAGTTACTATTTAAGTTACGCGTTTTTTGTGCTTTCTGAGGAAGGGAAAGTAGAGAAGATGCAATGGCAGGACACTCAAATACGGAGACCCAGCTAATTTACTTTGCCTGTGTTGTACTGTAGGTCCTGATGAGTTTTTTTTAAATTATTGCGAGTGACTGTCTGTGATGGATGTTCTGGAAGATTGGTAGGCGGGCGGCATACAGGATGTGGGAATTAGCAAAGTCTCTGACGCGGCGAAACCACAAATTTGGTAGGTTTTGTTTTTGTAAGAAAAAAAGACGGTGGGGCCGCGGGAGGAAATGGGAAAGGAATTGTTTTATTTCGACACGTTTATTTTCTTTTATTGCAGTGACTGAATGAAAGGGCATCTGGTGTTGGGATGCATGGAAGCTAATAATTTCGACGGCTTCTTTTGGGGGAAATGCATACCCTTGACTCACAGTATACACATTCAAAACCAAAACCTACGTTGCCATTTATACACTTTGGTGATTCAACCAGGCTCCCTGTAACTTAGTCACCACTGTTATCGATCTTTTTCTTCTATATTAGTCTTTTTCTTCAGTTTCTATTCTGGACCATTCGCTCACTGAAGGGCTTTCCTTCTGTTTCGTTCTCGGCTTAGGGTTACAAGTAGAGTTATATGCTAATGGGGTACAGTAAAAATCGGAAAACTATTTCTACTAACCTCGTAAAAATCTCTATGGAGGAGACAACGGTGATTTTTGCCGATTTTAATGACACTCTCGGGCATAGGTGTAAATTCCCTGGCTGGCGGCATACTGTAAGCCTTATCAGTTCTCTCTTGGTGTGAGAGTCAGTGAGACTTACAAATACTCTATAATCGCGAGTAACTTTGCATGATCTCAGTGCCATGGTGTGAGTAGATCAGGTGATATGATGTGGGGATTGATTCAACCAAGAGCTGGTGACATTTACAGCAGCCTTTATTAAAAACATGGAACGGGGTGCCCCTGATTGACCAGAGGTTTGCAATACGAGCACTTTTGCGCGTCACTTAGATACAAGCAATAAAGGTGAAATTTGGCGATAACGTATGCAATAGCAGTCGTGTTCGCAAATGCAGTTTAGTGACGAATAAAGTCACAGCTTATGGGCTGACCCATCTCTGTTTCTAAACTCCTCCCACGGCCCCTTCTTTGATTCCCCAAGCCTATCCAGCATGCCATTCTTAGCCCTTCCCAATGAATTACTTCTCGAAATATGCACCTCTCCCGCGCTGGAAATACCGGATATAGCCTCCGTTCTACGGGCAAACCACTTTCTAAGAGACCTCTTGGCGCGGCCTCTCCGCTCCGAGATCTTTAAACGGCGTAGTGACAAATACGCGAGGAAAGCCCTCTATCATGCTGCAGAGCACCAGGACGAATCTGAAGTTAAGGCACTGTTGGATGATGGAATTCTGGACATCATGCACGATGGAAGAACAGTCCTCAACAGTGCAGTGAAGACTCTGAGTGAAGACGGGATGACAACCTTATTGGTCTGTGGTGTTGACCCGAACACTGCCGATAAGAGAGGCCGCACGCCACTGATATGTGCAACGGCGGGTAGGCACTTGAGTGCGATAAGAGCGCTATTGCGCTGTGATAGCGTAGACGTGAATCGCTCTTGGATCCATGGCGGTTTCGCGGTTTTACATCTGGCCGTGTCGAGAAGGGACATTGATGTGTTGCGCTTGCTATTGACATGCCCACGGATAGCAGTGAACCAGGTCTTGACCGGTGAACGGGAGGAATTAGAACGTGAGCAGCAGCTTGTTCCCTTGTTGCGTGAGATTTATGACGCTGGGAGAGGGGGATGGGCGCCGCTGCATTGGGCGGTGAATGGGGGTGATCCGACTATCATTAAGAGCTTACTTGACGACGAAAGGGTCGATGTCAATCTTGATTCTGGCTTAGGCGACACGGCGCTAGGCTTTGCTGTTAGACGTGATAAAACACTCGCGGTTGACATGCTGCTGGCCCACCCGAAAATCAACGTGCAGCAGGAGGATGGCGTTTCAATCCTATATCAAGCTATATTTTACGCGGGAAGATCGACGATCAAATTACTGCTGGAATCCAGCAAAATAGATGTCAATTCTCCTAATATACATGGAGGCACCGCACTACATCTGGCTGTGAATTCTGGGAAGGCACATATCATTCCGATACTGCTGGGCTGCAAGGAAATTGAGGTTGGAGCGCTTGATTCGGAGGGAAGGTCCGCAAGAGATCTTGCACTTCCCTACTATCCGGAGATTGCGAGAGCGCTAAGCGCCAGGGAAATTTTGGGCTACAACCGGCTGGACTACTTGGATCTTGCGATTGAGAGTGGCTTGGATTACAGTGAATGGCAGTACAGGGGTGAGCTATTGAATGACTTCTGGTGGAGATGTTAACCTGGAATCAGAAGATGAACAAGAATGAATAAGTGATTGAGGAGTGTTTGAGTTCTGGCTTCTGTAGATGGATTTTGTAATCGCTGGGTTTTATATAATATGTTAGAGGGGTTAATGGTTTGTATTAAGGGTTAATTGAAGTTGTATGCTAGTGGTGAGACAGTTTGTAACCTTCACTCACTCCCTGCTTTGGGAAGAGTTAATTGTTAGCGTTAGTTAATGTAATGTTTTGTATAATACTCATCCATTTTTCCTTCTCATTTTCCTCCACTAATGTTATCGATCTTTTTCTAGTCGTTTTCTTCAAGAATGAGTTTTCTTTAGCTTTCTTTTCTGGACCATTCGTTCACTGAAGAATTTTTCTTCTGCTTCGTTCTGGGCCTCCCCAAGTTGGTATATATTCAGGGGGGTGCAATATAGAAAAACGGAAAACTTTCTACTGGCCACATAAAGATCCCTGTAGAGACAACGGTGTTTTCTCCCAATTTTGGATGACACCCCCGAGCATAGTAAATGCCCTAACTGAGGACATGCTGTAAGCTTTATTGTTTCTCTCTTCGTGTTAGACTCATGGATCCTGGCAGTAGGCTGTAGGAATTCACCTGCCACGAAAGGTATCGCAACCATCCCTATCAACCATTCAATCGTGATACAGCAGAACACATCAAGAATTTAAGTAATATAAGTCATATTTAGATACAGGAGAGACAATAGTTTACTACCAGTGCGTAGGCCCACCTCCTCACTTAAGACAGTTAATAATACATATCGGCATACTATCAATAATACTATAAATTCTCTCCCATGGCAATGCTTCCCATACCTCCTGTGCTAATCCAATTGACTCTTCCTCACTACGAGGGATTATTTGCCTCCTTCAGACTGCCTTCCTATAGTTGACTTTGAATATACTCCAGACATTCTCGATCAGATTGAGGTCAGGTGAGCAGGATGGCTAATTCATTTTCACGATACCAAGCTTACGACGATTATGCTCAGTATAGTAAGAAGTATGATATGCAGCACCATCCTCGGTGGTTTGGGCACCTGCAGTGGCCTCTCTATATAGTGGTAAAAGGTGTGGTATTAGGATCTCGTGAATGTACTGCTGAGAATTGAATCCTAAATGATCACTATCCCTTTTTTGTTCGTTTTCGGTTCGTTTTCACAAAGGAACAAGTGGTGTATGATGACCATGTGTAAAACCAGCCCAGAAGCCCACTGCGATGCTCTCTCCAACCAAGGCAGGTTGTAGATTCTTCAAATCATAAGCAGCTTCTGGTCCGGAAACTCGTCAGACCTGTCGACGATAGCTGGTACTCACTGAGAGCTGAAGATAAACTTCATCGGTATAGCAATGCTTCCTCCAATCAACAACTTTCCGACTGCATCGCTCTCTACACCATCTCTTTCTTTGCTTTCGATTATGCGGTCCAAGCCATGGCTTGAGTCGAGCAAGATAAACGTATCGTTTCATACTGCGCAGGTATCGACCCAATGTGTCAGGTCTGATATCTAATTGTGATTCACATAAGAGTTCTTTCACTGTTGCACATGGTTGGACATCAGAGAGCCTCGCAAGGTGTTGTTTATCACAGTCGCGGAGTTTTGCTGGTCATCCAGTATGGTGCATCTGAGGGTCGATACCACCACACAACATCCAACGCCGATAGATTCCGGCAACCTGGGTGCGGGAAACGCCTATCCCTGCCCCGATTCGGGGAAAACTCATACCGGCTGTATGTAGTTCAATTATTCGAACCTTCTCGTTTATTGTGGCTTCACGTCGCTTTCCAGTCACTTGATCCCATGGCATCGTGGAATGGAGTTTGTGTGTGGGGTTGCGATCGTAGGGTTGTGTTACACAAAGTGGCAGGTGAATTTTTACAGCCTATTGCTGGATAATCGCGAGTGACTATGTGTGACTCCGCTGCCATGGCTAGAACAGATTTGGTGATGTGGGGATTGATTCAACTAATAGTAGGTGGCATTGGCAATAGCCTTAGTAAGGGTGTATGATGGGTGCTTCTGATTGAGTAAAGGTTTACATTACGAGCACTATTGCGTGCCAACAAAGGTGAAACTTAGCCGTAACGTATGCAAGAGCAGTCGTGTTCGCAAAAGCAGCTTAGCGACGAAAAAAGCCATATAACTTATGGACTGCCTAAGGCCTACCTGCAACTCTTGTCCGCGGCCTCTCTATCCCCAACAGGCTGGTCCAGCATGCCATTACTAGCCCTTCCCAATGAATTACTTCTCGAAATATCTACCTCTCCCGCGCTGGAAATACCGGATATCGCCACCCTTCTACGGGCAAACCACTTTCTGAAGGATCTCTTGGTGCAGCCTCTCCGCTCCGAGATATTTAAACGGCGTTGTGACAAATACGCCAGGAAAGCTCTCTACCACGCTGCAGAATACCGGGACAAATCTGAAGTTAAGGCGCTGTTGGATGATGGAATTCTGGACATCATGCAAGATGGAAGAACAGTCCTCAACAGTGCAGTGAAGACTCTGAGCGAAGACGGGGTGACAACCTTATTGATCTGTGGTGTTGACCCGAACACTGTCGATGAGAGAGGCCGCACGCCACTTATATGTGCAACGGCGGGTAGGCACTTGAGCGCGATAAGAGCGCTATTGGGTTGCACCAGTGTAGATGTGAATCGCCCTTGGATATACGGGGATTTTGCAGCTTTGCACCTGGCCGTGTGGAACATGGACGTTGATGTGTTGCGCTTGCTATTGACATGCCCACGGATAGCTGTGAACCAGGTCTCTACTGATGAACAGGCGGAAACGGACCCCGCGGAATGGGAGCGTGAGCAGCGGCTCTTACGTACTTTGCGGGACGATATAAGAGATGGAGAGTGTATCCCCATAAGAGGAGGATGGGCGCCGCTGCATAGGACAGTGAATCTGGATGATTCGACCTTGCTCAGGATTTTGCTTGAGGATGAAAGGACCGACATCAATGTCCAGGGCCTCGCAGGAGAGACAGCGCTGCGTATTGCAATTTCATCTGGTAATATACGCGCGGTTGGCATACTGCTGACTCAGCCCAAAATCCAAGCACAAGGGGATAGCGGATCAATCTTGCATTACCCTATTCTTTCCGGAAACAGATCCATGGTTCAATTCCTGCTGGGATTCAAAAAAATTGATGTCAATTTTGGCAATGAAACAGGAAAAACAGCACTGCATTTTGCTGCGCTTTTCGGGATGACCGATATCATTACAATGCTGCTGGGTTGTAAGGAAATTGAGGTTGGAGCGCTTGATTCAGAGGAAAAGTCCCCAAGAGATTTTGCACTTCGTTCCTACCCGGAGATCGCGAGAGCACTAAGCGCCAGGGAAATTTTGGGGTATAAAAGGATGGACTACCTGGATCTTGCGATTGAGAATGGCTTGGATGAGAGTAAGCTAACGTATAGATATATATAAAGAATCAGGTATGGATGACTTCTAATGGAGGGGTTGACTTGGTAGAAGAAGAAGAACGGGAAGAGTGAGTGCTGGACGGGTGTTTGGGTGAGTTTTATCTACTGTATGTTTCCCCCAATTGCCTGGTGATTGCGTGTCTGAGAGTTTGATGGTTTGTCTGTGAGGGTAATTGAAGTGGTATCACAGGCGAGTGCTGGTTAGGGACACTCACCTCCTTTCTTTGGGGGGGATTTAGTTATTGTATTGGAGTTTTTCAAGCAATGTTCTGTATCCGTGCTATAGTTCCTTGATTGTTACGAGTGACCCTTTGTGATTGTTGCTCTGGATGGTGTGAGTGGAATGAGGAAGAATAAAAGTCTCCGATTTGGATAGTTTTAGGGGAATTTCAAAAAAAAAATTTTTGAAAAAAAAAAGAAAAAAGAAAACAAAAAAACAAACAAAGAGAAGTGGGTAAAGAGGGAGAGGGAGAGGAAATGGAAAGGTAGTGAATTATTTATTTGTTTCTTAACATTAGATTTTGTGCTTTTTCCAATGGTTTTTCGTCGAGGTGTCTAAAGAGGTACAGTACTGTATCTCGTATGAAACATGGGGTGTATGAAAAAGTGTAAACCATTAGATGAAGGGCATCAGTTGTCCTTGTAATTGTTCTTGTGTGAGTTGGAGTTTTCCTCGGTTCTTGAGTGAATTTTAATATCGGATGTGATGTCCTGTACTATATAGTGCCGAGGTGGGAAAGCTGGACAGGCGTGGTTTTTTATTTTTATTTTACTCAGTCGCAGGCAAAGAACCAAAGGTTTTTAGGATCACAGCGTGAATTTTTAACCCTGGCATAGTTAAGCGGCTTTAACACAACGAAAGCCCCTAAAGTGGGAAGAATTTCGAAAGAACCACGTTTGTCGGCATGAATCGATCCTTCGTGATAGGTAAGTACCAAACATGAGGAAGGGATGGGGACTGGTTTGTTTAAGTTTTGCAATTCCACATTTTCACCTATTCTCCTTCTGGCTTTCGACATCCAAATCCCCCAGACGGTCCACTGGCCTGAGTTGTTGGAGTTTGCTGGTTAAAATTTTGGTTGTCCTTCTAGTCTTCTACACTCATGGTATCATAGTGGTGGTATGTGTTAGGAGTAGAAGGAAAGGATAAAAACAGCAGAATAATCGCCCCTTTATATGCCCTCACCCACCAACTAACTCTCATTATAAAAATATGGAGCTAAGGCTACTACAGCATACCCCATATTTTGTCTATTTTGTCCTACTGTCTATAGAACTAGAGCATACCCATAGCCCAAGTTAACTCGTGGCAGAACATGGGTAGATCCTACGCCATCGCTCTTTTTCCTATCTTCATAAAGTTTCAAATTTTTTAATGTTCCCTATTACCAACGGTCTAATTTAACTCTCTCTCTCTGTCTTTTTTTTTTTCTTTTTTTTTTTTTTTGAGCTGGGGAGGTTTCCTGGAGGCACTGCGTGGGGCTGGCCAAGGAGTGAACAGACCGTAGGCTCCAGTATGATGCGGTAAGCCCCGCAAATCAGCCAGCGTCCTCCGTTGTCCCCACCACCCTCTTCTACCGTATAAACTCGCAAAACTCGTGATGCACAGGTAGGGATACTGAGCAATGGAGGCACCTAGTGGCAACCAAAAGAAGCAACACTGGCAGCTTATTGAGAAGAACAAGTGGAGGCCAGACGGTCTGGAGGAAGTGTAGCAACGTACTTTGAGTACTGTACAGTATGATACTGCTCTCAAACTCATAGGCCTTGTACGCAAGCCACGCCAAAGACCCTGCACGCAGGGTTTGGCTGCATAGCGAGTTTTTCGGGTGTATACGGTGTTATAAAGAAAGCCATTTTAGCGGAGTGGCTCATTGTCTGATATAAGCAAGCGAAATCTTTGTGTTGGTGAAAGAACTCACAAAGTTGAAAGTTTTTATACTTTCAGGACACCATACTGGTATTTCTTTCGTTCAAAGAAGTCACTTGGGAGAGGGGTGTGCGGTGTTGGATCTTCTAGTTCAATCGTTTGAGTAAATTGTGCGCGAACACGACCTTCAACTTGTAAGGCAATACCGTAATATGGAGACATCGCGGTGGACGCATCTAGTGTCCTTTTGGCTACCTTGGCTTATCCACGGGGGCAAAGTAACGTACCCAGAGGTACAGGTTTGAGTGTTGCAACACAAGTTCACCGAAGCTAGTAAAAACGGTTAAAGTTGAATTAATGAGTAGAATTACTTTTGGAGGAGACTTTAGTACCGTACCGGCATTGAAAGGGGAGGGGTGGTCTGGTATCGTTAAAAAAAGCAAATGTGAAAAAAGACAAGTGGTAAAAATTTGGATGTACTACATATAGGACCCTGGCTTCTTTTGAACCTTTGCAGGAAAGGGATTATCAGCCACGAGGACCAAAGCCACTTCATCCAGTTCACATTGAAAACACTCATACATCTCTACGTCTAGAGCAATGTTCTCTTTTCCCTCAATCTTCTTCCTACCTCTCACCATTCTCAAAAGCGCCTGCTCGCCGACAGCGGTAGGGCAGATAACCAGGTTTATAAATATATCCGAAATAGAACGATGCCTCGGGGCGCACACCAAGCTTGTAATGCCAGCACCCCACCCCGACGGTATCTGGTATAAACGGGCCGTTGAGATCCGCACTTTGAATTTGATATTCCCCGGGCTCCTCATAGTGGGCCTGAGCTTGGATCCGGGCGAGAACGTAGTAACCCTACACGCCTACACAGAGGACGACGAGAACCTACACAAGAATGTGGTGGAGCACATCGACAGGCAGAACCGCGTGTACGTCACCCAGGAATTCGAGCAAAATAGTGCAAAATTCTACGATGAGAACGGCCAATGGTGGGACGACGTTCCGGAAAGAAAGGACATACCATTGTGCTTCGCTATGCGGGATCTCTTGCGCAAAAAGTTCTCTGAATTGACAGCGCTATGCGAGACTTTTTTTAGGTTTAGGTGGTGGCACTCCACGAGATGGAAGCAGACATTGGACAGTAACTTATAGGACATCCGGGTAAGGTGGATATATCACGTATAGATATGTATTCATACGGCGTGTTGAGAAAACAAAGTAAGAAGATGGATACTAGGGGAGAGATGTTGTGGGCTTATTTAGATCTTATGGCCGAGGGGGAATGTCAATAGGTAGATCTGGGGAGTTGGGAGGACCCGTTCACGGAAAATCTGCACTCGAAGGAAAGTTTTTTGGTTCGGTTTTGCTTGAAGAAGTATCCGAGAATTACTAATCTTGCGGTTGGCCAGGGCCTCACGGGTACGGGGTCTCCGTGGCATGCAGTAGCGGGACTAAACGGGGGGAGTGGGGAGAGCACTTCGAAAAGGGTTCGGGGGACGTCGTGGACCTCTTGGGAGAGAGTGTTGGTCTTCGTCTCTGTCTTGGTAGAAGGATGTAGGGCTGGAGGAGGAGGGGGAGCGCGGATCATCCGAAGGATTTTTCGGATATATCACATGTTGAGGGCTTATTTGGGCCTTTTGGTTGTACTGTGCAAAATTATATCTGGATTCTATGTATGATATTAAATTTCAATCGGCACGGGAGTGAGTTGTAGTTGAATTTTGCAGGTCTTGGGACACCTTATTGCAACTCTTGAATACCGGTATCACACCGGTGAGCGTGGCAAGATCTCTTGTTCTTTGCTTTACGTTGACCAAAAACCCGCTTACATAATCTTTTTGTGGTCTCAAATGAAATTAAGTTTATCGGAGAAGATAATTTCGGCAACTTTTTTCTAGGAATACATAGTCTACCCTTCACTTACTCGTGTTTAGGTTATCAAGAAACCCTTTTTTCATCATTGGGGTCCTTTGATGATTCCACTGCACTCCCCATAGTTCCCACATGTCGTATCAGTCTTTTTCCTCTAGTCTTTTTCTTCGAGAGTCAAGACCCCCTTTTGTTCCTATCAATGTTATCAACGTCGACTTTTAATTCTAGACCATGTTTACTGAAAAGCTTTTCTTTTTCGTTTTGGCCATCTCCGGGATTTATATATATTATAGGGGTAAGCACCCTCAATGAGAACATGATTGTTATTTCTTCTTTATCTGTGTTATACTTAACACTCTTGTTTTATCTAATTTACAGTATAACGAGTGACACTGGGTGATCCACTGCATGGTTAACACAAATTGTGTGATACGGCGATTGATCGGACGAACCGAAGGTGACATCTAAAGTACCCCTTAGTGGAAACACAGAACTGGGTAAGGTGTTCTGATTGAGCACCATTTTTTTTTTTAAACCACTCCTGTTGCGTGTTGCCCAGACACACCTTCATACAAGAAACTGGAGCGAAATTTAACGTAAGAAATGGTGGTCGTGTTTAAAATGCAATTTGGTGACGAATAGGGTTGTATGGCTTACAGAGTGCTTCAACTTTATCTCCATCTTCCTTCTACCGCTCTTATCATACTTCATTCTCTGTAGGTCGGTCTAGCATGTCCTTCCTCTCCCTTCCCCCTGAATTACTTTTCGACATATGCGACTCTACCGTACTGGGACTATCGGATATAGCCTCTGTCCTGCGAACATGCCACCGCCTCGAGAGCGTTTTGGGGCCTCTTGCTAAACATTTACTGAAACGCCCCACTGATGAATACTGCAAGAGAGCCCTATTCCATGCCGCTGAACGCCAGGACCACTGTACCGTCAGATTCCTGCTCGATCGTGGGATCCTGGACTGCATAAAAATTGGCCGAACAATTCTCAACGTTGCCGTGCTCGCACTGAGCGAGGAGGGAGTGACAACCCTTTTAGACTGTGGCGTCGACCCGCACTCCCGGGATAGGCAAAATCGCACGCCTCTTATATGCGCAACGATGGCCAGGTTGAGCGGTGCTGTAAGAGCACTGTTGAACCATCCCGGGGTAGACGTGAATCGCACTTGGCGATTCCCCGACTTCACGGCCTTGCACCTTGCTGTTTGGAACGGGTACGAAGATATGGTGCGGCTGCTATTAGCATGTCCTAGAGTAGCAGTGAACAAGGTGGACAACATTCCGGGACCGATGATAGAGAGGTTTCCTCGTCACTCTAATAGAAGGATTCTGAGATCTTCCCTCTGGGGTCTACAGGCTATTGTGGGAATCCCTTTGACAAAGGGTTGGGCACCACTACATGGAGCAGTGGACCGTGGCGATCAGGCTATCCTTAGCATACTACTTGAGAATGAAAGAGTAGACGTCAACATTTTGAATATTATGGGAGAGACACCGTTGTGGATGGCGGTTGGGA
Source organism: Choiromyces venosus 120613-1 (assembly GCA_003788595.2). Lineage (NCBI taxonomy): Eukaryota > Fungi > Ascomycota > Pezizomycetes > Pezizales > Tuberaceae > Choiromyces > Choiromyces venosus. The sequence continues at coordinate 130,486 of ML120483.1, read as the reverse complement.
TTGGTGACAGGGTGTCGACACGCCAATTGCTTCTTCACCCCAGAATTCAGACCAAGCTAGGGACTGAATCAATACTGTATCATGCTATCCCTTTTGCGGAGAAATCCATGATTGAGATCATAATGCAGATCGGGAGGTTAGACATAAATGCGGGTAATAATCAATGGCAAAGTACAGCATTGCATCGCGCTGCGTCTTTTGGAAGGTCTGATGTTGTTGAAATGTTATTGTGTCGCAATGATATTGATATTCGAAGGTTGGATCAGCAGGGGTATTCGGCGAGAGCCCTGGCACTTGGCCGTTTTCCAGAGATTTCGAGACGCCTTGCGGTCTGGGAGATTGAGCACAGTGGAATGAGGTACCTTGATCTTGCGCTCAGACCGGGGATGGATGCAAGTGGATAGGGTTTATCAAGAGTTAGAATGTGCCGCTATCTCTACCAATCGGGTTTCTGCGACGAGCATGATGTTACTTAGATTGTTAGTACCGTGAGGTATACGCTTGACAGTTTGATGACCCTGTATGGGTGAGTTGGGAGCATTTGCTGATGAGCAGCCTCCAACCCCCCCTTTAGAAACTTTGTTCATGGCATGTACTTTCTGTTCTGATCTCACCCCTTAAGGCGGTTTTAAGATACCAGAGGCTTTGTTCGAAAGTCTTTCGGTGTTCGGTATCCTGGGATGTTGTGGGGCTTATGGTGTCTGTAGAATAAAAACTATTCTCTGTGAGCTTTTGGTTTCTTTTATTTGTTAATGCCTTATCTCTCAATATTTGTGATTGTAGTTGGTACTCCAAAAAGAACTCGAGGTAGAAGCCGAGGGTAAACCGACGAGAGATGTATGAATGAAGTTTACAAGAGAGTCAGAGTTCAAGTGAAGTTGTTGAGTTGCCTTTGGCGATCGGGGGTTGTGTTTGTATGCTGTTAGGCATGGAGCAGAGGTGATGGTGTTGGTTTCTAGATTTCTCCAAAGCAGTTTTGTTTTTGCCTTTTGTTCTTTTGGTTGCTTATGCTTCCGTTTATGTTCAGCTGGCTAGTCGTTTGGGAGAGTATATAGATTTCAGTTTTTGTCCTTCACATAGATTTGGATTGATTGCAATTTCTCACTTGTAGGTCATTGAATGTTATCGACATATGTGTGAGTGATTCCGTGAATTCGTGTGCATACGTTTCTTCAGAAATGCCGGTAGCCAACTTTTCCGAATGATTTGTTGGGTCCTGGGAAATGATAGAGTCGTGGCTGTCCGAGTCCCCGGCAATCTGTCCTAGATTTCCAGGGGGAGTGGTGTCTGACTTTTGAAAAGACGGCAATGTAGTCCCAGAGATGGAATACAGAGACCAGCTTCCCAAGCTAGTGCTATCTCCGGATGGGCCAAGATATACCCCGACTTATGGGGCCTAACCATCGCCTGAGGTCATCTATGGACTGTAGGTATTATATAATACCTGCTGTGTGTAACAAGAACCAAGTCACCTACATGGCCCAGCAGTCCGTCCAAAGCAGAATTCAGAACAGACGCCTCAGCGGCCCTTGCTGTTCGTCCCTCACTTAGCAGGGAAGAATAGACTGGACCTCCTGTTCAAGTTGTTAAAAATTTACTGCGCATGTCCGTCAATGCATTATTTCTTTTTCAAGCTGTCCGGTGGTGGGGGATGCTTGTACCGCCAGGACCGGCACAAAAAACCATGAGGAAAGGGCTAGTTTTGTTGATAGTTTTGTTTGTTCTCTGGTGCACTTCGGTGCACTTCGGTGTACTTCGGTAGGAAGGGAGATCTTCGGGATTCATGTTTTTTTTTCTTTTGTTATAGACCCCGTTGGCTTATGAGCAGTTGTCTCTCCGTCGTTTTTGTATTTTCTCATCATCACTAAGACCATCGAATCAATCAATTCTCTATTTCTTCCTCCTCCACCCATTGTTTTTAAGACAAGTTTCTCTCTTTTTTGAACCTTGGGAGTGATTTCTCTTTGAGCAAGTATTTTTCAAGATTGGGAAGCATACAGCGGTGCAAGTTTTATGGTGTTGTTCTCGTGATTGTAGGACCCTACTTGACTGTTGGAAGTTGCTCGAAGGTTATGGGAGGATATCCGGCATGGTAGCTCGTTTCGAAAGATTGGAGTTGGGAGATTACAGGAGAAGGTTCTGTTGTTAGTTGTTTTCCTTTGTCACGGTGGGGATGTCATGGGAGTGTGCGGAGGATCTGGATGTGTGATCCATGGAAGGATCAGGATTCTCTTATTTTTATCACATAATATACTCCTGCTATTTCCGCTTTAGTTAGTTAGAAAAGACAGAAAAGACATGACGAGATTATTACTATTCCCCTACTACCTTTCCCTAAGTCCCACGTGAATCCCCTCACTCTACATTATCAGCGGCGCCACCGAATACCCCCTCCTGACACCTTTCCTGACATTGACTACCCCGATATTACTTGGTCAGCGAAGAAAAGAAGCCATGCCTGCTTCGAATCTATGCTCCCATTAATTTTCCCTTCCGTATTCACTGTTATATCGGAATGTCCTCTTCTCTCTCCCTCGAGAGAAAAAAAGAAAAAGTAGAAGCACAACACGCGCCCATCGATGCTTAAATAAACTAAAAGCGATTCATGGGTCATTTTCAATGCCGAACTACCTCCATAAGGCGGATTCTTGAAGTCTCGGGCTTCCCTGTTCACAATGATCAGGTCCTTAGCCGCTAGGCCTTGGAACTAGTCAATGACCCCCCTCCTTCTTCGGCTTTTGAATGACATTGTGATACTCTTTTTTTTTTTATCTTTTTTTTTAGGTATCATACTTTTCGATATAACCAAGGGCTGAAAATTTTACATTCCCATAAAACAAAAGCCTGACTTGCCTACTATGATATTTGTTGGAACATTCCGAAGTTTACTAGACAAGTGGTGGAACTTGTTAGTAAGTTGCCGGAGGTTGTTGGAACTTGATGGATCACTGGTGGTGATCAAGGAAGTTTGAGGATTGTTGTCTAGCATTGTTGAAGGTTGCGGACAAGTGCGGGAGTGGAGAAAAGTGTGGACAAGTGTGGACAAGTGTGGAATTGTCGGGAAGACACTTGGATAAATGTTTGTGGGTTGAGAAGGAAGCTGGTAGGATACCGAAGAAGGTATCTGAGAGGTTGGGTTTGATGCTATATGTATCATTGTGTTTTCCGTTAGTTAGAAGTATGGGTTTTTGTGCGATTTATTTTTCAGGTTACCGTACCAATATTATTTTACCCCTTTCCTAACGATCAAAGTTTGAATAATATTCGTAGACCAGTAATGCAAAATACTAGCGCTCCCGAGTCCAAGCCTCCAAATTATTTTTAGAATTTTAGTCCTAGGCAATGAATCTAAACTTGTGGAAGAGGAGGTGCAGTAAATTAAAGCTCAACTATACGGGGGGGAGGGTGAAATCTTTTTCTTAAACATTGTCATGTATCATATCAACAACAATATTGTAACTGATCGGAGAGGGCCGGGCTAGTTTTTTTTCTTTTCTGTTCCTTCAGGTGAAAACACCGCAGAATTCAGTACGAGGAACAATGGTAATATTGGCACTACTTAAGCATCTCCTAGAGAGCATGACCCCAATCTGGTCTCTTAGTACTAATCTTTAAAACAAAAATAAAAAAAACTGTGAGAGTCCGCTCTCACTAACAGTGTAATCATTTACTATCAATCGATATCCGCTGTGATTTCATCTAATGGTTTGTTTATCTACACCACAAAAGAAGTACCCCTCCACTTCGTTTTTTAGTCTTCCCCACGAGTTCGAATCTCACTTTTTTCAATGGAGACCTGAGACTGGATGCGCTATTTTCTTACGCTCTGTTGATACTGTCCTGGTTAGTGTTACTGAATGTGTTCGCCTTTTTTCTGCAGTGGCAGTTGTTTCTGATTTGCAATATGCCCAGCGTAAGCCGATTCTGAATCAAAGAGGATAATTATTTTTTTCTTTTGGAAAGTTTGTGTTCTTTGGCCTGGATACCCGAAAGACTGGACAGGCTGGGTGCACCAAGCTTGATTTATTGAGATTTGTGTGGGTCTGGGGTCATTCTGGCTTAAGGCTGGCTAATTTGCAAGCCTTTTTTGTGTGATTCATTGATTAATTGCATTATAAGAGCAAATACATGCTTTATCAAGAGAAGGTAAATTATGAACATGGTTGGCATCAACAAGACCCCCTTGTTTGTATCATACACGAACCCTGATGACAGCCAGAATATTGACGATAAAAAAAAGTAAGGTTGGGTTGTGAGTAACTCTCGATACAGCATATGGCAGACGTCAAATATGCATAAATGAATGATATAGGAGTGGTAAAGTACTATATTCTTGAATAATGATATTTTGTCCAAGGCAACTATGCCCGACTTTAAAGTCGAGCTTCACGAATTGTAAAAGCACCGACGAGATACTCGTAATTGAAGGACGTTAGCTAAGACGACCGCTAGTACGTGTCATCCAGACACAAGCAAAAACAAGGTGAATCCGAGGCATACAGGATGGGTTGTGTTTACAAATGACGGCCAGTGACGAGTAAAGGCCGAAGCTTATAGACTGCCTCAACTTTATCTCCAGATTCCTCCCACCGCCTCTTAACTCATTCCCCGGAGGCCGGCCCAGCATGTCCTTTCTGGCCCTTCCTAACGAGTTGCTTCTCGCAATATGCACCTCACCCAATCTGAGAGTCCCAGATATAGCCTTAGTCCTTTGAACATGCCACCAACTCGCAGCGCTTTTAACGCCAGCTCTTCGTGGCGAGATATTAAAACGGCGCCTTAAACAATACTGCAAGAGAGCACTCTACCACGCTGCTGAACACCAGGACCACCATACTGTCAGGTCGTTGCTGGAAAGTGGAATCTTGGACGTTATAAAGACTGGCCAAGTACTTCTCAATTTTGCTGTGGGTATCTTGAGCGAAGAGGGGTTTACAACACTGTTAGCCGGTGGCATCGACCCGAATACCCTCGATAATCTACAACGCACACCGCTTATATGCGCAGCCATGAGCGGGTCCGTCGGTGCCGTGAGAGCATTATTGGGCGACGCTAGGGTAGAGGTGAACCGGATTTAGCTATTCCCTGATCTCACAGCCTTGCATCTAGCTGTCTGGAACGGGCACGAGGATGTTGTGCGGTCGCTATTAGCATGCCCCAGGATAGCAGTCAACTGGGTGAACACCACTAGGCTGAGCGGATCAGATGACATTAATGACTGGGTCCCGGCGAGCTTGCGCGGGAGCAGAATATTCCATGCGAGCATTCCTTTAGGATTGGGTTGGGCCCCGCTGCATGGAGCAGTGGTTCGGAAAAATTCCACCATCCTTGGAACTTTACTTGTGGATGAAAGGATTGATGTCAATGTTTTGACCATGAATGGAGAGACGCCGTTGTTTTTAGCCGTTATACTTGCCAATAAGGCCGTGATTCGATTGTTACTGGCTCACCCCAAAACTCACATGCGTCACTGGAGAGGATCAATCCTGCATCTTGCCGCCTTCCGCGCAAGAAAATCTGTCCTCCATACCTTACTGGAGAACAAAAGGGTTGATGTTAACGAGACTAATAAGCGCCAAAGAACAGCATTGCATGTCGCGGCGAGTAGTGGATTGGAAAATGTTATTCGTTTATTGCTGGGTCGCACCGATATTGATGTTGGAAAATTGGATGAGGGACTCTCGGCAAGAGATTTGGTGCTGGGTATCCCAAAGACTGCAAGGTAGTTGACTGTCAGGCAGATTGTAGATGATAAAGGGACGCAATACCTTGATCTTGCAATCCCGCTTGGAGCGGACCAAAATAAGCGTAGGTTTAGAGCAAGGTTTGGAGTGGCGAAGAGTGGCGAAGAGTGGTAGGCCAGCAGAACAGCCTGAGATTGCAGGGATGTACCGGTGTCACAGTTTGATAGTTGGTGATCCTGTATGGGGTAATTGGAGCTGTCTGTTAATGGACAGCTCCTAGGACCTCCTTAGAGAGATAGTTTTGCGTCTTGTATAATGCCCTAGGCAATATTTAGTATTCGTTATTAAATTTTTATTGGAGTTTAATTTCTCCATCACGGTCTCTCTTACTCTCCACGTTGTTTAAACCCGCTTTGATGTACATTCAGCTGGAATATTACACTGTAGAATGGTCCTTTCCCAAGCTTTCGGCATTGCCTTCTCAGGGCCGCATAGGGCCCAGGGAGGTAAAGAACATTGCTTACATTCCAGAATTTGAAATTGAGCTAGATGAGACTGTAGGCTTATATATCAAAAGAAGGGAAGTGTGGTATTCTCAGGCGATCGACATAAACTCTCTAAGATGGCTCGATGCTAACTTGATAATACCTAAGATGTACAATTTGCAGTAATAAGAGTTGGCTAGGTGGGTACTGTACTTTCTTCTAGGCCGGCTGGGGGCGGCAAAATTGCCGAATCTATCAGATCCAAAACCAAAGCCTCATGACATTATTATGTTCTTAAAAATTTAACTCTCATGGTGACCTATTTAATGTACCATAGGATTTCTTAATCTAGTCCTTCCTACTAGCTTTACAGCGATTCCACACAGCCATGTAGAACGTCCTAACTCCAGGACTATTGGCTTCTAATTTACACTTTTTTTTTTCATTTAAGAAAAAATACCAAGTAGATGGGATGTTATGAAGAGAGTAAAGAATGCATTACTCGTTTCCTGGTCATTACACAGTAGTTAGGCCGTCTTGAGAAATAAATGAAAAAATGACCTAGACATACAGGATCAGAATAGGAGAAGAGGTGCCATACCCGAAAAATTATTAATTCAGTCCTAGTATTCATAAGAGGGGCATGTCTATAGATTTACAGATAACATCTCCCCGGGAGGACAGGATCGAAGACGTTGGTATAAGAGCCCATGTTGCTTATTCCCCCACTTCATCAACATCCAGGTATCAGCGATACTCTGGCGAATGAGGAAGAAATATCACTCCAAGAAGGAAAGAAAGAAGACTATATATGTCAATAACAGCTTGATGTCAACACGCTACTCTTCAGTTAGGTTCAGATGAACATCGGCAGTAGGGATATTAGTATAATTGGGAAACGTGTGTATGATGGTTACATTTGAGAATGGAATTTGAAGTATTTGTGTATCAATGATTTATAGACGGCCTAATATCATCAAATGCGGGGGGTAAGGATAAGTTTGATATGGTTTAAGAAATTCCTATGTGAATGAAGAGGGGGCCGAAGGCCACATAGCGGCCTCAGCTCCTCGCCGTGAGAACCAACTGCAAATGTATTCTCAAGAGCCCAATTTAGACATACTGTATCGGTTATTGCTGCTCCATAAAGTAGAAATTCTCTCAGAATTTGAAAGATAGTTAAAAAAACAAATACCAAAACGAGCAACAATGGCAGTTGGTTTTTCTGGTTATACACGAGGAAGGGAGTTGAGGGATCCGAAGGGGCCGTGTGATGGACAGTCAAAGGCTGTTGCACACCCATAAACTGAGCGACACACCCAAAATAACCTTCTTCTGCCACAACGCCCTTCAGGTAAATGTGTCTCATTTTCAAGTCGCCCGTCACCGGGACGAGAACAGCATGGTGATCAGCTAAAAAGTTTGCACAACGACACGAGTGACTTTTTGTGATGATAAATAAGTAACCCTTAGAGAGTACAGCGGTTAGGTTCTAGTTAATACGTGCTAAGATTACGCATATGTTTCTACGAATTGCACAGCACTAGGCATAGAAAACGTAATAGTGGTATAAATGGAGGTAATTATATCCTGGTCTTAAGTGGATCCTGGATCTTTTGGTCTGAGGTTAGAGACAACAGTTAAATTATTTCGTGAAATATGGAATGTATCAAAGAGTAGATACTTCTCGAGAGGAGGGGTTTTTTTGGTAGTTTAGGGTTTATAACTTATAAGTTATAACTAAGGACGAAATGCCTTCGCGGGGAAAGGAGTAATCAAAGCGGGGGTATCAGCGATGGAATATTGAGAGTCTTGCTGTGGGCAAGAAAGAGTTTGAACGGGCTTATGGATTACCGGTGAATGGTAGAAGGCAGTCAGACACTTTCCGCTTCCGCATCGATAAGCGTATAAGAGCGGGTACTATGATACAAAATTCATGAGTTATCATCATACAATGTTATTCCGGCCATTGTGTCCGAATTCCAAGTGGGGTGTCACAAATAGGTGATATGACACTGATCCACTAACCCTCTATGATGGTTGCAGTAGCCGTCAATAAAAGCACAGGGAGGAATGCTCTTAATTGAACGACGTTTTATTAACACCACCACTATGGCGTACCACCTAATAGATCTAAGCGCGAGATTTGGCGGTAACGTATGCAATACCAGTAATAGTCGTGTTCACAAATTGCTTTTAGTGACGAGTAAGGTTATACTATAGCTTACAGAGTGCCCCAGCTTTATCTCCATCTTCTTCCCAGCGCCTCTTACTTCATACCTCACAGGCCGGTTTAACATGTCCTTCCCGGCCCTTCCCACTGAATTGATTCTCGAAATATGCGCCTCCAACTGGTTGGAAATTCCGGATATAGCATCCGTCATACGGACAAATCGGTTTCTAAGGGACCTCTTGACGGCGTTTCTTTATAGCCTGCCATTGAAAGAGCGCAGCGACAAATACTGCAAGAGTCTCCTCTACCATGCTGCTAAACGCCAGGACCACTCTACTGTTAAGTTTCTACTGGATAGTGGAGTCCTGGACATCATCAAGTCCGGCCGCATAATTCTCAATCATGCAGTGTGCGTGCTGAGCGAAGAAGCGATTACAACGTTGCTGGACTGTGGCGTCAATCCCAACTCCCGGGATGCGAGAGAACGCACACCGCTTATATGCGCAACCACGGGCCAGTTCAGCGGTGCGGTAAGAGCACTGTTGAAGCATCCCAGGGTGGAAGTGAATCTCACCTGGCTAATCTCCGATTTCACGGCCTTCCACCTAGCTATCCGGAACGGGTGGGTTGAGATGGTGCGGTTGTTCTTAGCATGCCCCAGAGTAGCAGTGAACAAAATCAACAGAACCTGGCGGGAGCCTGCTGATACCTTTTCATATAAAGTTCACAGTGAACTACTAGGGGCTTCCCTCTGTGGCCAAGTTGTCAGCGTGGAAGTTCCATTGAGAAGGGGTTGGGCGCCTCTGCATATGGCAGTGCATTGCGGCAATCCGGCTATTCTTAGCATGTTGCTTGATGATGAAAGGATAGACGTCAACATTGTGAACATCAGAAATGAGTCGGCACTACATATGGCGGTTTTTTTGGAGAGGGAGTGGGAGGTACACTTGTTAATGGCACACCCCAAAGTTCAAGCTCAAAAAGACAACAGATCTATTCTGTGTTATGCCGTTGCTTGTGCAAAACTACCCATGATCCAGCTCTTACTAGGGTATAAAAAGGTAGATGTCAGCTGGCTTAACGGTTGGAGAAGAGCAACTGCATTGCATTACGCCTTGAGTCGTCGTAGGTTGGATATTGTTCGCGCGGTATTGCGTCGCAATGATATCGATATCGGAGAGCCGGATGGGTTCGGAGTTTCGCCAAGGGATATGGTATGCACTACTTTCCCAAGGGTTGCGAGGATCTTGAACGCTAGGCAGATTACGTTGACTAGACGGTTGAGATATCTTGATCTTGCAATCGAGTATAAAAATTGTAAGGATGGGGAATGGGGTGTGTCAACAACTGGGCTTCATGAAGCGCTGTTGTCCCCTAGGTATCGGGAAGGAGTGTGATGTTACTAATGCAGTTTGTGCCGCTGATGTGTAAGCTTGACAGTTAGATGATTGTGTGTGGGAAATTGGGGACTTTTGCTGATTGGCGGACCGCCCTTCTTTATAAACTTAGTTCGTGTCATGTACTTTTTGTTCCGACCTTATCCGTCATGGCAGTTGGAAGTTACTTTAGATTTCGTTAAAAAAAGCCTTTGATGTATGGTATCCTGGGAGGTTGTGGTACCCACGAGAGATTAATGAATGAAGTGTACAAAAGGAAAATTATTTATAAAGCCAAGGAGACCTTAAAGGAGTGTAAAGAAAGTACAAAGTTAGTTCAAGTTAAGATGAGAGGTAGGATTGGGTGGGAGACGTTGCTATCCCGATAATTTGCGGTACCTACCGTGCGCCAACAGTTCCCTCGAGTGAGATTTGATGAGCATGAGGTGGGAGGGTGAGATTTGATACTAGAATGATTATGTTCGTTCTGTGAGCTCTGGTGCACACTCGCCTCTGCCAAAAACGCCTCCGCAAGCCGAAAATTTGGTGAGGACTCCCGCAAAATATTGGCTGCTGGAGGCATTCTTGGCGAAAACGCGTGAGTACGATGTGTGAGCGGTGCTATAACTTCATATCCCAGAGAGGCAGAGACTGGGGATGTTTTTTTATAGATGGATAATGGGAATTGTTATTAGATCTGTTATAAAAAAATGTCATTTGAGGAACTGTGATAGTATTTCCTTGCAATTATTATCAGTTCAAAAAAACACCAAGCACATACTACAGCTAGCAAAAATAGGTCATTGATAGCTACGTGCAGGACAAACAAGAAAGTATTCACTGCCTCCTACAATAGCCCTCCTTTCGATCTACTTCCCATCAAAAACCGTCCCTTTATAATACCTCAGCTCTTCAATACTCTCCAAAATATCCATCCTCGCCTCATGCTGCAACTTCTTCACCGGCGCTTTCCCATACACCTCCTCAGAGCACCACATTTTGACGGCCTCTTTCACCGTCGAAACATCCATAATCCTACGATGCAGATGCTCTACAACAGAGGGGTAAGCGCGTGCCAGGAAAACACGATCGAAATGGACCGAATTCCCGGCCAGGAGGGCGACATTCTTTTCCGGGACATATTTCTTGACGTACGCGAGGAGTTCCTCGTTGGCTTGGGCGACGGTTACGGCTGATTCTAGGACGCGGGTTATGAGGCCTGTCTATTCGGGGGGTTAGCTCGGGGAGGTAAAGAGAGAGGTGGAATGGGGGGAGGGGAGGGTTACAGAAGAGTGTGTCTTCTGACACCAATCACCCATCTTACCCAGAACTTCCTTTTCGTAATGAATAACCGTCTCATATCCTTCCTCGTCCAGAAGCTTCAATTTGTGATCCGTGATGTAGCAACATATTTGCAAAATGACATCCTCATTAGGATTCAATCCAGTCATCTATCAAACAACAAAATAAATTCAAAAAAAATAATTAGCTTCCACTACCAACTCTCTCCTCATCCCATCCCGGCACCTTCTCCGCATACCTCGCAATCTATCCACACAAGTGGAGAAGTAGAAGCCTTGAACGCCATTCTTTCCCGTTTTTCCCCCGCTCCTTCTATCGTCTTCGCGCTTTCGTTGCCGTTGTAGATGTACTTCTCGCTAACGTTTGCCTCGGCGGGGATTGTCAGTGACGTTCACATCCAAGACTTGGCAGTCTGGGGTCGCTTATCGATAAGGGAAGCACGCTAGCTGTCTTTGGGAGTCGGTGGAGCGCCCTTCTATGATGGAGGTGAGATTGAAAGGTGAGGCGTTAGGGTTGGACCTTGGGAGTGGGGATGCTTCTTCGGAGGAATAGTGCATTCATGGGTAGTCACTCGAGGGTCTCTGAACTTGAGTTGTGGTTTTTTTTTTTTTTTGCTTGTGGTTGTTAGCACTTTAGAGTTTATCTGTTTTTAGTGTTGGAAACCATGTTCATACTATCACTGCAGTCTCGAGTGAGGCTCTGTGACTTCTTGCATCACCCTCTTGTCTACTAGCCTACTTCTATGTGTTGCTTCCTCTTTCCCCTTCTTTCTCCTCTTCTTCTTCTTTCCTTTTGATTAACAATCTCCTTTGTCTTCTATCAGTAACAATAACTACAATCTCAACTCTACATTCGTCCCTCTTGATCCTCACTCTGTTTGTATCTTCTAACATTTAGCACTTGAGGGGTGTGATGTGGTTATCTTCGGGTTTTCGTTTTTGAATTAGTAATTATTGTGCCTTGCATGATTGGTCCACCGGGTTTTGTAGTTTGTTTGGGCCTTCCCCAGTGTACTCGTAGAGGTACGGTCACCATCAACAATTGCACTGTATGGTGAACGCCATTCGGGTGCATGGTACTAGTACTAGGGAGCTGTGACCTCAGAAGATCTTGGGTTAAAGGGAATATAGTTTGGCTATTTTAGTTTATTTGGATAAATGCCTAGATACTTTACTAGGAATCATGGAGTCAAATGGGGGATACATCATCCCGTTTATAGGTACAGTATGATGCAAGACTGGCAAAAGTAGGTCCTATGAGCACTCACTTTGGGGTTGGCAATATCTCGTCGGAGGAAGCCATTATTATAATAACAATTCTTAAAAACGTCGATAATGCTGAAAGATATACCCATTAAATTTGGGCTTCCAAGGCGGCCATCATAGGGAAAACACCAAGCATAGCAATTAGTCCCCCTTTCTGGTATTTTTCCAAACCCCCCCCAACGCTAATTTTTACCCCCTCGGAAATCCACCCCACACCCAAACCTTACCCACTCTCCCCCAAAACAACATATAAACAGGACCTCCAACCATCCCTCTCCCTCCCTCTCTCTTCCTCATACCCACAAACCCACAAACCCACCCCTCCCCTCCACAAGACCATCAAGGCAGTTACAGGAGTGCACAGAAAGCGATTCAAACCAACCAATAACACCGCCTCAAGGCCGAGGAAAATGCCTCCAAGTTCACCAACATCTGCTACGCACGGGATGACTGACTGCCTGTTCTTGTTGCAAGGTTTTGCGCAAGGTCGGTCCAGGAGATTGGGATACGGCCACTTTTCTGCCTACTGTGCATATTCATGCACTTTTTGCCATTGGTGTTTGTGAAGGTATATATGGCTTAAGGGAGAGATTAATGGATGGGGGTTCGGCGCACCTACTTTATGGGTACTAGGATTAGAAGGCTTTGTGGTTTTGTGTTTTTTTTTGTTGCTGGCATCTCTGTTTACTTGTCGTTTTCAAAAGTATTCGGAACCGCAAGTATAACCTGTTTTCCCATGATGATGGTGATTGAGAACATGACGTTGTGGCCACGCCATTGTTTCTTAACAGTACGGGGGAGTCCAATAAGGTCACTTTGGCAGTGAGGGACGTTATGAGTAATGTTTCATGTGGACATGTGCATAATTTTTTGATTGTGTGAATAAAACTATTACTTGCTACTGTAATTTATTCGAATACGTATACAAGTAGTTGAGTAAAACAGTGACAATGCGTATATATCATACTACTAGAACTTCCATCACTTGGGAAGTATCGAGAAAGGAATACCTGAGATCTTCACTATCAAGGTAGCGCTTTGCCTCACCATATCTCTCAGTTCTCAATATGCCATGAACTGTGTTACTCCATTCCTCTAGGCGTGGAAATCATTAATGCGGTCGGTATGATACACTAATTTTTAATTTCCCCACTTTTGTACGTATAGACTCCCGTATTTACTAGCTCTAAATAATGCTTTTCGATACACAATCTATATGCTAGAAGAAGAGAGGCTATTTCCACTACCTTACGCCTTCTTTTTGTTCTTCTCGGCTTTATCTCCTTTAAGATTATATCCTCCAGCTTTGCCCACTTTACCCTTCTTTTTCTCCTCGACAGTCGGCTCTTACTCTTCCTCTTCTCCTTCAATCTGCTCCTCCTCATCGGCCTCCTCATACAACTCCCTCAACGCAGGTATGAATGTCCCGAACTTCTTCACATCTCCCAGCCTAACCCTGCAAAGATCAAACGCAACAAGCACCTCCGGCCCACCCTCCTCCGCAGCACTCAAAATCGGCAACTTCGGGTATCGTTGGCTGAAATGCGTGAGAATGATGTTCTTCGCACTCATCTCTTTTCCAGAATTGATGGCTTCGCTGGTGGTAGAATGTTTCTTGGCAATTGCTTCTGGAAGGAGTTCGTCGTCAAATGTTGCTTCGTGGAGAAGGACTGTTGCGTTGCGGCCGATTTCAATGAAGCCTCTGGTAGGACGAGTATCCCCCGAGTAGGCAATTTTGAAGCCATTTTTCCAAGTCCAGGAAGTTGTGAAAGAACCCATGCAGTGAACCGCTTGGGATGTTTGAATTGAGGACAGTGATAAGGAATCAAGGACTTCAGGAAGAAGATGGATGGTGAGATTATCGGGATTATTCCGGTTCTTCTGGAGGAGATTTTCGCAGCTAACGAATCGGATTTTAGAGAAACCAAACTCTTCTACATCGGCATATTCTCGGAGCCAGACAAGGAACTTCCAAGGCGCCACAACGTTCATCAGTTGGTTTGTTTCGGAGCTGTCGGATGAGTAAACCTCATTGTACCACGCTTTTAAGACCGCCGCAGTGCCAAGGTGATGGTCAGCATGGAGATGGGAAATATAGAGTCCTTTCAGATCTCTTAGGGCTGCTTTGAGCTCCGTGGGGTCGTATAGTCTGCGAAGTTGTCCTAAGGTATTTTCGCCTGCATCTAACAAAATACTTCCGGCCCCAGGGACCTTGACGAGAGTTGCGGAAACGTTTCGGTATTTGCTTGGGAGTGCCGAGCCAGTACCCAAGGTAATAACTTCTACATCTTTCCAGGGGGAATCATCTCCAAGGTTATTAACATTTCCCTCGCGAGCTTTCTTTGCTAGCTCGATGTACGCAGGCTCTGTTTCCTGCAAAATAGCTTTGCCGCTGAAAGGTTTTTCGATGGTCTTAGTGTCAAACTCCCACCTTGGTTCGATCCGGAAGATCATTCCAGGCTTTGCAGGTTCCATGAATTCGTCCAACTGGGAGGGGGCCTCATTACTGGAATACGGCAAGGGAAAAAATTTCTCATCCAACAAATTCAATTTAGTCGAAGACTTTGCACCCCCTTTAAAAGTTATTGTATTAGGGCAGACGTCAGGAGCACTAATGATGTGTTTGGAATGTCCCATTTGCTTCATGAAGGCCCGGAGTCTCTCATCTACAGAAACCCCATTTCCGAGAATCCAAAAGAAACACCCAACTTCAACCCTAACCTTCTCGCTATTTTTCCACTCCTCTCTGGCAAGGAAATCTTTAATGTAGCTCGAGTCTGGTAGGTCACAAACGGCGACACCAGTTCCAGGCCTCATAGGCTCCATCACATCGGCAGGCTGTACAATGTTTCCGTTGGGGGTTGTGATTGCCTCGCCCGCGGTTAATCGACTGAAGGCTGGCCCGGGAATGACACCTAATTCACGGGCCTTAGCAGGAAGGAATTTGCCACGCTGAGGATGTAGTGTTACAATGTATGATAGAGCGATCTGTGTGGGGTGCGACCTCGGTAGTGAGCGAACAGTTGACGCCGGCCAAGGTGCTCTAGTCTTTCCCGGCGGTGGGAGGGTAGTTGAGAGATTTGGATCTCGTTCTGGAGTAGGCTTTGGCCGTTTTGAGGGGCTAGTGCTCCGGCTTCTGCTCCTACCAGGACTTGATGGTGCGGGTAATGATTCGGCTAGAGTATCTGTCGAAGACCCCGGGGCGTCAAGTGGATCTCCTCCTTCAATCATTGTGTCCATACTCCAATCAGAACAAAACATGTTCTCCACCACACTACGGAGGATTGTATCTCGTTGTTTCTCAGGGTCGGTGAAGTCATCGAATGTGCGCTTTCTAGTAGCTCCAGCATCAACCTTCTCGACCATCGACGAACTCCCTGCTACAATCTCTTCCGTAGAACCATCGAGGTCCTCCTCCGAGTAAATTTGCATAGCATGAACAATCAGATTTTCATCCCTGAAATACGGCACCCCGACAGCTTGCTCCTTCCTACCCTCAGCACTCTTGACTACTGGAACCTCGCTCAATCTCAGATTCATCGCCCCCCTAAAAACAAACGGTCGTGTAGTAGCAAGTGTGTGCAATAGATTCTCCCCACCATGAACCGTGATTCCTTTTCGTTCAAAAGGTTTCTTCTTCTTTGCTACTCCCTGAAGATTGCTGATACCGTCCGCAATTTTTGCGGCATCCTGATCTGCCATAGTCAATATAAGCCCAACCAATCCGCCCGTAGTCTGCCATTCCGTACGACCAGAGAGAAATATGTCGGAGATCTTTGAGAGCCTTATCGTCCGTTCGACAAACGCCCGCTGAGATCCTTCTCCGATGTGACCGAGGAGGTAGCGTTTTCTATCGAAGTGGAGTAGAATGCACGTTCCGGGAGTGTCGGAGGTGGGCGTCGTTACAACTGTGCATTGGACCCTCATCTTTAAGAATGCAGAGCAGGAAAAGAGTCGGTGGAAGAGGGAAGATTGTAGAGGGATTGGAGTCCTCCGAGAGAGAATAGAGAGGAGAAGAGCCAATGCTGAGGATTTTGCCACGACCCAACTGCAGTGGACGGGGTCATGTAACAGCTTTTATAGTCGGTGGTTGGATATCACTGAGGCAGTGTGAGACGGGGGGAGAGTCTTGCGGTTGGAGGAAGGTTGTCAGTCCTTGGCGTGTTACTGGAACGGATTGCGGTTAACTTTTCTAGGGTGGATGCCAGAATCTTGGTAAACAGACCCACTACCGGTACTGTAGGCAGATTCTATGGACTGCCCTCCGGATATTTGGGCCTTAGACTAATAGTTTACAGTAATCACCAAAATTGACTCGAAATACTGATACAATAGTACCGTGCGTAAATTGCAGTCATAGAAGTTCGGACGATTGTTCATTCTTGACTCAAGATTAGCTTTGAGGCTGAAAATATACATGTCTTGGCAAAACCTGTCATGACGTCGGGAGTGCCTCAAATCCAATACCGGTACCGGCACAGTACTGTACGGCAGATAGAGCTCCACCTTTGCCTAGTAAATCTGCCACTCACCATTTCCACCTCAAACGCCAGTCAAGGGTATTAAACTCCTAGAGATAGTAATCATGGCAAGTCCCGTCAAAAAGAGGAAGAAGAACCTCCCCAATACTCAACCAACCAGAACTCTTCACTATTTCTTTAACAAACAAACAGCCACCAAAAAGGAAACTCTAGACTCCGTTCCGGTACCAGAACCCCAACCAGACCCGGCCGCACTTACCGACGAGCAATACGCAAAAACGTTGGCAGAGGAATGGAAGGAGGAGGACAAAGCCCGCAGAGATGCGATACCATCTATGAACGGAGAGAGTAGCAGGACAGGAGAAAAGAGGCGCAGGAGCAGCTCTCCCAATACAGGCGAGGTAACTTCGAGCCCCCTTGAGCTCAGTAGAGAAGGGGAACAGAAGGACAATCTAGGATGGGCAGCTCCACAAACTTCACGAGCAGTCACCTCTGAGCAAATACCGAATGCCTCGGGAATCCCGCAAACACCGAAGAAAATTGCGGTCTCGGCAGAAGCTGCTCTGGAGATAGAAAGAGCTATTGGTTCAATGCCATTTGATGAAGACCCGCTCAAATTCGATCCTGACAATTACCAATCGATAGTTCAAAAATGGCCAGGCGGCAAGGCCACTTACGCGCTCCTTACTCACGCATTCGTCTTGGTAAATTCTACACGGTCAAGGATAAAGATTGTGGATACCCTGGTGAACTTTCTAAGAGTTATGATACGACTTGATCCAAAATCTTTGCTTCCTGCGGTAAGCAGTTAGTTAGCTGTGTTCTCTACATTGATTGTCACTCGCACTAATGGTTCCCAAGGTTTGGTTAACGACGAACGATATTGGGCCGTCATATGAGACGAATGAGTTCGGGATCGGGGGGTCCATAATATCAAAAGCGATTATGAAAACGAGCGGGATCACCCCGGCAACCCTTAAAAAGTTGAATAACAAATATGGTGATCCTGGGGATGTTGCTTTTGAGGCAAAGGTTAAACAGAGAACGTTGATGATGAAAAAGCCAACCCCACTGAGTACGTTGCTAAACTTCTCTTTTAACTTATAAAGAGACCACAAATACGTAACTGACCAATGCGATGTTAAATAGCTATCGAGAATGTATACACAACTCTAGTTAAGATCTCTCGAACTTCCGGGAAAGGCTCCCAGGAGATCAAACAACGCCATGTAGAACGCTTACTTATCGACGCTAAAGGCGAGGAAATCCGATACCTCACTAGAACTCTAATACACCATCTCCGAATCGGTGCCGTGAAGACCACAATGCTAATAGCACTCTCTCGTGCCTTTTCTCTATCTGCTCCTGAAGGGGCTAACTGGAGTACTCCAGAAATTCCAGATAGCAAAGAAGAAAGGCAAGAATTATTTAGCAAAGCAGAGGAAGTCCTTAAGCAATGCCACGCCCGAAGACCGAATTACAACGACATAGTACCGTGTCTACTCAGAGGCGGGATTACCTCCCTAGAGGAAAATTGTGGAATGAGCATCCATATTCCTCTGAAGCCAATGCTGGGTAGTATCACTCGAGATTTGCGAGAAATGCTTTTAAAGCTCCAGGGTCGTGAGTTTGGTTGTGAGTACAAGTATGACGGGCAAAGAGCTCAGATACATTGCGATGATACCGGGAAGGTTTCTGTATTTAGTAGGCACCTAGAATTGATGACGAGTAAGTATCCAGATCTAGTGGAGCTAGTGCCCCAGATTCGTTGCGAGGGGGTAAAGTCTTTCATGATGGAGGGAGAAGTTGTAGCAATGGATACCGAAACAGGGCTCGCAAAAAACTTCCAAACATTAGCCGGCAGAGAAAGAAAAAACGTGGATGTTGGAAGAATCAGCGTTGATGTTTGTCTGTTTGCCTTTGACCTTATGTATTTGAACGGCCAGGTAGGTCCTTTTCACCTCCCTTGTGACCGGACTAAAGCTAACTAGATATAGGAGTTACTCTCGCGACCATTCCGTGAACGCAGAGAACTGTTGCGGAGCATGTTCACCGAGATACCCCATCGCTTTACATGGGTTAAGAGCATCGATGCTACCTCCGAAGATGTGGACACCATCCAAGACTTTTTCCATTCATCGTTAGACCTTAAATGTGAAGGAATAATGGTAAAAGTCCTCGACAATAGCCTCAACCCTCCAGCCTCCGTGCTCCCTGAAGACGAAGAGGAATCAGAATCCAAACAACCCCGCTCTAAAAAGGGCAAAGAAATAGCACCCATCAAAAAAGGTTCCCGGGGAAAACCATTATTAGCGACATATGAGCCCGACAAACGTCTTGAGGTAATCCTAAGTCACTGAAATTTTACTGGTATGAGTTAAGCTAACACCGTATGATACCAGTCCTGGCTAAAGGTTAAAAAAGACTACACAGTCACAGCCGACACCCTCGACCTAGTCCCCATCGCGGCCTGGCACGGCAATGGCCGAAAATCTGCCTGGTGGTCACCCATCCTCCTTGCGCTCCATAACCCAGAAACCGGCGCCTTCGAAGCCGTCTGCAAGTGCATGTCCGGATTCACGGATAAGTACTACATCGAGATGAAAGATACATTCGCACCGGGCGGGATAAACACATCCACGACTAAAAAAGCATACTACGAGGTCACGGATAGCTTAAGACCAGCAATTTGGTTCGAGCCTAGGGAAGTATGGGAGGTGGCGTTTGCGGATATCACGGTTAGCCCGACGTATACTGCTGCCGCACAGTTTCTGGATGGAGGGGAGGGGAAGGGGAAGGGGCTGAGTTTGAGGTTCCCGAGGTTTGTGAGGAAGAGGGAGGACAAAGGGATTGAGGAGGCCAGTATTCCGGAGTTTTTGGCTGGTAAGTGGGGCTTCACCCAGGCTCTATGCTTAGTGGCTAATTTTTTAGATTTGTTTTTCAAGCAAGAAAGGGGTGGAAAGAAGCTTGATAAGGGAGCAATGGATGAGAAGACTGCAAGGGCAGAAGAAGAGGCGGAGGTTGACGACGTTGATTGGAACGAGGATATTGACGACAAAAACGCTGGAAGTGACACTAATGCGTGATAATTATTAATTCTATGCTTGAGGACTTTGGCACCATATAAGCGGGTATAACAGAGCTTCAAGTACGCCTGAGAGCCAGTAACAAATAATCTTGAAGTTTTGCTCAGACAGTGTTGTGGCCGTGATTTATGTTACTGGGGTCTTTCTGTGCTTAAAGATCTGGGAAATTATATCTAAACGAGTTTAATCACGATCGAGTATTCGAGTGACTATTAGCAAAAATTTTGATCAGAGCATTGTACTTTCTGCCTTGCTTCAAAATTAGCAAACTAGTCTACCTCTGGGCTATGGTAAAAATAATTCATCCTCTAGAAGCCTGAGCATCCGACGCATCATGAGAATTACAGTATTCTCATTGTTTTGGCTACACACATTCATGTACAGTACCATCACCCCGAGTACCTCGCATTTCAAGATCATGTCATGTTTTTGCTTCTTCTTCTTCCATGTTATGGCTTAATTTCTTTTCTTTTCTTTTCAACTTAAGGTTATAGTTAGGACTGTTGTATACTTCCGCCATTCCTTTTCCGCTTTTTCTTGCTCGCTTTTTATTGATCTTCATGTAGTGTTTTGTTGGCAGTGGTATCATTAGCAGCTGGCAGCAGCTGATTCCGAGACAATGGTTATTCTTCCTCCTTTCCTACATCTATGACACCATCCTCTATTTCAAAAGCTTCACTTGCTCCGCTAAGTTACTACTTTGCCAGTTAAGCTGCTCATATCAT